>KN824283.1:527709-697039 GCA_000827415.1 Serendipita vermifera MAFF 305830 | reverse complement strand
AGGGTGCGAATTCGGATGTTCGATCTGCAGCCATCTCTTTGCTTGGAAAGCTTGGTGAACAAGGCGAGTCGTGGCCAGGTATCGTCGAAATATAGCTGATGTAGTGACACAGCGGAATTCGTTGATGCCATTCGCACGGTTATTCCATCTATCGCCGAGTGCCTCGAGGATGCGGATTTGAAATTTCGATCTGCATCTGTCTCTACCCTCCAAAATTTCGCCAAACAAAGTACGTTACAGTTGGATGCCATTATCATTAAGCTCATTCAAATGCACAGCGGAACTTGTTGACATCGTTCGCGCTGTTATTCCTGCGATAACTAAGACCCTCACTAAAGAGGAGTATTGCATCGCGTTGTCCTTGTTTTCCTGCATGATTCATCCTCCTAGCACGAGTTCTAATGTTTGACATCGCGTTCGAGAACAGCATATCAAGTATTCAGGCAATATATTGCAAGCTTATTAAAGTTTATGATGAGATATTTCGGACCTTACTATATCACGGTGGGCATTATTAGGTCACCCACCGCGAAAACTAGGTGGATAGTAGTTCGGCACAACAGCATTTTCAATGAAAATACTTTGTGTAACATAACTAAAAAAAACCGGTTAAATGTCATTACTAATTTCTTCGTGATATGCCACAATATCGTGTTTTCGGCCGGTTTTAATAAAGAAGGAGCTAAAATACTGCTATTGTGTGATTAAATGTCCTAAGATGATAGAGGAATACGCCGAGGTTTTTTGGTCATTAAACCTGTTGTGCCGAACCACGATTCATCTGGTCCTCGCGGTGGGTGACCCAATGATGCCCACCGTGATAGCTGATAGGGGTGCTGGGCACTTGGTTAACAGACACGAGAACTGTGAGAGAGACAAACAGTAACGTTTCCCGTGCCAATTGTTTCGATATACATATCCGAGGTTTTTTTTGTTGGAATAATGAACAAAGTCCATTGTAATGTTGCCGAATCATGGGCGACAGGGAGAGCAGCGGAGATCCAGTTCTTCGGGTATCTTTGCACCTAGAATATATTCATTATTTATAGATACCTCCTCCGAATTTACCTGTAATTTAGGCGCTCTCAGTCAGCTCTCATTAGTGGCCACCTCTGCAGTTTGTTTCGCCTGCTCTTCTCTTCTCATCTTGAAACTGAGTCCATAGCACGAAAAGTAGTATTCTCTCTTTTTTTTCCCCACCCGCCCACTCCTTTAGCTGGGAACCCCAGCTATTCTCACTATATATCATTTTTCAGACGCCATTCAGCTTCATGCGCCATAAAAGCCTCTCGCTTTGCTTTGAACGCCGTCTTACTGTTCTTCGGTGCTGTATTCTGGGCGCTGCGGCGCCTAGTATAGTCCGGCCTGGCTCTGGCCTTCCTGGTCTGTCTAGGGTCAACATGGGTGAAGTAGCGTAAATTGTCGCATCTATCACATAATTAAGATATGCATAATCTATGGACTGGCTACATCGTCGCCAGGCACTTCAATCGCGAGTCAAAGCCGTGCATACGTCCATAATGCAAAGAAGTATGCAAACCAAACCAATCTCTATACATAGAATCTCATCAACCCTACAGGATGCTGCCGAATTTATTCGCAGAGGGCCCGATCCGCTCCTTCCTCGTTCGGACCAACCAGCTACCCCTGAAGGTCGCGTCTTTCCGCCCTTCAAGCCTCGTCGTACCAATCCACAACGAGGACCTACACAAACTCTTCCTAGTGAGATGACCGAGCAGCAAGCCAACGAATTTGTGGAGAATATTGTTGGGATGATCGAGGGCTTGACAAGTAAGCTAGGCTCTTTACTCCCTAAAATCTCGTTTCAATAACCTAAAATACTCTGATTATCATAGAGCGGCGCCATTTACAATCAAACGCGTCTGCGAACTCGCATTGCTTCCACGAAACCACTACCGTACGGTTGGCAAGTATCTACGAGGTCTCGAACGAACACTTCTCGTAACATCTTCCCCAAATACATTCGCCGTCTCTCCTTCTATCTCCCTACCCAGTCGGTTTACGCTTCTCTGGGTATGGAAGGCGTCCTGGAGACCATAAACACGCCTATATTCACACCAATTGCCTTTTTACACGATGACGCACGTCGTAGGTCACAATCTCGCAGCCCTTCAGCATCCCCGGTACGGCTGCACAATGCACTCGCTCTGGGAGACGCCGCTAGTGCGCCGGCAGACGAACCAAAGGGGCTTGGATTGGTGGATGAACTGGATACACCTGCTCCTGGTCATATGGCGAGCGAGCCGACGCCGTTGACAGCGACCACTACTCCAGTTTCGAGTGAGCCGCCTAGTCCGGCAGTAGGGGCGAAGACTTTGGAACAACGGTTTGTGAAGTCATCAGGGGATGGTGATGAAGGAAAGAAAGAGGGAGAGGAAGGTAAAAATGAAGATGCGGAAGTAGAGAGCATGGTGCTCAGCGAAGATCCACAGTAACATGGATTTGTAGGCGAATGCATAAAAACAAAATAAAGTGGATGATCAAGAAGACTCTGAACGAAGCGACATTGTCACGAGGTAGCTGCTGATTCCCTCTGGCGTGAGGATCCCTGCGTCCGTGAACAACAGTGTGATGTACTCTGGTGGTGTATAATCGACTTCGGGATTTCTGCCAGCTTGACCAACGGGCATGACGTTGCTCATGGAGTTTGTAGACATAGTTGTATCCAGTGGAGGATGTCTTTGGGCTGCGAAAAGTAGATTTGGGATACTATCCGTTGTTCGTAGCACAGGGTGATGTCTGCGTGGTGTACCAGGTAGCGGTGAATTGGAACCGGAGGTAGGTGGAGTGGAAACGAGGTCGAACGAAAGGATGTGGTCGTTGTGTGTTGGTAGGTCATACTGAGAAAGGGGGAACAATCGGGTCCATTTGTAGCTACACGCATGTCGTTATTAAAGCTAGCTGCCATTATGACTGTCACATACCTCTCTGCTAAGACGTGGACGGGTTTGTTGAATGCTTTGGCTATCATTGCCATTTGACAGGATCCAACTGCATTCACTATACCACCACTCTCAACGACGGCTTCACACCCAACCATGATCATATCGACCTTGTCCATAGCGTAAGCCACGGCAGAGTCCAGAATGATGGTGCACGGTATTCCGGCTTTGGTCAAAAGCTCGTGTGTCCGCATTCCCAGTCCTCGTGGGCGCGTTTCGGTCACATATACAGAAATACGTCGCCCTTTGCGATGAGAAAGGAGGAACGCATTGACGACGACGCGCGAGTAGCCATGCGTAAGGATCTAAAGATAATAAGTAACAGTTCTCTGCTTTGCACGAGGACCTTACCACTGAATCATCCTTGATGAATGCATCCACGTTGTCCGCAATTGTATCCTTCACTTGCTTGGTATTCTGGGCATATTCTCGTACAGCAGCTATGATATGACTCTTGAACCCTTCAAAGTCCTATCTCATTTGGTTTTAATAAAACGAAGCTTGAGATCGGGTTGTATACTTGCCTGACCAAAGTCTCGTAGCGACGAGATAAATTGGTAAAAGACGTCACATCCTGCGGATAAGGATACGGAATTATGAGAATAGTGCCGTTTCAATTTCGTTGCCGCATCCTTGACGGCCTCCATAAGCTCGAACATGGTCGCTACTACAAATCGTTGTCCGAGTCAGTGGGTGGCATTCGATCCTCCTCATCTGTAACACACTTTCTGTCTGCGCAATCAGTTCCGAAAGGGATTGCATTGCTGCAACAGGCATTGAGATCTGAATGCAACGAGCTGCTCAATTTCTAGGTCTTACAGGATGAGGCTCAGACGTACATCGGGATCATTCACAAATGTCTTGTAGGCAGAAATGACATCGAATTTCGAAGCATCCTTTTGAAACTTTATAGCGTCTGTTTGGTCATTTGATAGCATGAGTAAAGGAGGAGGCTGGGCCATTTTAAAATATGGTTTCCGGTCAAGGTTTGCACCATTGGTGGTTGCTCGAGGTTGTTGAATCAGGATCATCTCCTTAGGAAGATAGCAGAGTATAGGCGATATGGGGGATGTAGGAAACATGCTGTTTGTGCACTGGGCCTGTGCAGCTGAACGGCGAGCTCAGTTTACTATAAGCCAAATATGATCCACATTGTGCATAGTCAAACAGGGGCTCCAGAAATCGCATGTACTACAAATGGTATTGAGGGCCTCGAAGAGCCTTCTGTACCACAGGCCCTTAGTAACCGTCAAACAGACTACAGCGGCGATAGTGGTCCTGCAAGGCCGCATCAATTGCCGTTCTATCCTGACTCTTGATGATGTTCTCTCCGCATGAGTCACAGAAGTGCCTACAGGGTATTGTTAAGCTTTGCCAATAGGTGAACGTCCAACTCACGTATTACAACCAGGAGCGATGCATGTCATATGACGGCATCCCGTGTTCCGCACAATGTATGTTTTACATCCTGTAGGACCATGAGCCGTTTCATTTGATGCACAGCCTGGCAAGCTTACCGGGGCAACTCCTGACGTCTTTTTGGCTATCTCTATACCTGTCAAACTCAGCTTGTCCGTCACATGTATGCTTCTGTCCACGTTCGCCCAGCTGCGAACATGTCTTGCACCAATACGCTTCACAGTCCTGATGGGGACACCATAGCATCTCGGTTTCATTGTAGTCCTCGGTGACAATGGGGAAAACCTTTTTGCATCTACATCCAGTGTGAGTGTGTGGTTCCAGAACTTGGGATGAAACTGACGTTGGACATTCCACCGTCACGGATACCGATGCAAGTTCGATATCTCTCCACTTTGTGATCAAATCCTCGTCTGCTCCCGCGTTTTCACAGACTTCCCGCGTAATCTCTGCGAAATAATCAGTGGATGGCATAAAATTGACAGAAGCTTACCTCCGTGCTTCGCGCCCTTAGTAGATTCGGCACGACAGAGGGGACAAACGACAGGCCAGCGCCTTTCGTCCAGCTGGGACTTGACATACCCAACCATACACTCACGGCAAATTGCATGCCCGCATGAATCGACTTTAGACATCATCCCTATCGACCAGTGTTCACTGCAAATATCGCAGTTGAATCCAGTGTCTTCCATATCGAGTAATCTAGCATGCTGAACCACGATGCTTTCTTCCTCCCTTTGAAGCTCGGCCGCGAGTTGTAAGTCTCTCAGCTCGATTTCTCTTTTGGCTTGCTGACGAGCGAATTCGAGTCTGGCCGCCTCTGCGTCTCTTCTTTCTGCTTCGGCTTGTGCCTCTTGCTTGATGATTTGTTGTTCAGACTGCCATTTTTGTCTCTGTTCTGCTGCCTTTGCAGCGAGGCCAGCAAGACGTACTCTCTCATATTCCTCCGCTTCGCTCCCAGAAAAGGTGGGTTTTGGTTGATTCTAAAGAATAGAGTTATTGGTTGATGGGTAACTCATGGAATGCTTACCTGAGACGCGGAACTGCCAGCTCGACTAGTCGATGGGATGAAAAACTTTGGCGTGGGTGGTGCAGTTTCATGTGCTCTCCCTTTGCCTTTCACGTCGACAGCCTGGCGATTGGATTGGCCACCGGATGGGGAATAGACTGGCGGCTGGGGTTGCCCTACTGGTTTCGGAGCTTGGAAAGGGCCAATATCAGATAGGGACTCCGCGAATTCACGCGCGTCAGCTAGCTCTTTGCGAAGTGCTTGAAGTTTTCGATTAGCATCTGCTTCAGCCGATGCGGCTTGGTGTCGTGCCTCCCTTTGACGCTCTAGTTCTTGTCGGAGCTTACTAAGGTTCAATTGAACTTCTTCTTCCTTGGTTGAAGCCTCTTTTATTGCCACTGATAGCTTTAGGAGGCTGATGTTTGCGTCGTATACAGCCTTCTTGCCTTCTTCTTCTGAGAAACTGCGAGCTTGTAGGATGTGTGCACTATATCGAGATAGCATTTGTGTCTGCCAGTTATTGTCACGCATAATTGATGCGTCTACCTGGAACAGATTAGACAGATATGTAGCAGCATCGTCTGGTGAGTAGAAAATGAGAAAGGCTGCTCCAAGGGGATGCTTAGGTCGAGGATGTGAGTCAAAGATTACGATAAAACCATTATCGTCTCCCTGCGCGGGAATGCTGATGACAGAAACAATTTCGGGGGATCTGGTGACCACAGCTGCACAGGCTCCTCCGCGTGACAAGGATCTATCTCATAATCATTAGATATCCCGAATGCGTTGACGAAAGTCATACCTAGTTAGCTTTCTGAAGTTGCCTAGCGTTGACTGGTTATCTTCGACTTCTACGGTCTCCAGTTGGCATTTAAACAGAGGAAGATTGAGAATGTCATGTACATCAAGGTGTTCATTGCTGTTCCAATATTGGCAGATGGCCATGATGGACTACGAGCCCATGTCAGGCTCACCGTATACGGCCACGCACATGTAGGGACACTGACCATCGCCGTTTCTTCCTGATTCAGAACAGACCTGATAGATCTACTACTGCTATGGGACATCAGGACCGTTCGAACTGCGTTAACACTAGCCAAACCGCAAGCAGAGGGACCTCCGGCGGAGTACTGGCTAGTATTTCTGAACGATATCATTGAATGTTCCATGTCCTGCGTGGATGAAGATGATTTACGCTGCATACTTGAGTTTAACAAGGTCATGGTAGGAAGAGAAGCTGCGCCTGACACAGCGCTAGAAGAGAAGCTGGCAGCTCGCTCGGCCCACCTTGTGCCAAACTTTAAATTGGACAGTTGGTCTGTTAAGTTAATAGATACGGAAATAAACTTCTGATCTTGTAGAGGATCGACACCACTTACGGAAGCTGTGGGTACTCTCTTGCTCCCGACCACTAAAGTCAGATTCGATCGATCGACAGTGGAAGGGGTCCAACGGACTTCCTAGTTGGATTTTTTCGTCAAAATGGATGAAGATTGCTCCACCGTAGTCGCCAACGGGCCCGAGGTGGGATATTTCTGCCCCGCACTGTTCATTTCTAATAGTCAATCCACATCATTAGCTCAGAAATGTCCCAGTGAGCTCTATCAAGTGATGGAAACGTTTGACGTGTTACTAAAACTGTGTCGAGTCCATTGATAGTGTCACGGTGGCCACACCAGAGCAAGCAACAGAGCACCTACCAGAGTCTGAAAGGATGCAGGACAAAGCATCAGGTAATTTGATTCCCAAACTTTTGCTCGAATTCTAAACGTTGCGGTTTCGATGCAAGGTGTAGTCGACGATCCTATGGCTCGACCTCGAACACGGTTCGAACGTCTCACTGAAAAGCATACACCACAACGTCCAAACTGGGCAATGGCGGATGATGAGGCTGCACCCCCAAAGCCTTCGTCTCCATCGACAACAACGGCCAGGAGACAGATTCGGCGAATGCCAAATACGAACCTCAAACCTATCCCACCATGGGAATTGGAAGACGCTTCTCAATCTAGAGAATCCGCCAAACGAGATTCTATTGCGGTAGCCATCGAACGTACTGGTGCGCAATCGGGACGGCCACCTTTTGAGCATCCAGCGCCCCAGGATCACCAACTGCAGTCATTGAACATAGAAGAAAGGTGGCAAAGTCTAGTTGAGATGGAAAAGCCCCAAATTCAACAACCCTTTATACATCCTTCAAGAGCTGCACAAATCACGCACACATACCAGCCCATAGTCAACAAAGAGCCTCCAATAACTCGTGGTCCGGTCGACTCTGGTTGGAATCAACGCCAGTATGTATTCTCTCTTATATGTGCGTTGTTGATTACTCAGCACCACCGGTAGAATTCGTAAGGCTGGGATCCCAATCAATGCAGGCCCGACGACTCTTCATCAAACAAGACCCAAGTTTCATGACAGACAAGAATATATTCATCCCGAAACCAGAAGGAGAGACATTCATATGCATCAGTTCCCGAGGAAATCACAAGACCTCCGGAAAGTTGCCAGTTCGCCCAACAATCAAGCTCAGACCGCCTTCCTCATGGATTTGAATCACTTTCAAGGATCTCTGAATCATCACACGCCAGTGGTACCACCGTATGGAAAGGAGATTGGCCTCGGTGGTTCTCCCAGTATGGATATGACACTAAACCAGTTGCAAGTTGATTTCGGCTCGATATCTATTCAGAATGAAGGTCTACTGGAAACGGCAAGAACGACGTCTCGTGACAATGGTACCTGCCTCAACGGACCAGTACCGGTGCAGAACTTGGTGAACCACCACTTCAATCAGAACACCGTTCGTCCCATGCATTCCGCACCAGAACTTGTTCAACGACCGCCGTCGGACCCTGATCTAGCCTTGTTGCAAGTGCATCGGCCACGACCTATCCGCGCGACAGAATACGTTGGAGTGTTCCCGGAACAGCCACCTGCAATGCACAGAGCTTCGGAGAGATTTGGGCAACCCTCTGATAGGTACATGAATCCGGCCAACGATTATAGGGCGTTGCGTCGCGTTCCTCGGTTCTCAGAAATGACCACCACCGAAATGGCGCAGATGCAGCCTATGCATATGTACGATCACCTACTGGGAGCTGACCCTGCGCGCACTCGTGTAGACAGCGCATTCCCGAACGAGGCTTTTGAACTGTGGCAGAAACTCGCTGAAGAACGTCCAGCCGCTGATAGGTACGATTGTCATTTCTTCCGGTGGGACCTTATCTGATACCCTATGAAGCTCTCCAGAGTTTTACTACGAAGGTATCGACTCGCAAGCGGCACCCTCGACTTACCGCTTCTAAATCCAATAACTTCTTGTGCTATTTATTCTTCTTGTATCTTGGTCCACTTCAGCATCCCATCAACGTAAAAAACTCCTGTAGCACGACTATCCCACCGCAGATAGGTAGACATATCCTCCCAATCCGTGTATTTCTTGGTCCAGTTGCAAAACCTATTGCAATGTCATTTCCTGACACTTTATACAAAAGCTCGAAAGCATTGCTTTGGAAATAATTTAGAACGAGTCGCGTAGAGTTGAAAGCGGTATTGCTGGTATTCTACAGGCAGGACAACTGTGTGAGAGGAGAGAGAGAGAGAGTATGAGACTGCATGAAAAAACACTAGATAATGTAAGCACTGGGAGGGGAGAGAAGGGAGGAGAAAGAGACGGAATCTAAAATGGGGAATGGGAAACTAATGAGCAAGTGCCGAGTCCTCTCCTGTGGTGGGTCCATTGACGGCCTCACGATCCTTCCTATCCGGAGCAGTGTCTGACGACGAGCGAGTTCCCGATCCTTCAGAAGTCGAGCCTCCCGCGGACTCCTCCGCACCACCATCAGCGCTCCTCGGATGTAAAAACGCGTTTACGGTCTGGTTCGCATGAATCGCCGCTGCAAGCGTCGTACTGGGCGGAGGGACAGAGTCCGTACGACGATGCGTGGACGAATGAGAACTGAGGCGTTCACGGAGGCTGCTGATAGCAGATGAGGAGCCAGCTTCCGAGGGCCGATCGGGCGTCGTCGTTGCGTCGTTGCTGTCGTTGTTGTCTCGTACAGCAGAAGACGGAATCCCGGCTGTGCTCATTGCTATCAGGTTGCTGGCGTTTGCGAGAGGTACAGCGAGCGTCGAGATGGACGGGTTCCTGCCGCTTCGCCGCTGTGTGTCGTCGGCGGCGCTAGGCGCCGGGAGTGAACTTCCGCCCGAACGGGGAGAGGGTGCTGCAGAGTTGGAGGAAGCGGCTGGTCTGGCCGAGGTGGAAGGCGCAGACGCGTTTGCTGGTTGATCCAAGAGGGAAAGCCGCATGGCTTCCATTAGCATGAGCTGGAACAGGGTGTCAGTATGATTTACGAAAAGCTGTACAGAAGAGACGAACCTCTTCGATATCCTATGTGGTTTTCCACGTGGAAGCGTCAGAACTTTCTGGGCGTCTTCGCGGGCAGAAGAAGAAACGGGGACCGACCTCTACTGTGGTTATCCCTTCTGGTAACTGAGTCCGGCTGCTTGTGACGCCGACTGGGATCAGTCTGTCACCGACTTGACGCATGATAATACGACGATTCGCACGCCGTGCCACAGCAGCTTTCACAGCAGCCAAGCGCTCCTCCCAATCCGGCCTAATCTGATCTACAAACACAATATTTAGGCTGAGAGCATAAAGATAAGGCAAACAAGAGGTGACACGTACCTATGGTCACGACGTTGGGACTATCATGACTCAAGCTCTTCCTGCGGGCCGGATCAGAAGCACTCGATGAGCTCTTGAGCATTTCTGGGCGCTACGAACCGGATGAGATTAGCCGCGAGAATGAGTAAAGTGGATGGTGTGGCAGGAAATTAAATTGGATTAATAAAGGTTGCAGGACGTACAGCATTTTCGGACACGAGCCCTGTTCTCCATGGAGGCGGCGCATAGGTGATACCAAAATTCTCTTGCTGGCAATAGGGGCAGCATGCTGGTTCAGAGACGAGATGAGTCGGGGTGGGCTCGTTGCGCTTGATTTGGACAAAGCATTCGGTACAGATGGCTTGGAAGCAGCAGCGCGAGTGATTAATGTTGGGTGGATAGTACTGTTAGATTAAATCCTTAAGTAAGCCAAGCGCAAGTAGCGTCTACAGGAGGAGGAAGCGTACCATAAAGCAGATGGGACATTCGGAAGCTCCTCGATATATCTGTGCTTCTGATGGGATCCTTTGAACCTCTCTGGCTGAGCGCTGTTGCTGAGCCCTGCCATGTCGGTGTTGATGGTCTTGTGCTGCCGTATTCGCTCCCGCCGTCGTCTCTCCATCAAAAGGGGGTCCTTTACGATTAGCTAGTATTGTCTCCTCATCCCAAGATTCGTCATAATCCTCGAGCGGCCTGTAAAAGGGGGCCAAGCGGCGCTCTAGGATCAAGTGGCCAACGACATGCTGGTTCCAGTCGATAGGACCGGTATAGATACCATGAGGAGTAAGATATCCGTGATCTACTCGTGTCTCTGCCGTCTTTGTTGATGAAGAGGTGTTCCCCATGGTCGGAGAGCGAGGTCAAACTGTGAGTGACTCAAGCGTTTCCATCTCAGGCAATTATTATCATTCGAATTATTCAAATTAAAACAATATCAATCAATATTATTATTCGTAATTTACGTCGGTCGTCCCTCTACCTCTTTGACTCGCTGGAGGAGATTTGAGAAGACCACACCAAGCTATAAATACCATTTCTCACCTTTCGAACTTCGTATTGTTCTTGCACGAACCTCTTTTGCATCATTTGCGTTTTGAGGTCGTCAGGATATCGGCTGAGCACTTGTTCGTCATTCCTCGGTAGTTGATCTGCTTCTTTTTCCTTAGTCACGTCCTTGAGAAGTTCTAGACCTCGTACGTACAGTACATCAATGCTATACCCAAGCCAACAACTGCGTGAAATTGGCGTCAGTAACCTTTTTCTAACATGGACAACGAGATGTGCTCTCAACTGGCAGAGGTGCCGACTGTTACCCGTCTAATTGATCTCAGAGTGTCCGGGTTCATTGTTGTTGAGGGGTGGGTTTACAAAATGTGTCAAGCCCCTGGTGAGGGTGGGAAGACAGCTAACTGACAAGTCAAGCCCGAGAATAATAGTGAGAGAGAGCCTTTTGTCAACCCAAATGAAAAAGTCGTAGTATATGCAGGATTGTAAGGTACATTCGGAGGAAATGAAAATATATACACCACGTCAAAATACCCCAATTGTAACCAATCCCTGATTACTTCATGTGTCCATTAATCACGTCTCTTTGCGTCAATCTTTGGCACAGGGGGCGGAATAACATCAAACCCGAGTCCAATATCTGCAGGGAGGGCTGCTGATTCATCCAGGCTGCGACCAACGGCCGCCTCACGGTCACCGATGACGGTACCAGATCGACGGCCCTCGGGCACTTCGTCGTCGTCCGTAGGAAGCGCAGAGTACTCGACGACTTCGGCAGGTTTGAAGAACGAAGGGGGCGAGATGAGACTGTTGAACAAGAACGTGCCGTACACCAACAGGGCGAAACCCGTGACTTGCATAAGTGACCAAGGCCAGACGAGCACCTCCCAACCCAGACCGAGAGACACGATCCAGATACTGATCGTACGGCATGTGTCGATGATGGAACGCATCGTAGCGCTGATATGACGAGTCACGCTCAAGCCGAAAAAGTTGTAAAACCCAATCGAAGTCGCAATGGCGAGGGCGGAACCCAGAACGGTAGGGTTACTGGTCGTCTGATGCCATCCCCTCGCGAGATCAAAGTACTCGGATCGGTCCTTGAAGTGAATAATAATGGGGCTAGCGAGAAGAAGGGTCAGGAGTCCAAAGAAACCCTCCAGCCCTACGGCTTCGAGGGGGCTGACGGAATATGTGGCCATGATCTTTTCTTCCAAGACGAATTGAATGGCCGTCCTATAATGAAAGGGGGGAGCAGGTAGTGATTAGATCAGATTCCGGAAGAAAGAAGAAGCCGTGACAAAACGTGAGTCGGTACGCACCCGATCTGCGCAAAAAGAATGAAGAGAACGCCCACAACCACTGTTGCCTCGGCTCCCTGTTCTTCTCCACCTCCTCGACCAACCAGTGTGCCGGGTTCGGCAGGGGCGGCAATAGCTTGCTTTGTGAGGGAACCGCTGAGACCAACGATGGCAACACCGAGGACGACGACGGAGAGTGCAAACCATTGATGGGCGAGGAGTCGGCGCTTGAGGAAGAGGACGCTGAGAATGCCAACGAAGAGGACCAGCGAGCCACGGGTCATCTGGTAGATGGAGACGGGTGTATAGAGAAGTCCCACGTTCATGAGCTATTCGAGGCGGGACGCAAAACCAAACCAGTGTCAGATCCGGATTCGCAATTCAAGGCTAAGGTTGGGCGCTGACCGTAGTAGCCGTCACATCACAGAGGGCTGGGAGCCAGAAAAGAAGAAACTTCCAGCCTGTCAACGGTTTTCCTTGGTGTTCGTCTTGTTTGACAGGCTGCTCGGCAGAGTGGGGCTGGTGCCGTTTACGATAGTGCCGGTGAAGGGCGGTGAATAGAACGGGGAGGAAGCCTGAGAACCGAATTGATTAGAAATTGAATTTGCGATAAGCCCCAATTCTTACATCCAATCTCTCCAAGGAACATGTTTACGGTTTGCCAGACTGGTTGCTCGTAATAGACGCGCTTCGTCGGATCATCATCCTGACAATTCTCTACGCATTGCATATCTGTGGAGATTGGGTTAGAACGGGTTTTTTACTGTTTCATTACTGGTGACACGTACCCTGAAATTTGGTCCACAACGAGTTGGAACTAGAAGTAATAAATTCCAAATTAAATATAGTTGTAACAATAAGAATTAAAGGAATATTACCTGCCCGTAAAGAGCATTCCGAGGACGAGAGTTGGGACATAGAGGGACATTGTGTGAGGGGTCCAAGGTGAGGTGAGCGTCAGACAGCTGGGTTTGAATTCACTGCGCGCCGTCTAGTTCTCTTCTCTCGCTTCGTTTGGTTCTGCTTCTTGCTTCTTGCCGTATCACACTCTCTTTTACTATATATTAACGCATCACTCTCCTTTAAACTCGGATCCCCGTAACAAATCTCCCCACTTCAAACCGCTCGCTGCCTTCAGGAAACCCGGGGCCTAAAAAATGGTACAAATATCCATACAGGCCCTCAAGAACCTCAACAATGGCGGAAGATCATACCCACATTCTGGTTATCTAGGTCTCACAAAGCTCCTCGTCGAAGGAGTCGTCCGTACCCGTGTAGAAGAGGACCGCAAGCTAATGGCTGCCACGAGCATCACCATCTCGGTCAAGTGCTACGAGGCCAGGACAAAGCTCACTTATTCCAAAATAAACACGCTCGTCGACGCTACGACAGTCCTGTGGACAAGCCCCGCCCAGGAATGTACCGACATCGGCGATATGGATCTTCCTTTCCGAATCACGGTACCCCCAAGTGTCTCTGGTTACTCCAATCTTTCTTTTCCAGAATATAAAGTATTCTGGAGATTAGAAGCTGGTGAGTTATTGCGTCTTTTTTGAGGCAATATTGGGCCCCATGGAGCCTACGGCCGGTAGCACCATATGGCCGCTCCTTCTCGGCGCATAAATGCTGCTGCACGCCTCACGGAAAGCTTTCGCTTGTTTTACAGAAGCGGAACGCCTCTTCATTGGGGCACCCAAGCGTCTGTTTTGTCCTTCCGAGGTTCATGCCCATTGTCTCTATAGCGATTCCAATCAGACATCTGTGCTTCTTTCTTTAATACTGACTCTATATTCCTCTTTTCCTCTTTATCAGTGATCAATCATCCTCCTCATTTCGGGCTGGGCGTCCGTCAATTGCGCTTCTATGACCTTAACCTCACACGTTACGATGTCCAAGACCCCCCACCTTCTCCCTTTCTCTCGCGACCTTCTCCCATACCAGGATACCAATTATGTTCCGCTTCTCCACGGATCACTCCTTTTTACTACCGAATAGACGACCCTGATCACGCCGTCGGTCCAGGCGACGAGCTCCCCGTCTCTCTCAACGTCATCTTTGATGACAGCACTAGTCCAAAGCAGCAGATCCAATCCATGTCCGTCCTCCTCGAGCGCCGACTCGACCTTTTCGAAGCATCAGGGTCACCCACACCCCCCGAGATCCTCTCTGGAAACGGCAACATCTCCCCATATTCCAACAATACCTCGGAAGCGTCATCGACAGTCTCACTTGCTAGTATGATCACCAGTCGTTCTTCTACGCTGTCACGGAAACGGTCCGCTTCACCACCATCAAACCTCGTTCTCTCTTCCAAGACTATCACGGGCACTATCGCCACGGCCCACTCGTCAGAATTCCACTCGAATGCTCCCCACCAGTACAGTGGCGTCGTCAGGCTAGCATTACCAGCGAAACCTCCCCCGAGCCAATGGCCCGTCGGAGAATCGCTCAAGACGGATCTAGCACACATTCGGTTCGAACTGCGCGTCAAGGTATGTGCTTCCCGACTGCTTCTCGCCTCACATAATTGACAATTAAACCCTTCTTTTCAAACAGATCACCGTCTCGTCCCCTTCTGGACCCGTCGACGTGGCATTAGAACCGATGGAGATTCGGTTAGCGCCTCTCTCGCAGGAGCAGCGCTCCGTGGCGTTTGAGAAGATTGCACGTAAGAAGAAGGCGTACAGCTCCAAATCGGCACCTAGTTCACGCCGGACATCCCCTTCGCCTTCGACGTCTGGCAGCAGCAAAGCCGGCCCGGACACCCCGCCGCCCATCCCTACTCCGGGTCCCTCCCCTTTCGACTTTGAGGGTCGGTTCCCATTATCTGCGCCAGCAGCGACCACAACGACCACCGTGACGGGCGGCCTCGGAGGAGTAGATGACAGCGATCACATGATGTCTGCTTCTGCTTCTGGTTCTGGATGGAAACATCGCTCGGCTGGAAAACGACGTGCGCAGAGCGCAGCTCTATCATTGACCATCCCATCCACACGTCAGCGAAGCGGGTCCTCCGCCCTTAAGAGCAGCGGTGCTGCCAGCGCGAGCGCGAGCTCTGCCTCGACAAGTTCAGCTTCAACAATCACAATAATACCAACAAAGTCGCATGGTGTCACGACGGCTACAACAAACCTCAAGCGTATGCCTTCACAAGCCGTCCGTGCATGGGAGGAGGAACTGGAACAGATTTCGACGAGGAGTAAACGTCGGAGTGACGAGATGATCAGTGGAGGTGCGGGGTCCACGTCGGACGTTGAGAAATCGACGCGTTCGATTCGTGGGACTCGGACGAGGAGGGGTACGGTGAATACCATGTCGCCTCCACCGTCGGCCTACATCTTTGCAGCACAACGAAATCCTCCGATCCCTTCCATCTCGGGAACTAGCTAGCCTCGTGGTTAGCACAACTTCGTGTTTACGCGTTAATCATCGCTTCTTTTGTTTCTTGTCCTCCTCTCTATTTCTTTTGCATATCTTACGGTGTCCAAATACCTCTGTACTTACTTTCAATACGCTCAAAGAATCCACACACTCTCTTTGTTGATCAAACAAAAAACCCATATGAATGAGGAACCCTCGCTCGCATATGATTGTGCCGACGTCTATAGATCGTTTACATGTGCGGCAAAAGGGGCGAACGGAGAACAAGAGATTGGCAAGAGTGGGGATGGTGATGAGAAGGGATACTGCAATAACATATAAATTCCGGCCCAAAATCTCGTCAATCAGTCCGTATAAATCTATGCAGTTTGAACCTTGGCAATTTCGGTACCTCCGGTGGCGTTAAGGACGCGCTTGATGTCACCGTAGATAGCGAATTGTCCGGCAGTCAAAGATCCGACCATGACCAAACGAGCACCAAGACCAGAGAAAAGACCACGGGGGCCTAGCTCTCCTGACAACTTGATAAGACGCGAGGTGACGGTCTCTCCTGGAAGGGCACGGGTCTTGTTAATCTTGGACAAGAGAGTATCGGCAGGTTGAGAAATGATGGCAGCAGCAAATCCAGCAATGAGACCACCAGCCAAGTTGAGAGTGGAGATTGTACCAGCGCTCAGTTCGGACTTGGGCTTGCCAGTAGCAGCGATGAGGTTTTCCTGCACGGCTCGTAAGAAACTATCGATTAACCAGCATCACAATGCTTACAAAGGCAACTTCGTAGACGCCAAACTTGGCCATGGTATATGGCACCTGCTTGAACAAGATAGGACCGAAACTACGCCATGTCAATGAGTATGGCGTTTCCCAAAAATAAAATAAAAATCCCAACTCACCCAGAATAGAAACCGGAGAAACCTTCCTGTCTGGCAATCTTGGCAAAGCCGCTGGCAAGACCGCTGGCAAAGGTGGGCTGCGAGACGAGACGAATACGGGTGGCTTCCAGCGGGCACAAGGCGACGTCGGCAAAGAATTCTGCGATAGCGGAAGAACCGAGGTAAATGAGTTGCCTATTCTGCGACGCCTTTTCTTGACCAAGGTAGTCGATGGCCGTCTTCTTCCAGAATTCGTATCCACCAAACTTGAAGGCACCCTGGATAGCATAACCGACCGCGGTAGGACCGAAACCGGTGAGCAGAGCACCAGCACCCTCGGCTTTGATGACTTGTCGGAACGCAGTGACCATTCCCTGTGAAGAAAAAAAAAAAAGCACAGCGAAGCATGTTAGTGAGCGTCGCACGTTTGTCGAGCCAGCGCACGGCCCAGGAAAAGCAAAGCCAGTGACAAAAGAGAAATACTCACCCTGTTGTAGACCTCTGGCTCGAGCTGAATCCTGGTCTTCACGACGTCAACAGGCGTGAGGGCACCGTGCGTGACGCTGCAGCAGACGGCACCAGCGAGAGCAAAGCGCATGAACAAATCAACTCCCGTTGGCGGTGGAGGAGCTCCAGGGAGTGGGGGAGCATCAGCTCCCGCACGAATCGGGAAGTAGTTGAGGACGGGCGAACGGAAATAAGTCATTATGGGAGGTGAATCAAAGGTTTGTCTTGATTCTTTTAAGTTGTTTCCTGTAGCAGCTTTCGCTGTGTACAACGGGCTTTTAGTGACGAGTTGGGGCGGGGTTTAAGATGTTACTGGAAGTTTTCGTCTGCGCCCGGCATGATATATGCCATAGGGCCGACTCACAAAACGGGCAATAATTGATCGGATTGATACCCCACAATATCTACTTAATCTTTTTTCTAGATTGCGGTTCGCCTTTCAATGTAATTGCGGATGAGCACCCGCCCCGCCGCATCCGCGAAGAACATTCTTTTCGCTCCATTCTCCCAGAGCACAACGCCCAATTCCCGGGCATATTTCACAACCACTTCGTAATCATTCATAGACCCAAAGTCTTTGTATAAATACCCTATGAGGTCATTAGTTGCCGCTCCAGTTTTCCGTAAATGAGTACCTACCGTCTTGTCCTTTGACTCGATGTCTTTCGAGCTCCCAAAGTCGTATTTGATCTTGAACAGTGACAGGTATGATTGGGTTCTGTATGGTGTGAGCACAGGGAGGGATATAGGTCGCAGCCACTCACATTCTTCTTCATTTGTGGGTGTGCATGGGCAACCAAGTAGCTCAGTATCTTGGCCAAGGTCAATATACACACTAGTACTCATGAAGAGTGTTCACCTGCTCTGCAGTGATACCGTTGATCAATGCTCGCTTGACACTGTCGCGAGTCAAAGTGCCAACAATCAAATTCGAAAACCGAGTCTTGAATGCCACGAAGAGATTCAAAACCGCGATTTGTAACGGGTTATCTAAATGAATAGGTCAACACAGTGCAGGCCAAAGCGTAGTATTGGCTCACTTGTATACGCGTAAATATGATAATTGGTCTCAAGCACAACAAATCCGTGAGGACCATCACGCCCGTCCTCGTGTTTGCTTTCTGCTTCAGAGATAGATTGCATGTGCGATGTTAGGCTTGTAGCGAAACGAGTGGGTTGGAATACTGTGGTCGAATGCTGGGACATATAAGTCGAGGAGCCCGACGCAGAACCTGCCTCACCTCTGGAAAATAAATAAGACCAAAGTCCCGTAGATCGGCGACCATGATTATCTGGGTCGGTGATAGAGTCTCGTTGGAGTATTGCTGCACGGATATTTAGCTGACGCAAAAACGAGAGACAGTATACATACCTGCCCTATCTGCATCATAGAAAGAGTAAAGAAGAAGCCTAATATGTCAACCATGTCCATATCCTCTCTTTCCTGTGTGGAGTGGTGAGCATTTAGCGTCAAAGAGGCGGGCGAGCGTACAGCCATCATCCTCAGATAAGAGAGCATAAACTCCCATAGTTGCGCATGTGGCGATTGTAGTAGGAATTGGAAGCCTTCGGAGTTGATGATGCGTCGACCTTGACTGTTTGCTTGTTAGCTATTACCAAACCGATGGATATACACTTACTCGTTCCTCATGAGACCACTGTGCTCTAGAAGATATAATACGCCATCTGATGGCTTTGCTGAGGCTTCCCCTGTCCCAGAAGTCACCATGAAATGCAGAGTAGTCTTGTTCCTTAGTGTTAATAGATGCTCCTTCTTTCGAAGATATACGTACATCCCACCGCTCGAGAGCATATACATCTAACTCTTCCGGTGACAAAGGCTCGAATCCGACGTCTAGAGCGGGTACACCAAAGCTTTCTATGTCACCACTACAGGTTGTTAGGAGCGTACGATACGTACCATGGCTCTTACCTGCCAGTTAGCCCATTTCTTAATCCGGTTTTGAATGAGCTATGTAGAGACATATTCTCCTTGGAGTTTGGGAGGATATGCAACAACGCCAGTGTTTTCAATGCCGCCTCGTACGCACTGTACCCAATGAACACGCGTTTAAACATTTACGCTGGATTTGTTCACCTTCTTCCTTCCAAAGTAACCCACGATGTGACTTGCTTGGTCTCGAGAGGTTGCTCCAGCCAGAGGAGATTCATAACCAGTTGGCGTTCAAAAGGTGACATTAATCTATCCATCTCAATTATACTTTTACTCCATTACCACCGTGAAACATAACCAACCGGACAATGGCAAGACATGCTGAAGGGCGCGTGTACAGACGATGCAGAACATTTTGCGTCTGTGATTGTAGGAATTCGATCAAAGCGTGATTCTTGATTTCTCTACTACCACCGGCCATTATTTTCTATTTTTTTAAGCGAATCAAAATTTAGGGATTAATTCGGTCGGTACCGGTAGCAGCAAAGGTTTCCGTGCCGAGCTCCAACGCGTCAGTCACTTCCAACCTTAGTCTCCTACCACCACTTTGCCTTTCAGCCAAACTCATAACAACCGGGCCGTGAAATCGCAATGATAGCCTCTGCTGTTCGAGGGGGTGCTCCCCTCGTGCAGTCAGCCGCCCCTTGGGGTGCTAGAGGCATTGCGATACACGCCCAACATGGGTTAGGTCATTTAGGCCATATACCGTCTGGAGCAACATCTAGAAGCTTGTTCTCTCGCGCTCAAGCCATCTTTCAACGCAATGTCCCTCGTCTCACCCGTTGGCTTGGCTCGCCACAGCCAATGGCTGAAGGGATTTCTTTAAATCGCACGGCTCATCGAACTGCACAAACTGTACAAGAAAGAATGTCCATGTCCTCCCGCATGGCACTCTCTCGTCCACTCAAAGCAGCCGGAATGCCTCGTGCTCCAGCCCTTGCCCGACCAATGCACGAAGTCGGCTTGGGAAGCGCACGCAAGTTTAGTTCGCAGACTGTATTCCATCACTTTGTGGAGAACACATCTATCACCACCAGAGCCTTTTGGGAAGCCAATTGGGATTTGAAGGCAGCCGAAGAGCGCAAGATCTGGGTGAAGCGCGCCGAGCAGAAAAAGTCTAGACGTTCCAAGCGTTCTACTAAGTCCACCAAGCACGCTATTGTTCCAGTCTCTATTGCCTCCTCCACCCTCATTCACGAAGAGGACGACGACATGAGCCTCTATTTCGCCCACCCCGCCGAACCATCGGTCACCACGTTCCTTCAAATCGCCCTTGCATCTACTCCAAGCGCTACGTTGCCCCTCACCGCTGCCGCCAACGATGCACTCTACCTCCTACCCCTCCGCTCCATTCTCGACACGCATGCGCACTTCCAAGCACGCACACATGACGTGACCCAGATCTTTGCACGTTTGGACGCGGAGAATGTCTGGAGGAGAGGCGTGTCGGCTGAGACGTGGGGAGACACGGCAGGACTCTGCGTCGAGCTCCGCGTCAAGTTTAGCGGGTGGTCTGAGCAGGATGTTAGAGAGCTACTCGGAAGTCTCATCGATGTACCCGGTTGTGCGGTGCAGGAGTGCCTGGCGCCTTCTGCTACCGACCTTTCCGACAGCATCATGGACGAAGAGGACCATACGGCTCAGTATTCACCTGCAATCACTCAACTCGAATTCATCGTGCCAACGGCGTCCGTCGAACTGGAACACATCACGCGCCCGGCTTCACCTTCGGTGTCGGATATTACCTTTTTGGACCTGTTGTCCGAGATCGAGAGTCTGTCCAGTGGAACGGCGACACCTCATTCTGCTGGTTCGATGAGCGAGTGGGGTGACAGTGAACCGCTCTCCGTCTTTGACAGTCAGCCAAACACGATGTTGATGTCCCTCAGCTCTGCCTTTTTGACCCGGCTACAAGAGGTCGAACCGTTTGCGTCTCCTAATATGTAGAATGTTCCCCGCCGTTATGCCATGATATGCTGTAGATATTCCAAGGCGAATCTTGCTTTCCTTAATCCAGAAACGTTTTTTATTTCTCGCAAAAAGTTCACGAAAGCAGACCAGCTGTTGTGATTTTAAATGCAGTGAGGTGGTTTGGAAATACAGTAATGATCGAATGTCCGAGGCAATGTCCAAAAAAGCAGAATTACCAGAGTATAATGATTTTGGTGTGCAAAAAGGAGGGAGGGGAGAGTGCGCAAGAAATGGAAGAACGAACGAGCAAAAGAAGTACGAGAGCAATAAAAAAATGAGGTAGATCAAGATTCACGATTGCCGTGGTTTGACCTTTTTTGACAGGCCGCTGAACCCTTCGCGGACGACGACCCATAAGACGGTGGAGCACACGATATCCTTAATCTCTTCCCCTGTGAGGATATGTCTCCCTTCAGGTGCGCGTTCGGGTTCTCCAGATTCCGTGTATTTGCGCGGCATCAGGTCCGCGTTCCAGAGATCGACGTCTGGTAGCGGATACTGCATCTTCAGCTGGGCTACCACCTTTGGGTGATGCAGTGCTGGAGCGAGCGATGCTACTTTTAGTCTTAATGGTGTTGTTTGTTTCTCGTCTGTGACTGGCGGTGCGTTGTGTGTGCGTGAATGGCTTGGCCGTATCACTACCGTGCATACCCAGGGGACCTCCGAGTCTTCAGGGTCCGACTCATCAGATACGTCTGATGTTCTCCCTGTACTACTGCCAGCAGAGCGTTTCTTTCGTGTGAATAGGGGGGCAATGGGGATAGTAAGGTTGGTGGTTGATAATCTCCGCTTGTCGTCGGAAGCAGGTATCGGGAGGGATGGCACCGGTGGAACATCTGCATCCGCTTCGGCTCGTAAATTGCTCATCGACGAGGACTTGCGAGAGGAAGCGTCGCCGTCCCGTCTTCTTGACCACTCGACGCGAATGTCAACGGGGCATTTCTCGTTGCCAATGAATTGCATCGCTTGCGTGAACCAATCCTCTCCTTCGTCTACTTTACTCCATTTCTTGCACATCCACGTGTGTGCCACCGCGCGCCCTTGCGGCGGAACTATACGGGAGAAGAGGGTAGGCGTTGTCCCCAACACGGGAGGAAGAACATAGGTAGGATGGTAATTTGGAAATGGGGATGGTGATAGTTCCGGAACGGGTACTATGGGAGCAGGTGCTGGCTTTCCATGAAAGAATTTGCCTAGTAATTTCCGCGGTTGTGGTAGTGGTTGCTCTACTGGGAGTGGCTCAGGCATCACGGGTAAATCCACGAAGCTTGAGCTCGCGCAAGTCGCCGGGGCATCTTCGGGGTCGAGTAGAGAGGTTGAGCATGCCCAGGCTTCTACTGGAGCGAATACGCCGACGTTGACAATCTCTACGCCTTGCTTGTGGAATTTGGCAATCTTGGCGTCAGTTCCTGCGTCATGGATGCTGTTGGAGAGCAAATTGTGCGAATGTGTGTGGAGATTGTAGAGAGGCACGATGCGGCCACTCCGACTGGAAGAGCTTGTTTCTGAGCCTGAGACTTCAGAGGTGGAGGATATGCTTGTTTTGCGTCTTCGGGTTGTTTCGACTGCGGCTGGAGGAATGTATTGAATCTGTAGATTGAGAGGGTGGTGAGCAGAGACGGTCGGTGGAGGCTTGACAATGACGAATGACTGTAATTATCAAAATAGATATTATAAGAGTTTGGTTCATCCCACCAGGCATTGCCGTATACGTACCTCCGTCGCACTAGGTCTGAATTTGGTAGACCGTTTCGTCTTCAACGCAGGAGACGATTCCACGCGTTTGACGGTCATAATGACAAGGAATTATTGTGAAATAATGATGCTACAAGGAAAAGCAAAAGGCTGGCAGGTTGTGGTAAAGGTTCAAGGGTCTTAAGGCTCAGGCTAATCGAAGCCGACTGAGTTGTAGTGAAGACAACACCTTGGATGCATGCGGATCAGAGACAAACACCGAAATACGGGCATATATTGGGCCCGGTTCTATTATGACTGGGCCCGAAATGTATTCATGAGACAAGCTTAGCCTTACTGCGGCATCCCTGCCTGCGCATACGTCCAGTTCGAGATATTACCGAAAATGGGTACCGCCTCCCGCCCTCCTTGCTCTCGGAGTTCGTGAAATTATACATGCTGTGAGTAAAATATCCCGTGATTTTGACCGTCTCGTGCAGGCAAGACGACCAGTTTCTTCCGCGCCCCCGCCTGTAATGCTACCATCTAATAAGCTTCCATGTTTAATGGGCCACTTGTTTCTACTTTGATTCGAACAGGCCAAGCGCCGGCGCGCGGTTGTAGCCATTGAAATCAAGCCTTGCTTGTTTTGGGCGGTACGCTGAGCGCAGGCCTTGTTTCCATCTGGGAAGGGTTTCCACAAGGAAAACTTACAAGGACATGCTCTTGTCTTCTCATGAAGGAGATACCGACATGTTCGTCTATTATACCCACTGGGCGCCGCAGACTGGCTACCTCAAACGAGCCTTCGGACGCCACATTGCTCGCTCCCCTCGAAGACCGTTATAAGGGTTTACATCCCGTTGGTAACTATGTGGAGTGTTATTTACGCTCGCAAAGGGTAATACTAGGACGGACCTCCTCCCGGCCCCCTACTTCCTCACGGACTTGGCATGAACAAGGCCAGCCACATATTGAAATCCTACTATACGGAGACGGCAGTTTCGGCGCCATATGCTGGCCTTTTACTGCGAACCAGAAGCCTGGGCCATGTTATGTAACTCTCCAACGCCAGCTAGACGCCTTGAGCGGGCGGACCCTATCGCTTCCGAATCCATCCACGAAAATATGTTCTACATATCTGGTTCTTCGGTTACTCCGTCATTCTTTTCCTTTGCAAGACAGGCTGGACAAGATGTCAGGACTCGCACCGTGCACACCGGGTGTCCGCACTCCCTATACATACGAAATGCTGCCATGGTGCTTCCCGAACCAATCCCAGGGTTCTCTGCATCGTCGTGGGTAAGTAACCGAAGCGTTGACGCTGTCAGGGACGTTAGCCCCGGCCCACTTAGCGATGTCGACGGAGCCGCTTGTGGTCGATTACAGTACTGTGCCGAGGGCGATCTCGCCCACCAAAATTAAAACACTGGTTGAGCGATTAGGAGTGGTATTTTTAGTAGTAGTAGTTTCTACACTGAATTTTCCGTGATTTTCTACGATAATGCTGGCTGGTGTTGATATGGTCTTTCAACCATGCTTCTCGTGAGAGAAATTGAATAGCAGCGGCCTTCGCGTCGATCTTATTTCAAAAAGACGATGAAGCTCCAAAGAGATCTGGAATCCGAATTGTAAAGTCGATTCAAGTCGGGCAAACCTTTTAATTTATATTAAGGCTCCTGACGAATTGACCGCCGCCTACCTGCCACTTTCTTGGACCCGCCCTCTCTCGTTACTCACCTTCGTGCGTCCGTCCTTTCGACGTCTCTTATAAAACTCGCTGCTAAAAGCTGTATTTTCTGACTATTTCCCGTCCTTTTTGTTTTACAGTCGTCTTCAAGCGGTTAAGGAGTGAGACCAGTCCTCCGCTCCCTTTACTTGCAGCGGACCGAATTCTAGAACTATACTACGCATTTTATTCCAATTCTCAAACTTACTACGCTTCTTCTTACAATGGCCCTTCATCGTTTGGCCTTGCCCACGCTCACGACGACCTCGCTGCCTCCCAACGTCGTCCACACTTCGAGCTCGTCCACTTCCAATTCTCCTTTGACCCCCTTCTCAGAGCTTAGCAGCGCAATTACGAGCAGCAGTACCGCGAGCATCAGTCCCAAGACGCCCGGCTTCGTGATCGACTCCTGCCCCGCCGCCCCTGCCGCCCCTGCAAAGCTGTCGAAGAACTATATCACCTACCCGGAACCTTCGTTCCCCCCTCGCCAACTCACTCCACCTCCAAAGAGTCGCTTTGCACCCTTGTTCGAGAGCTTTTCCAAGGACGCAGCGTCCTCTCCAAACCTCTCCAGGCGTGGCTCTCTCGGCGACGACGAAGCCTCTCCTTCAGTGGCATCTATCACCCTTCCCTTCTCGGCAGCCGTCGCCGAACAGGTTACGAGGCTGTCCCCCTCATTTCTCTCCGTCGATCCTGCATTCAAATCGGCCTTTCTCGCGGGCGCCAACGCCGGCAGCACGGGTGTAGGCGTAGTAGGCTTGGGTCACTGGCCTTCTCGCTCCGAATCTTCTCCCATCACGAGCGAGTCCAGGGACCAAGTGAACGAGAAACTGACCAATGCCGTCAAGACGCTCCGTCACCAGATGAACCTCAAGAACCATCGTATCCACTTGGCAGAGTCGGAAATCACTCGCTTGTCCACCACTTGCAATACGCTGCTCGACGAAAAGGCAAAGCTTGCCGAGAACTATACACACGCCAGGAGACGCATCGAGGAGCTGGAGCATCTTCTCTACACCAGTAACAACGAACGTCCTGGCCGTCCCAATGTCAACCCCCGTCTTCCTAGTGAACCCCGTGGTGCAAGCCGCTGGGCCAATTTCCACTCTAGGCATTCTTCTAATCCCGATCAAAAGCCTGCTTCGTGGCAGGAGCCGACCAAGAGGCAGAGCTTTGCTGCACCGAGAGTCGAAGTGGATGGCGACAGGTCGGCAGTCGAGGATGTCTCTGGAGACGCCAGTGGGCCTGTTGAACCTATTTCTGCTGAGACGTACCACGCTGTGCTTACGAGGATTCCCGAGATGCCGACCGAGGTCATCATGGCGTCTGTTGACAAGCTCTTCCTCTCGCCGGAATTCGACTTTATTCAATGGCTTGAGACGAATGGCTTGGAACTGCCGCAGAGCACAAAGAAACTTGCTGGAATGTCTTGGGAAGATCGTCTTAGGCTTGACGAACGGGCCTTGAAGAGCATCGGCGTTGCTAGTGCAAAGGACCGCTCATACATTATGCGTGTGCTCAAGACCATCGCAGAGGGAGAAGTGAGGGTTTCCCCTGTCATTCGAATGTTCAAATACTAATTCGACCCACAGTATCCTCATCTCCATGAATCGTTGCTCGAGGAACCGTTTACCGAGGACCAATACGTTACCATCATGCGCGAGCAGCGTATCGACAAGCACGTTCCCAATCTCTCTGGAATCCCGTGGCCACTACGTCTCTTCGTCGACGAGGAGGATCTCACGTTGATTCAGGTGCAAAAGGCTGGCGCACGCGGAACCATCATGACCGTCTTTGGTGGCCTCAGGAAGGGGGGTGCTCGCCCCGACCCTCGTCCTCGTCGCGGTACGAAAAAGTCCAAGCGTGCCAAGATGGAAGCTGCAGCTACCGCCGCGAGTACCGCAAACACCGAGGAGAGCAGCTATCCCGAGAACGGTTCGCACGCGCATGCGCATACACACGCCAGAACCTCGAGTGACAGGAAAGGTTCTAATATGAAGGTCGTGACGGGCCACCAAGGTCCCCGCCCACGCGAGAAGGGAGCCTTTGCTCCCGCCCATAACCATTCGCACAGCAGCAACAGCGGCTCTTGGTATGGACATAGAGTTTAACCTAGACTCTATTTCATTTCAGGCTGCTGGTTCTTCGTTTCCCCCCTCGTTCCCCTTAACTTACTTCTCATTACCGACCCCCGACTTCCCTCCCTGGTGGACACTGCCCGAAACGCCCATTATTCCGTGCCACTGACCAATCACCAAGTACATTATCACCTCATTCTAGTTGGCTTACGTTATCCTGTACAACAGCGGTCAGCGGTCAGCGATCCAGAATCCTCTCCACCCAAACTCCTCTCCTTTTCCATCTCCGTCTCCGACCCCACGATCATTTTTATATTTTTCGATGCCCTTTCCAACTTTTGTCATCCATTTCGTCACCTGCATCATTATCACTATCACGGACACCCACCCTTTTCACTTGGCAGATCCGGAACTATAGAAGCAAGCCTGGAGGCGAACCTCCTCTTTACACTTGCAACGAATTTCCTCGGACAAAATTCGTCCCTACTCTACACTGGTCCTCCCCATCCCACCCTCATAATCACAGCAAACCTATAAAACCTCACAGTTATATTTTTAACGCCCCGTATGGACAGAGTTGTATCAACTCCCCAGCGTCTGGAGAAAAGTCTTTCTCTCCTTTAGACAGCTACCTTTGTATCTGTTATAGAGGATCGACGCCATTTTTAGACGAGGTCGGTCTCTTGGCCCGGCTCAGTCTGCTATTTGTTTTCCATTCGGGGTTTCTTTTCTCTTACGGCAAAATGTTTCCGTTGTATCGTATGCCCAAACTTTTGTTGCAGAGTCGTTGGAATATACTTCTTCGCATTGCCTTACTGCCCCGTTTAAAACTGGTAGAAAGAAGTCTATAAATGCAAGTGTAAAATGCTAGTATGAGGAGGATACAGGTGCGCGATTATGCGCATTTTAAGTGGAGATGGGGGGCGTGTCGTACAAGGAAGGTCGTGCAAAGAAGAGTGAGCAAGGATGGACGAAGGGAATCACGACGAACGATGTTCCGCAGCAGTGATCAAACCTTGTCGGCTCTCCCATAACGACTTTAAGACGCACTCGAATCCCTGACGTCCCTTTTCCGCGTTTTTGTCAAACATCTCCAAGGACCATTGTTCGAAACGTTCTTGTAGCGGTCGCCACCCAGCGATACGGGCCTGAATCTCTGCCGTCTGGGTGAACAATGTCCGACCGGTTGGGTTTGTCGGGCATGGCTTGTACGAGATGCGCTCGAGAACGGTGAGGTACTGGCAGAGGCTGAGGTTGACGGATGTGACGTGCGTCTCGCCAGTGGTAGGGTTTAAATGCGATACTTCGCGAACATAGGCATCTGTAGTGCCTCCTAATAGCTGTGAGGGGGCAAAGTGTGTCAGAGATAATGTCGTCGCCATTGGTCGGCCAATGAGAGCCGAGAAGAGTGTAAAAAAATTTGAAAAATCACGGACCTTTACTACCCAGCGCGGGGCTTTCTGTGTGCACCCTATTACTCGCTCAGTGCGTACGATGCCAGTCCTGGGGTCTATGGATCGGTTCAGGACACTGTAAGTTGTTTTCGCGTCAGCCTCGGCACAGGCATATAATCCCTAATATGATGAGGGCTTACTCGACGGAGATGACATGAGCTGAATGAGGGTTTGGATACTTTCTCCAGACGCCGAGATTGACCAGCGACCAGGGATGACTGAGGGTGGATGAGTTGTGGGGCTTTTTGACGGTAAAAATCAAGAACGTACTCGTAATAAAAAGACTGCGAAAAGAAAGAAACCATCGTGTTCGTTGATCCAATAATAATTTCAAACTTTTCAGAGCCGGGCAAGTCGAAGGGGGGGTCGTAGTGGAAGGGGAGAAAAAGAAGCCGTCGGTACTTTAAATCAAGTGGCATCGCCTTTGACTAACTCCCACTTGGGGGGTTCTCCATTAATTATGGCCAGCGTAGAGTCATTACCTCTCGAACTCGTTCTAGAGATTCTGCTCTACTTGTTTATCGATATTCGAGGCAAGCCACACAAGCGCTTTGCATCACTCTCACTCGTTTGCAAGGTTTGGCACTGATAAGATAAAAGTATCACTCTAATTAACGACCTTACAGATGTGGACACCCTATGCGCAGCGTTTGCTATTTCGCAATGTGCGCCTGGTTCATCCGGACGCTGCCTACTCCTTTCTCGAGGCTACAAAGCCCGATGGCAAGAATGAAGCCAACCAACGTTTACGTGACTCTATACGAACATTAGAAGTGACTATCATGAGCAAGAAGATGGCAGACGTTTTGCCCTTTGTCCTTCGCCATTGTCCAAAGCTTCACGAATTTGTCCTCAAAATACACACTAAAGCAGAGCTCAACATGAGGTTTCAACCCAAAACATTTCCTCCTGAACTCGAATTCTTGTCCCCAATCAAATACAGTGACATTCCGCTTCCTCGATTCCAGGCATTGCGAATCAACAGTGACAACAACAAATCTCTTTACAGAATCATTCGAGAATGGCCTGACATTCGACATCTCGTCGTTATCGGAGAAGCCATGGCAGAGTTTTCCCTGAATGCTCGTAGTCCAGAAGTCGAGGAACTGTTCAGCAGGCTCCACTTGTACGAGTTTCAGACAGGCCGAATAACTAATAGGAGCGCAGCTCCTACAGCTGGTACACTTCGCGCTTCTCTCACAAGCTCGATCGGTACGCTGCAGATCCTAGACCTCAAAGGCATCAGCGACGGCTTGATCGGACTATCGGGACCTCTTTTCGTGGAACATGGCCCCCATTTACGATCTTTGCGACTACCCTATCTCTCTCATCATATCAAATTGCCCTTTCTCAGAAATTGCGTATCGTTAGAGGAAATCGTGGTTTATGGACTCCCTTCCAAGCACATAATCTCCAATCTCTTACTCGACAAAATCCAGCATGCTTCTTTTAGTACATTAATAGCTCAAGAAAGAACCCCTATTAGGCACATACTAGAATGGCTACACGACTTCCCCTCCCTCAGCGTGTTGAGCTGGTTCACGCGCAGAGCATCGGGCATGGACAAAGCTGAAGCAGAAATCCGCGAACTTTGCAAAAAGAAGGGTGTTCGCTTGCGCTCCTCGTCTATGGTCGAGGTCGAGGTAAGTCGCTGGGCCGCATATGAACCCTATTCTTATCACATTCCTTTTTTTCCGGGAGGACTTCTTGGACCCTTGTTCTTTTCGGGGGGCGGACTTCCTTTTGGCTTTTTGGGGTTGCTGTTCCTTGTTGTTCCTTTTCAGGGCTTGGGGGACCAACGGTTTTCTTAAAATTGTTCCAAGGGGTTATTGCAGGGGAACGGAAACCAAACGGGAAAAAATAATTGTATCAAAACACGAGAACCCACATTTTATTTCGTTAAACTATGGTGGGCGATATCTATCAAATGCTGAAGGAGCGGCGGTATCATCGGGAGGCGTATATGATTCGTCAGATTGTCTGACGACCGCGACGACATCGCTAGATTCCAACGCGGCCAGTAGGTCGCGTTTGATTTGAGAGGGTCTTCGGGGGAGCGGCTGGCCCGCCGGCAAACTCGAGCTGCGCGGTCGGGTTATCGACCCGGCAGTATTAGGACGTGATCCAGAGGTACCAGGACGGGATATAGCAGTAACAGGGCGCGATCCAGAAGTGCCAGGTCGTGAGAGAGTAATACTACGGCGATCCAGCGTCGCCAGTTCGTGTACCTGGGAGATAGATGGCCTTGGCGCGGTGGATGGAGGAGTTTGGTCCAACGACCGAAATGCGCGACCGTGGTTAAGGTCAGAGGACGCTCGTGCACTCGCCACTCCCGAAAGTGCGCCCTCGGTACGTCCGGAAAAGAATGAAGGCGTGGGCGACGTGATATTTCTTTCGAGCGCCTCGTACACTTTCTCCAGTGCCATGGAAGAGTATGGCGACTGGTAATCCTCGTGGACTCCTCTTGGCCTAGGCGGCTTCTCACTGCTTTGACCTTGTGTCGAGGCGACATCTGATTTTCGTGGTCTTCCAATAACAGCCGGGTCGAGCGATGGCCGCGCTCCTCCTGCTCCCGCACCCACTGCACCCACGACGAAGCGCAGGGGTGTGTCCTTATCTATACTACCAGGAGTCATCTTTGACTGCCTTCCCCTCAAAAGCACTCTGCTATTCCGTCGGCGCTTTCGTCGCTGGTATAGAAACATGACTAGCGCGCCCAAGAGGAGGAGTATCACGCCTCCGGCCACGGCGGCCGCTATAATAAATGGTACATTGTCCTCTTTTCGGTTGGGATCCTCGGTGGCTGTTGGGCTATCTCTAGGGAAGAAGTTGGTGGGGGTTCCAAGACGTCATTGGGGCAAACGCCTTTTGCTCACCTTGTAGCCATACAGTCATGCAAACGTTGTTATAAAAGAATGGATTTACACCCTTTTTGCAACACTAGTACCAACTTCAGTGCCAATGTTGCTGGGTGGGTTTGGTTGTTCGAAATCGTTGAAAATGCTGGTAAAAGGCGAAAATGGTTGGGTAAGAAGGTGGAGTTGAAAAGAAAGTGTCGAAACGGGAACAAAAAACACAAGAGAGCGTGGTTTTTCTGCCACAAAACGATGGCGAAAAGGTGGAAACGGGAATAGGGGGGAGGGGAGGAAAAAGTTACATCAGACGGGTTCAGAACGTGGCATTTAGCGTGTAAGGACTGCTCTTAATTAAAAGCCATTATGAAGAGCAGCAGTATTCTATAATCAACAACCCCGGAGCCACCTGCATGATTCGTATCGAGGGCACTAGGCACTTGGGTGACTACGGGTAGACAAGCGCCTCCATGCCGAAAGTCAAAGGCGGCCGCGTTTTTTATTTTTTCAGTCGTCGATATTTTAATTAACCCACGATCGAATCATGCGCTCGACAAGAGGAGTCTAGGGCTCGTCGGGAGGTTGTCACGGACGTTTGTTGGCGTTTCCAAGGCAGGCTAACGTCGGGTTCCCTGGCTATAGCTAGTGGCGTGCGAGAACGCCGAGAAAGGGCGTATTTCCAAACCTTTATGAGGCTTCTCATTCTGGCCCCTCGGCCTGACCGCTATGAAAGAAGTAATGCGGGCGGTGGCGTTCAGGGTGGCTGGCATATCTCTTTCCGTCGGGTTTGAATAGGGAGATCTCTGGTGGAAAAAAAAGCGAGTTGTGTCTATAGTAGAAGCATACGAATGATAAATACTCTAGGGCGGGTCCAAATCGTTTGGACGCGACGTGACGAAAAAAATGTCTACGATGTCAGTCTATAAACGGGGCCGGCAAGCGCACAATCCGAGAGTAGTTGCTACAGAGCAAGTGGTGAGCCTTTTGAGACAGTTCAATAAACAAGGATTAGGGTTCGGGAAACATTAATGTTCGACAACAAGTGGGAGGCGATGGTTGGAAGAGAAACGAAAACGAAGTAGAGTGTATGTGTGAGGGAACACCTCGTGATCCGACTCAGTGCAGATCATCCACCTCCATGTCGTCTTCTGACCGATTTTGTGTGTGAAAGGCTGGTTGGCGTACGCCCACCAGTTTGGTCAATGAATCGAGATGGGGCAACGTGACCTCGTCCGCGTCCCTCCCGTCGTCACTTCCACGACTGCTGGAGACGTCTCCAGAGCCGGCACCCGCCGTCGTCGTCGTCGCAATTTTCAGCGGGGGCAAGATAATAGGCGGGCTGGGGCTCCTGGCGCTTCCTCGGATACTTGAACTTCCGAATCCAATCGTGCTCCTGCCGCGGGAACTAAAGTAATTTGGAGGGTGGATCGGCGTCATGCCAAATGCGATGCGGACCGAGTGTGCCAAATGCGAGTGGGACGAGTTTGGCGTGGTAGGCGAGCTCAAACTTGAACCGGAACTCCGTGGGAACAAGGGTGAGGTCGATGATGAGGAAGACGAGGTGGGCAAACCTGGGATGAGTGGTGGTAAAGGTGGGTGGGAAGAGGCGAACGCTGTATGGATCGTCGAGGGGTGTTCGGGTGAGCCGGCCAGGCTGCGAACGGGAGAAACAATATCACTCGAGGTCCGAGAGCGTTTGGGCGGCGGAGGGAAACTTAATGGGGGGTTGGAAAGGGTTTCTCCTGACATCATTGGGTCGGTGGCAGAACCAAGCTGATGTCTCCCACCACTGACGCTCGAATTACTCGAGCTGCTCAACGAGGGCGTCGGAGCGGCGGTGGCGTCCATTGTATAGTGGAAATCTGTCGATACAGGTTCGCGACGGCCGCCACTGAGCAGCGCATCGATCGAATGTTTTGACGGCTGATTCGAAACTCCGCCAGAATTGGACCGTTTCTGGCGACCCATCATGAGAGGCGCCGGGGTTCCGGGGGGTGTGCCACCATGGGAATGAGGGTACGGGTGATACTGATGTTCCGATACGGCATCGTAAGGACTGTGTAGAGAGGGATGGGAGCGATGAGAACGATGATGACGATCGCTCTTGCCGATTGTGGTACGACCCGAGTCGTAAGAGTTGAAGTTTACGGAAGAAATTGCCGTCACCGCGGGAGGAAGATGAAGCGGGACCGGGCTGGGTGCGCGGCTGGGCACGCGGCTCGAGGTTCTACTCCTTCCCATGTTCATGTTGCGAACTGCATGAAGGAACGGCGAGGTCGACGGAGTATAGTACTCGTAGTTGTCTGCACCCGTGTTTGTTGGTGCATGGTGGGGAAGCGGTGGCAACTCGGATGAATCGTCAGTCGAGATGGGGCTAGGCGTCGTATCAACTGGGGAAGTCTTCCGTCCCGGCTGATTTATGGACTGCGGAAGTTCGTACGGATGATGTCGATGCCCTGCTCTCGAATGGTTCGAGGGTGTGGCATTGTTATGCGCATGCGAGGTCAAATGTCCTCCATCGGCATGTGCATAATGGGAAGAGAGAACTTCGTGTGAACTAGCCAATCGATTTGTCATCTTGAGAAGGGTTCGATACGACTTGTGGCACTCCTCGTGGTGGCAAGCTGGGAGCCGGGGCGTCAAGCCACTTAGTGAATCTCCATCACAGTAGACTGAATGCTGAGGGAGGATAGCGGAACCAGGCCCAAAGAATGGGGTCGAGTCGGGACTTGCACCTGCGCTTCGGCTCGGTTTGGTAACTCTGGCCTCCAACTCTGCACGTGTGAGCTCATATCGAGCTCTCCGAATTGTCTCTTTCCGTTCGAGCTCCAATAATTCGTCATGGGCAACGGAAGAAAGCGCGGACAGGGATGAACTATATGGAATGGCGAGTTTGGAGACGGTGGATTCCTCCGGGGCAACCTGTTGGGGAAAGAATGTCAGGAACACGGAAAAAAAGAGTATCTGTATGAGCTAAGTTTTGGGTTCAATCGAGGGACAACTAACCATGTCACCGTCATCGGAGCGTGGTTGCACGGTCCTTGTCGTCCTCCTCCTGTCCGACTCTATGTGGGGAGGATGAATGGGAGAGGGTTGATGAAGCTGGTGTTGCTGTAACTGTCTACCCACGCCCGAGGTAGACGATTTTGAGTGTGGGCTGTGAATCTTCATGTGTCGGGTAAGCTCGTCGCTCCGGCTGAAGCGCTTCTCGCAACCGGGATGGGGACAAGCATGGGGTTTTTCTCCAGTGTGGGTTCGAATATGACGTGTCTAAAAAAGAAAAGGGTTGCGGGACGAGAGAGGACAGCGAAAGCGGAGTCAGTTCGTAGCTTTTCGGAACAATCTCGCCACAAAGCAACAGCAGCCAAGCGCTACATTTGAGCTATGCACGCATGCCCGTCACCGCCAAAAACGTTGGCAGAGACTGATCACCGCCCAAAATTTTACTTGGTGTGCCCAGAAACTTTTGGGGGCAGCGGATAACGCGTTGCAAATGTCAAAGGAATTAAAATGACGTACTCTATGTTCCAATCGTGAAAATGCCTTGCCACAAGATTCGTATGGGCACTTGTATGGTCTCGGTAGAGGGGCCTTGTCTTTGAGGTCGTTTAGTTCGCTATTATGTTCGATATCCATGACGAACGATGGAGAATGGATTTGCGAGAGAGAGGGAGGGGAGGGCCCAAAGGCGGAAGAGGGAGGAGTCAAGCTAGGATCAGGAGGTAATTCGCAACAAAGTGGTCTGTTTTGTATCTTTGTCTATGAAAATAATAAAATTATTTCGTTATCAACGTGGTTAGATGCTGATTACCCCGCACGCGCGGAAGGAAAGATGGGCCGGAAGCAGACTTTGGGCGACGCTTCCTTATAATCCGAGGGAAAGTCAAAATTATTAAATAAATAAATAAAATCCAATTTTTTTAATCTGTCCTCCTCTCCTCGCACTTTTCACGCCCCAGTCGGCAGAAATCAGCACGCCCCACATGCATGGTTGATTGGGGAAAGAAGCAGCTCTGGACCCCACGGCCACGGCCATTTTCACGCACAAAAGGCGAAAACAGGAAACAAATCACGGTCTCACTTCGTCCACATGCGGGGAGGAGTCTAGCCGCCAGTCGGGCCGAAGGTATCCGGGGCATTGACTGCACCTTTTTTGCAGATTATTACCATGACGCCCATGTCAAGCGCCTAGTGTGTGTGTGTAAGAGATTTTGTAACGGTTATTCTCCTGATTTTCCCCGCTTGGGCCATTTTGTTCCGTCTCGCGCACATGGCACCCAATGGCAGCCGTATTTACCCTAGCGAAAATAATTGTGAGGTTCCCCCGAAGAAATCGAACTAAGTCAAAACCCTCGTCTAAACAGAAAAACCCATTAGTTCGTTTTCCAGCGGGGCGGAGAGCCGGTGGACACTTCCCTCCACCGACTTTACCGCTCGTCTTTTAATCTGCAAAAAATAAAAGGTGGGGAAGCGTCCACGTTTGCTTCAGTTTGCTGCGATAAGGCTCCCTTCCTTTTCATATACGCCCCTGTCACAGATTTGAAGGCTGTTACGAGCGGGTGGGAGTGGACTTCGGCGAAACTCTCCAGCGAAATTTAGTGGTACACGGACAAGCCCAGGGGCGGCCAAAGCAAGAGAGGAAACGTGCCTCTCCGATTACTTCTTGGGTATAACCCATGTTCGAGCACCGTCGATCGAGGTGCCTGGTGCTTATCGACGACGACGGGCCTTTCCACCCGCTACGACGGGTCCCCTGCCACCCACATCAGTCATCTCCAGTTAACGGGTAGTTTCAAGCCAAGGTGAGGTCAAATTGCGGAGAGAGTCACGTCGTCCCATCAAATGTTGCATATGTAACAACCGCCGGCACAGGCAGGGGCGCCTTGGCCTCGCCTTGGAAGTCGTTTCCATCCTAACCCCACCCCACTCTCTCTGCAAGACGCCATTCAAGCTCCGAAACGTGACATCAAGATAATGCGGATCCCGGTACGGGTCATATTCACACTATTGCGTTATCCTTCCCCACCCCTCGAGGGGTTGACATCAATAATACTCCGAAATGCGGCAGGTTTGCCCCTTGAGTTCCAATAGATTATCTAATTTTAAGCCTCCTGCGTCGCGATAGCACTGGTTAATACAATTCAGTCTTTTTGAAAAAAAAGTTTGGCGTTTAACCAGTCGTCGTTAATAATGCTATTGGGGGCTGAGGATACTCCGAGGTTCCGACTTCTCGTCATCCTTGTTTGAATGCGCGCCTCTGTCGAGGTATACACGAGCATTCAAGTATGCAAAGGTACCACCAGGCGGGCCCTGTCGTCGGTCCAGACAACGGTCCCATGAGAGTCACGTCCAGGTCCTACTCGATTGCGATGCGATGATCGATTCTTTCATTTGATGAATACATAGGTGTCACATTGCTAGGCACTCGCAATCGGTCGCCCAAGCCCTCTAGCCAGCCACCTCCACAGAGAGTCAAGCATGAACCTGACGATGATTATCCTAAATCCGGCTCCGTGGTAAACGCAATTCAGGTGCTTCCAGACGATCACAGAAGCCGAGGCCGTTGATGATTGCAGGGTCGTGGCAGCATTCTAAAATCGAGTCGACGTCGACGCCTTCGAGGAATATCGGAAGTTTGACAAAGGGCGCCACTAGTCCTTTCGCAGGGTTGGAATAAGGCTACAAACGTGCATAGAATAGCGATGAGAGAAATAGGAACAAATCGTAACCAAAACAACGATAGAAAAGACACATTAACACGAGCCACAAATACGAGTTCGAGACCGATCAGAAATCATCACCGAGGACCAAAGAATAGCATAATCAATCACATCAAATTTCGTGTAGCTCCATATCATCTTCCGTCCTCCCCGACGGTCGCCCATGTCTAGCCCCACGAACAGGAGCGGCTGCCAGATCGTTACGAACCCTCGCCTGCTCCGAAGCATCGCCCCTTTCTCTCCATTCGGCCTCCTCCAAACCCCTTCTCAGCTCTTCCAACGCCGCCCTCGCCTTTGGGTTCCGTAGATAAGTCCTTCCATCCCCACGGGGAGGTCCACCGTTGAACAGGACAGCGAGCCACCATCGCCAACTGTACGGTTTGATCAATCCGGTACGTCGAGAACCGGATTGCAAGCGCGTATAAGTGCTATTGCTACCGCCGCCGCCGCTACCGCTACGGTGCTGCGGACGATCTCGCGTCGCAGATGTCGAGCCCGTGAGACTGACGCCCTCCTCCATAGTACGTGTCGGGTACTCGTCCTCCCGGGACCTCGTCCCCCGACTCCGGTAACTGGGGTCCCCGGACCCAAGCGTGGCAATAACGTTCCGCCTCCAGCCGAGGTCCCATAGCCCGATACGATCCGCTGTCCGCCTAACAAGTCTACGCTGTGCAAATGAAAGCGAATGTTCGTCCCATTCGTGATAGCCCGTCATGGACCGAGGGAGCGAATTGTGCCCGGCTGTAGTTGCCACGGGCGACGAGGAGAATATGACACGTCCGGGAGAAATGTCTGATGGCGTTTCTGGCGTAGAACGGGGGATCGTCGAGAGTGGGTTCGCTGCCAGGAGGACGTGCCGGAAGGTATCCAGTGGCAGCGGCGGTGGGGGCGGAGTGGCCGGCGGAGACGGAAAGTAGTGCGGCGGTTCATCTGTTTGTCCCGGAATGGATATCCTTGGTACTTCACGGCTGGTTGTAGAAGGAGTCGTTCCCTGCGTGATGCTGGTTCCAGGCGCGTGTCTGGGCTCCTTGGGCTTTGGGAGGTATTTGAGGAGAATGAACGGCGAAAGCTGTTCCAGCGTTGTTTGGTTTGTAAACGCCAAATAGATGTGGAATCCCAAAAAGCTTCCAATGACCATTGCAAAGATCAAACCGAGTATGACGAGGAATAGGCAATGTAACGCCGTCGTATCCTGCACTGGCTGGGCGACAGGTGCGAAAAGAAAGGCGTAGAGGACGAGGACGGCATTGATGCCGATGTATAAGGAGAGTAGAGTGATGCATGTGAGGAGGTGGAGAAACGCTGCATGGGTCCGGTGGCCTACGCATTGCGACACCCATGGGCAATGGTGGTCCATCCTGAGCACACAGCGTCCACAAGAACTACAGTGATGTGCTCGATCGGGTTTAGGTGCCCAACACGTCCGACACCATTTTCTTGCCGAATTAAAGTCGTTGGGGTCTTCATCGTCTTCCCAAAGAAAGGCTTCATCCTCGTCATCAAAATGGTCTACAGTCAATGTAGGACCTCTAATCGCTTCGTCAGAATCGAGATCATCCATTGTTGGCCGCCCGGGATCCCGAAAGGTGCATATGGCGAGCGAATTGATGGCGAGGATGGTAAGAATTGTGGTGACGGTGATGTGAATCAAACCAGTGGTGGAGGAGATGTATTGGGACGATACTAGGACGATCCAGCTCGGTTGCGGGACGAGCATTAGGAACACTAGAAACAGTGGCCCAAGGTATGCAGTCCATGGCTTTCGAGGTGTCATATTATCTTCATCTCCATCAATTCGAGTAAACCTCGAAGGTCGTTTTAGAATAGGAGGACAGCGGGGCATGGTCGCGCGTGGAAATCTATTGCCGAGGACGCGCGGAGGTCAGTGTCATTGTAGCGCAAAGGCAGCAAACGACGCACAAAAAGGTTTTAGAAAATTTGCATTATATTTTTCGAAAAGATTGGAGGGTGTAGTAACGGCCGAATTGGCGTTGTCAGGTCAAGGTGGCAATGCGTGGACAGGATGGGCGTATGAGACAAAAATGGAAAGTATTCGGAAATACGCTCGTTAATGTTTGCATGATTGGTGAGAGTAAACAGGCTATACGGTGGGGCCTAGTGGGGGTACTGCTCCCGAATCGACGGGCTCTTCAAAAATTTGTATTGAATATTGCTCTTCTCGTTCAAGTATATTTTCTCTTTATTTTTGTAAGCCACATTGGTTGCGCAGTCGGGCTTGAACTGGATATCCAGGCCAATGGGATGGCTGGTGAAGTCCAAACTGTTTCACTATAATAAAGTCTATAAATGAGATTTATTTAATGTTTTTCTGTATTTTCTTATCGCAGCCAACGAGCACGACGGTCCTTGGTAACAGAACTAGATATCTGGATCTTAGAAAAAGTGGATATTATTCTGGAAGTTCTAGCGCATTATTTGAATAATTTAGCAAGACTTAACGTAATCCCAGCCGCTCCCCCAGTCACTCTTCGTCATTGCCCAGCCGCTTCAGCAAACATTCCAAATCGGGATGTTGTGGACCGCATCAGCAGAATTATTGCGCGAGCCAGAAATAAAACTAAAATTGCCAAAAGTTTTTAAATCCAGTTTAAAACTATCTATCAAAATTTGGAGGCGATTGGGGTTTGATGAGGGTAGGTCCAATTCGCCTCTCACACAACATCATGTTAGGACGTCAAGTTGGAATATGATTAGGAGGGCAGAGCGCAAAAATAATCATGTTCAAAGGTTATATACATGTTTTATCTCAGTGATCGAGAATTTTCCAGAATTGTTCAGCCGCCCAGCCAGAAAACCCTTTGAGATATATAAAACCGGTCAGCCGCTCGCTTCCCGTCCTCACAACTTGGTCCCCCCCACATCAGTGACCCCCCTAAACATCCTCCAGAGACTTTTGTGCCCATCGCCCGCCGCCCGCCCGTCGTCAGCCATCCACCCCCTAGTAGCCCCCCAGCCAACATGTACATCGGAAAGCAACGAGTCCCCTTTTCTGAGCGCCAAAAGTCGTCTCTTCAGAACCACAACCATAATCGCGCAGGTCGCCGCAGCCTAGTCGTCCGTCGTGTCGACGAGGCCAGCGTGAAAAAGCACGTTGTGCCCCCTCGCAAGGCCGATATCCCTCGTAAAGAATGGAACAAGTACGACAACACCTTATTCGAGACCGGCTTGAGGAATTGGCAAGAGGAGGAGCCATTGCCCCCTTATCAAGACGATCGCACCCCCCCCTTTGACCGTCGGCTCAATATTCCCTTCCAAAAAGACCGCATCAGTCTCGGTCGTAAAGACAATCTCCCTCGTCGTGTACGCAGGGATGAATTTAAGGATATTTCCGAGACCCATCGCATCAATGGGCAGGCCGCCCGTGACAAGCTACGCCCTCATGGCCGAGCGTGAGTAGCCTTTGCTTCTTCATTTAAAATAAACAATAAAATAGAATGCTTACTTTCGATTTTTCTCTAGTGCTTTCATGGCCATGCAAGCCGCCTCGTGGCGCCGCAACCCCTGGACAAAGGCTCGCCATATGGAAGTCCGCGTCGACGACGTGCCGATGAACAGCCCAATGCCGACTCACTTTATGCGAGTGTCGACTCGCAACTCGCAAGAGGAGGAGAACCTGCTCACCCCAATCCACTCTGCATTCGTTCGCAGCCAATGGTCCAATCTCGGCGACCTCCCCGAGTTCACCCCCATGGACATTTGCACTCCCATCAACGACAAGGGAGAGCAAATGCCTGAAGCCGAGTATGCTGGTGGCGAGCTGCCCATGATCAACGTTCGCGTCCACAACCTCCAGACGATGCCTCACCTCGTCGCCTACTGCTATCAGCAGAGTCCTACCGCCCTCGTCGAGCAGCTCATCGGCAACCTCGCCGTCGGCCTCGACGACTACGTCAACAAGCCGCTCACCATGGAGCAGCGTAAAAAGGAGTGGAAGATTTCCCAGAAAATCGGCGCCCAGTTTGACAACGAGCTGATCCGAGTCCATGCTTGGTTCATCAACGACCTCGTCGAGAACGCAAACTGCCTCGGCATGGAGGACAATGGGTTCTGGTGGGCTGCCGACACCTCCCTCCGCATCATCATGGACGCCCTCATCGTCCAGAGCAGGTTCACCTCGACTGTCTCTGACGAAGAATAGACGCATTCGCCTTCCTTTCGTTCTGCCTCCATCGCCTAGCCTAGCCGTCTCGCCTCCGCCTCTATTTTCCTCGATATCATTATTATCGGAGTTTCCCGCCCTTCGCCTTCGCCTTTAGCGACGGCGACGACAGCACTACCTACCTACCTCGCTGAGCTACTTGCATTGCCCACGAGAGCGCGCACGAAACGTCGTCCACGATGCCACCGGCTTGCTTTTTTAATTAAAAGCGCCACCTCGCATCGTTGGACGGTCGTCTTTGCTGTCCGCTTTCACTTGCTGCAGTAGCTCTGATCCGACCTAGCCCTCCGCTGCCTCGAGACACCCGTCACATCTCGAGTTCACCAGTATCTCTAATCTCGCCGCCGTCTTTGCTGTCGTTGTCCGTCGCTCCGCCTGCTGGCCTGCCCGCCTAATTTTTGTTCGCCATTTGGGATGCCCGCCTTTTGTATCACCTAGCTCTCTCTCATACGCCTCAGTTTCATTTACGCCTCCTTGTATCATTATCCGTGTAACAGTCGATAACGAAAAGAATTTTAAACGAGTTTTTCTTTTGCGAACGTTGTTGAGATGAAGTAGCGCCAATTGAAATCGACCTCGCCCCTCTACCAAATCCAGCAATATTCTAGCAAAAAAACCCCAATAATAATTTCACAAAAATAATCCTTCTAAAGCAATCCATCACGACAAACGTCCTCAGCCTTTCGTCACCTTGCGCGTTTATTGCGTGTCCCCTTTCAAACCAACCATAAACCAATCAACGACCTTCGAGGTTCTCTCCTTCCCACTCTTTGCTGGAATCATTTTCTCAACAATTCCTACCGTCAACCTGGAGCGATTATGAAGCTGTTTTCGACAGGGAGTGAGGCTGCCCAGCCCGTCCCAAGCGACGTCCAGGAGCCGCTGCTCGCTCGTCAAGTCTCCAGGCAATCCTATGGCTCGAATGGCTCTCCGACACGTCTGAAGAATGGTAATGGGACAGAACGAGCCCGTTCAAAAAGACGAAGAACAGGGATCCGTAGTTCTGTCTATGCTGAACCCCCTGGTGAGTATCACAGACGTTTTTATGCCGCTAAAAGTCACTCAATATCTTTGGTTTCCCGTATATTCCTGTAGCCTCGTACCGAACGGCGCTGATATCATATACCCTCACCGTGACGCTCAGTTCCTGTATTTTCCTCATATTATTTGGCGTCCTCAAAATAGTCTGTTGGCCCCACGAATTGCATCCCTCACCTCTGCGCGAGTTTCTCCTTGCAGCAGGAGCTTGGACAGTCGCGTTTGCCCTCCGCCTCCCAATCCTCTTCCTTTCGACCATCGGCAACACCTACGTCAATGCGTTTACTACAACACTCTCAACATTTTTACAAGTTTTCACACAAGAGGCACTCCGCCTTGCCATTCTCGTTCTCATCCAATTACACCTCGAGCGACCAGGAAAACAACACACCGGCAAGACATTCTCTTCCTTCCTCTTCTCAAGTGATCCAACCACCCCCATTCCTGGTCCCACCGACCCTGATCTAGACTGGGCGCCTCTGCCCGACGTATGGGATCGCGCGTTCACCCAAGTCTGGTGGCTAGGAATGGGCTGGGCCACCGCCGACGTCGTTGTAGGCATCGTTCAGGGGTACGAGCAACTCTCACTCTATCGTGACGTGCTGGCGCGTGATCGCCGTGAGCGGTCACATGCCCACACAAGCAGTCCTTCCCCATCACGCCAGAAGAGGGTACGCTCGAGTCAGCCTACGCCGAGGGACCCTGCTGCTGGTGGTCTCCCAGCACCATTAAGCAGCACGCGATCACTATCCAATCTTGCTTCATCTCGCCCTGGAGGGTTGTTGCACCTCGAGCCGGCGGGAGAAGTGGCCCCGGCCAGTGCCACCCGGGCTGCCTCTGTTGTTTTATCCAGCACACCCCAACGAATGCTCACGAGTGAAAACGTGACCGAAAACAACACCAATGGAGTGGTGGGAGCAGACGAACCCATTTTCATTCACGCATCCGCACGCGACCTCGAAGCCGAACTCTCGCACCTGATTACACGAAAACAACGTGCAGAACTCGAAGAAGTATACGGCTCTCCATTACCCCGTATCCCCATCTTCCTCATCGCCCTCCAGCGGCTCGACTCTATTCTACTCAGTCTCGGCTTGACCCTTCTCGTCTCGTCTGCATACCTACGCGCGCTATATTTGCCCGCCTTCACTACTCCGGAAACCCCACCGTACTTGGACGGATCTGGCACTCCACGATACAAGTTGGAGTGGGAAGTCGATTGGCGTCGCGTAAAAGACACGACGATCCCAGTCTTTGCCACTGTCGTCCTCGTACACTTTTTACTCTCCATCCTGTGGATCGAGGCATTGCCCAGAGTCGGCGTACATACCGCCAGCTATGTCGGCTTGCTCGTCTCCCTCGCCATGTTCTTCGCAGGACTTGGGTACTGGGGCGCTCTAGTGTGAGCACAAAAGACTCGCGACGGCGTTCATTCCCCGTTGTTTGCTTCGTGCTTAACCGGTACACACACCTATCGATCTGATTACGCGCGATGATATCTCCTCTAATTTACGACGCCTTTTACGACCTGTCTGTCTGCCTGTCTGCTGCTGCGAGAGTGGAGTACACAGAGGTGGCTGGAGCCATCAATGAAACTCTACTCGTGTACATGTTTAATTCTAGGTGCTATGGACTGCTGATTCTTTTTTTCGTGCGATCGTTCGTTTTTGTAGGACTAGTTCATCGTGGTATTTAGAATGCAACTGCCGCAAACACGATGCTTTGCTAATTTTTCTGGCCAAACGTACCGCGCTCTGAGGGATCTTTCTTTAGACATTTCCGATGCGAGTAGCGAGACAGGAACCAGCGTCAGGCTCCGTTTCCGTTTCCGTTCAGTTTTGTGCATGGGCGCGCGCGCCCATCTCTCCAACTCTTGGACCCTCTCACACAATAAATGTCACAAAATCCAACCGCACTCACTCGTGAGGCAGGATTATGTCTCCTTAGCCTTGGTTGGCCCTTTTACTTATAACAAGGACTCTGTAGTACTAACGACTGAATAGACGCTGGCGATTTTCGGGGCCTATCTCAGATGAAAATTCTCTCTGCTCTGATGCACGAAATAAACAAAGACCAGTCCAGTAATGAAAAGAAGAAACCTTGCGATGTTTTTGATATGATTGGCGGTACGGGCACGGGAGGGTGGGTGTTCATATAGACGCCGACTGGTCGTCAATTTTATGTCCCCTCAGGTTTATTGCTATTCTTCTTGTCGTCTTCGGATTGGCGGCGGGCCAAGTTCTGGAAGAGTTTATCAAACTAAGCACCAATGTACTCGAGGTTCCAAAAGTAGACGCCAACCACAGAACGAGTCTTCTAAGGGAATTCATCGAATCTCTCCTCGAAAGATATGACATAGACAAGGGAATGAAGCTACTAGATCCAAATGATCGCTCCAGCGGCTGCAAATTGTGAGGTCTGGGTGATCCCTTTGAGGTTCCGGTTTCTGATCCATAGCAGGGCGGTTCCCATCTCCTACAAGAACAACGCGGGGTCCCAATGCACCCTCTACAACTTTCACATACGCTCAGAGCCACCTATCAATATGACGATCACCGAAGCCCTGCTCGCGACGCTGGCAATGCCGCCCTTAATGAACCCCATCGCTGTTCGTAAAGACGCTTCCACATACGAGTATATTTCCGGAGACCTTGCACTTAGCAATCCTACTCGGAAAATCATCGCCGAGGCCAAGGATGCGTTTGGTTCCGAGGCCCTTGTCGCTTGGGTTTTTAACATTGGCTGTGGTCGTCCAGGCGTTATATCTACTCCACAAGGAACGGAAGTCGCAGGCTGGAGTCAATTCCTAGAAATGTTACTGAAGGACAGCGAACGACGCGCAGAGGAATTCCAGCGTCAGGTAGGACATCTTGGTCTTTTCCAGCGACTCTCAGTAGCCGCAGGACTCGAAGAAGCATCAAAGGCGGCTTTATCGAGCCCTGAGCAAGTTCTTGCCTATGCACAGGGTTATCTCGATGATGTTTCCGTAAGAGAGAAATTGGAGCTATGCGTCGATGCCTTGAAGACTCGGCTTGGCATATCCTCCCTGGAACAGCTGAGTGAGTTCTCTACTCTACCTCAAAGATCATATTCTAAAGCGATCAGACCATTCTGGTGGAGGATTTCTCGCATCTCCTTCTCTGCCACTACTAGCGGAAACGTTTGTCATGCGAGATGAACCGTGGAGGTTTATTGAGGAATCAATACTTGGCCCACAGAATGCTGAGATCGAGAATCAAAGAATCCTGGTAGTGACCGGAATGGGGGGATGCGGAAAGACGCAACTTATTGTGAAATTCATGCACGTCTACCAGACAAGGCGAGTCACTGTTGCCACTGTGCCCACATATTCTCACATTCTCAAAGGTTCTCGCTGCGGCTATTCATCGATGGCAGTAGCAAATCCCGTATACGCTCAGAAATCGTTCGAAATATCCGTTCATTGGGCTCAGAGCACTCACAGAAGACATTCGACGACTGCTTGATCTTTCTCGCCCAATCATCCCCTAGTGGCCCACGATTGATTGTATACGATAATGTTGATGATCCTGAACTGGATATACTCTCGCTCCTTCCCAAAGGCCGTGGATGCAGGATCATTATCACTTCTCGCAACCACGCTATCGGTGAAGTCTCTCGCAGCTTCCATCTGGAATTGGATGTCATGTCAAAAGAAGAGTCTGTCGAGCTTTTGCTTCACCCTCCAAGCGGATCTCTTGATTCGATAGAACATGCACGCAAAATTGCCGAGTTTTTGGGCCACCTCCCCATCGCACTCACGCAGGCACGCAGCTATATCTACCAGACAAGGTGTTCTCAAGCCGAATACCTCGAAATTCTCGAACAAAGTCGAGCCGAGCTACTCGCGGAGCCTATCAAGTACCAGCGAGACATGCGATATCAGTCTACAGACGCGGCTTTTGACGCCTCTTTCAAGAAGCTAGCCTTTCGAGATCAGCAACTTCTATTTCTTCTCTCATTCTTCCATTGGAACAATTGGCCGCTCCACCTTGTCGTGATAGCTGCCAAGGATAGCTTTGCAGGTCATCACTTCGAGTATACCGAGCACGGAGAAGAAACTTACACTGGGAAAGCATTGCTTGAAAGTATATTCCTGCACGATAGCAGATGGTCCCCCGTGAAATTCAATCAGACAATGCTATCACTACAAAGCTACTCCCTTGTTACTATCCGTCCAGGAATAGATACGAGGCTATTGCAAATGCATCCTTTGATTCATACATGGGTTCAATCGCGCATTCCGGAGCTTGAGCGCTTTCGATATCAGTCAGCTGCTGTGCTTCTCCTGGTACTTGGTGCGCGCGTTGAACACACGCCGCTAGTCCAATATTTGCCCAGTCATGTGACGCACTTTTATCCTATTTGGAATCAGCTTCACATCAATAATGCCGCGGCGTTTGGACACATAATGCAAGAAGGTGGGCTTTTCAAAGGCGCGTTATCATTGCGGGAAAGAATTTTCACAAAGCTCAGGAGCGACATCTTTGATAAGCCATCCGATTCTCCCATGTTCCATGTTTCGATGTCTTTAATAGAGACATACGATTCTTTGGGACAATTCGACAAGGCAAAGGCCGCTGGTGAACAGCTGCTTCGATCAACAAAGGAAATCTTCGGCGAGCGTCACCCAGATACCATCCGCGTGTCGAGCCAACTGGGAGGCATATACCACAGTCTGGGTCGACTGGACGATGCTCTGCAGATTGAGGAGCAGGTGCTTCAGCTGAGCAAGGAAATCCGCGGCGATCATCATCCTGATATCATCATCGCATCAATCAATCTTGCCCTCACATACCACGATCTGGGTCGATTAAAGGATGCGCTGCAGCTTCAGGAGCAGGTGCTTCAGCTGAGCAAGGAAATCCGTGGCGACCGTCATCCCAATACTATTAATGTGATGGGCGGCTTGGCGACCACATACAATGATCTGGGTCGGCTGAGTGATGCGCTGCAGCTTCAGGAGCAGGTGCTTCACCTGAGAAAAGAAATCCTTGGCGATCGCCATCCTGATACAATCGGCGCGTCGAGCGACCTTGCGCTCACATACATCGATCTGGGTCGACTGGGTGATGCACTGCAGCTTCAGGAGCAGGTGCTTCGCCTAAGAAAGGAAATCCTCGGCGATCGTCATCCCGATACCATCGTCGCGTCAAGCAACCTAGCAAATACTTATGGTAACCTAGGCCGACTGGATGACGCGCTGATCCTTCAAGAGCAGGTGCTTCACCTGAGAAAAGAAATCCTTGGCGATCGCCATCCCGATACCATCAGCGCGTCGACCAACCTTGCGGTCGTGTACAGCAATCTGGGTCGACTGGATGACGCGTTGCACCTAAGGGAGCAGGTGCTTCAGCTGAGCAAGGAAATTCTTGGCGAGAATCATCCCGACACCATCGTTGCTTCAGGCAATCTTGCAAGCACATTCCAGAATCTTGGTCGACTGGACGATGCGCGGCAACTTCGGGAGCAGGTGCTTCAACTGAGAAAAGAAATCCTTGGAGATCGCCATCCCGACACCATCAACGCGTCGAGCTACCTTGCGATCACATATCGCACTCTAGGTCGACTGGATGATGCGCTACCGCTTCAGGAGCAGATGCTTCAGCTGAGCAAGGAAATCCGTGGCGATCGTCACCCCGATACTATCACCGCGTCGAGCAGCCTGGCAAACACATACAGGGAACTAGGTCGACTGGATGAGACGCTGCAGCTTGAAGAGCAGGTGCTTCGCCTGAGAAAAGAAATCCTTGGTGATCACCATCCCGATACCATCGGCATTTTGAGCAACCTTGCGATCACATACAGGGAACTAGGTCGACTGGATGACGCGTTGCACCTGAAGGAGCAGGCGCTTCAACTGAGCAAGGAAACCCTGGGCGATCGTCACCCTGATACCATCGGCGCGTCGAGTGACCTTGCGGTCATATACACCGATCTGGGTCGACTGGAGGATGCACTACCCCTTCAAAAGCATGTGCTTCAGCTGAGAAAAGAGATCCTTGGAGACCGCCATCCTGATACCATTGACGCATTAAGAGACCTTGGGATGACTCTCAAGGAGATGGGAAAGTGGGACCAAGTCATAAAGCTACAAGACGAAGTACTTTCTACTACAGGGGAGTTGGAGACGCAGGACCCAAAGGTAATACAGGCCATGATAGATCTATCTATCCCTCACCGGGAGGTTCAAATTTTGTCTCGGTCCTCTAGGCTACTCGATGATGCCGAAGTTGCCATTAATGAGACAGGTGGTGATACTCATCCATTGTATCCAAGTTGTCAAAGTGCTAGAGCACTCCTTCAAGATTGTATCGACCAGAATAAATCTGCAAGCTATTCGCGTCCCAAATGGGCACGGAGATTACTGGGTCGCTTACGAGTACGTACCTCATCCTCATCCTAGTGCTTCATCGGATATTTGGCATTCCTGTGCACCAACCTGTTATTAATACTTTCAAATGTTCATCCTAATAAACCACATGTGTATTCCTATTTCAAAATGAGGTATTATTAAGGATCGAGTTGGTGTACGCTACGTGTACTTTTTCAATAGCCAGCCAACAGCGAGTCGTCGCGTCCAGAAGCGATTCAAACAAGAGGAGGGGTCATTAATACCAGCAAAATCTGGAAGGGAACCTGCTATGTATATCATAACAAATTTCTGTGCTCCACTCTACCATATCAAGTGATGAGCCATTTGGGAGTAAGCCGAGTTTGAAGGATGATCAGACAGCTCGAACATTGATTGCAACCAATAGAATTATCGAGCACGATACTATGTACAATGTCAGACCATGCAATCTACCCAGTCGCCCTAGTGCTCTGTTTCTTCCCATGCCCTGCCGACAGTCTTGACCAAATCCTCCTGTGTGACCGCCTTGCCGCTCGTGAAATAGCCGGCAGCAATCTTTGCGTCAATCTCGACGCGCGAGTCTGGTGGGATGAGATGGTCTGGGATGTCATAGCGTTTGAGGATGGGGATGCCCGATTGCACAATGGCGTTGTATTTCCTGAGGTAGAAAGGTAAGTATGAGTGAGGGGGAAATGGCCGACATGGACTCACATGTCACTCATGGATATCATGTTATCGATCTTCCGTATTCCGAGCCAATGTAGGACATCGGGCATGAGAGCCTGGAAGCGCGAGTCCTTTACACCTGCAATCATCTCCGTCGACTTAAAGTACTTGTCGGCACTGTCTCCTCCACGCTTGCGTAGGTTGTAGACGAGGTACCTGTAAAGTATTGAGGACAGTTCAAATGGGAAGAAAGAGACGCAACGCACTTTGTGACTTCACCCAAGGCACGTCCTTCTTTCCTGAAATAGACGACGATACCAACACCGCCTCGTTGGGCACAGCGTATGCACTCTTCGATGGCAAAGATGAGGTAGGGCTTGCATGTGCAAATGTCTGATCCAAAGACGTCGGAACCGTTGCATTCGTCGTGCACTCGCAATGTCAATTCTTTTGTGGTATCGCTCATATACTCCGGGTTGCCGACTATCTGACGTCAGTAATTGCTCTTGCCATATAAGAAAGACGTACAAATGTAGACTGTGAGACCACCGATGGGAGGAAGGAACACCTTGATGTCAGGCCGTGTGATGAGTTCAGGATACATTCCTCCGGTATCTTCAAAGAGTGCCCGCCGTAATAATCCTTCGGAACTGTGTGTTGTTAGTAAAATGAAGCAATAGTGACCGGTTATACATACATTCCAAACCGTTCAGCGACACCAGGCAAGTACCAGACCGGTTCGACTGCCGCTTTGCTGCACGCGAGCTCGACACCAGGATCCACATCTGACTCTGTATAATCCGCATTGAGGACGGGCCGACTCTTGATGACAAGATTTCCATCAATTTTGATAGTGCCCTTTCGCGCCGCCTCGTCAATCTCGGACAGTTTAATGTGCGCCTTGGTGATAGCGATACTAGGCCGAATGTCCAGCCCGGCCTCGATCTGCTCTGCCCAAATCTGGGGCACCAAATGGCCCCAAGGGTCAAACGAGACGATCTGGCGAGGGTCGAACCAGGCCGGTTGGGGCGGGATGGACACGGGCGGTTCCGTGTTTGCGTACGAGGGTTTGTGTGTCGGGTTCAGGTTACCCAATGCGATGGAGAGCGCGCGGTAGATGGAGTAGGAGCCCGAGTGTGCACCGATGGCGTTGCGGAGTTTGATGGAGGCTGGGAGGCGTGAGGGTACGACGGGACCGCGGAGTTTGGGGTCTTGTGCGCCCCATGTTAATGGTACGGGCCTGATACCTGTTTGATCGGGGTACGCTGAAGAGGAGTCAGTATGAGAGTTTTCTATTGGAGTGCAAACGTGTTCGCGTGTTCCCGGCAAACGTGCCACAAAGAATATGAGAAGCGGGTGGTCGAACCCCATATTGAGAGGGGTGCCGCATCTGTCGCAGGAGCTCTATTGAGACTCGAACGGCACTCGGGAGCGTCCCTCCCCAAAATCGAAATCGCCAGGGAACAGCCGTCGGGAATCGAAAGGGGAACCAAGTACTTACTGGTCAAGATTACACGCTGAGGATACAACACTTTTTCCCTATCCTGAGCGCTTGGTGGTGGGACGCGTGGGAGGATGCTCGTTGTGGGTGTAGGCGAGAGCCCAAAGTGGCTGGGAGCTGGAGGAGAGCCTGAATGGGTCGAACTTGGGTACGAGCCGTTTACAGTTACAGAAGGAGAAGTAGTACGAGTTGGGAGTTGAGTTGCTGCTGCGGCTGCTGAAGCCACTCGCGCGGGCGTCGTAATTGCATCGAGCTTTGGAGGATGTCAACCACGAAATGCTGCGAGATGATCCTCTCAAGACTCACCTTTGCTTGTAAAGTTTGTTGAGACAATGTCAAGGATTCTAACTGAAGTAGGATCTGCGTCAAGACGGCTTCAGATACGATTGTGCCACTGTCTGCGGTGGACGCTGGGGCCATTGGATGATCAGCCATTTCGCTCGTCGTCGATGTCGAAGTCCAAGCAAGGGAAGAAAGAGAAAGGTTTGAATGTGATTGCAGCAACGCGGGCTTTTAAGATATCAAGCCCACTAAGAACTTTCCATTAGAACATTTTCCAAAATGCGTTGTCATCTGGGATCCTGCCCTGCTCTTTAACGTCCGACACGACATTAACTGTTTTTTAAACTCCTTTTAGATGACCGAACTATGCGACCCTTGCTCAACGTGCTACTCGTTCGACTTACAGTAAATGGTAGATCATTACCAAGACTACAAACATCCATTATAACCACAACAGGTTACGATACAGCGACTAGAAGACAAGAAAACAGGCAAAAACAATCCAGTGACGGTGATGAACAAACCGGTCAGGCGACCACAACCCACACGTCCCGTGCGCGTGCTCCTAAAAAGGCTTTTCCAAAAGAATAGTTCCCCTGCGGATCTATCGTGCCGTGAGGGTGCTAAGCCCAAAGTGTAATTCTGAGCCTGAAAGGGTGTCGGTAGCACCTGGCGACTCGTGCCGGTGTGGCAATCGTAAGAGTACACCTACAGCATATGTAGGTGCTTCTGGAGACGTGGTGGCTGCAAATAGGGGCTACATGACGATAGTTAACAATCTCGACCGAGATTAACGCTGCACTGGCAGGGCAAACACACCATGAGCCGTTCCCATTCGTGATTCGTGATTTCTGTCCGAGGTTGTTTGTTTGGGTTTTGTGCTGCCGATGCACTCGGACTCAGCCCAATCTCGTACAACTGTGGCTTTTCCTGAAAACGCAGGATGAGCTGCGTCTCCCATTGCTCCCGTAACCGCATCGCTTCTTGTCGTTGTAGAGCCATATGTCTCGCTCTGAGTACGATGAGCAGCATCACGAGCACAAAGACGATTGCAATGGCCACCGCCGAGATGACGACGAGTACGGGAGAGTCTGCACCCGAGCCAGAGTTACCGAGAGCCATGTCGTCTACGACGACGTAGTATTGGCGTTATTGGGTGAGGCGTGCGAAGCAGCGTCGGTAGAGTCCAAGGTTGTGCGCGCCATCGAAGCAGCCAATTCGCTGAGCATTTGATATGGCTTACTTTATTTTGACTGCATCGAAGCTGGCCCTCACTCTGTAGCACGTGTTCTGGCCAATGTAAAAGAGAGGAAATGCTATTAAATTCACTTGTAAACTCGTATGCGTTATCCGTTGGAATCTGCTCGTCAAGGATGACCATTTGCCTATGCCCTTGGCCCACTGTGAGGTCAGGCTTACGCACCATGCCTCATGTTAACGGCGTGCAGAGGCGCTGAGGCTGGCGTTACTGATGACAGACTCTTTTCAAGGTCAAGAGACGAGTTGTCAGTGGTCGATCGCCGGTTTCCTTTATAGCTTCTTCCCTTCCACATCCCACATCTCTCGCCAATGCTTTTGTCCCCCGGTGGGTATCCTTGTTCTTTACCGCTAAGTTCATTGCTCAACTGTTACTTTTCCTATAGGCACTACACCTAACAACCTCAAGTCCAACTCTGGCATTTGGTCCAAGTTTAAGAGAAAGCCAAACGAGTGGGAAGGCGGCGGTGGTGGTCCAAGTCAACAACCTCCTCCAATGATGGGCATGATGGGTGGCGGGATGATGGGCGGTGGCGCTGTGATGCGCCAGCGATTCCTCACCCTTGTTCACGGCGAGATGGAGACTATCAAGCTCATGCCGAACACCTACGCCGTGAGCATTATACGCCCCATTTTAGGAAACATATCAGCTTATCATGCGTTAATAGGAAGCTGAGGCTATGGCACGAGACTGGGTTCGGCCACCCCCAGATGTCAGTTTCCATCTGAGGGTCCCCGTCGAATACGCTTCTTTGCAAGCCTCTGTACGTCGAATAGGGTCTCGTTTGCTGTTTTTGACATTCTATTAGCGCCTCATTCACGGTCCATGGCTATGGGTAGGTTTCTATCTCAACTATCAACACGCCACCGCTAATGACTCTCTAGATCTCGTCCGAGGAAACATATCAGATAGCAGCACAGGGTGTACATGGACTTCGTATCGAGATTGTCACCGATGCTCCTCCACCTCCCGAGTAAGCCTGGCCAACCCATACCCCAAAATCCTGACTGACATGCACCTGAAGAGAACCACCATCCCCACCACCACCACCGGTGTTAGAAATGCCAGCCACATTCAATCTCGAGCTCGCTCCAGGCCAGATCATCGGCCTCGAAACGAGCTGTTCGTCCGACGACCTCGACATGTCTCGAACCGACGATGGAACCCTCGTAGCCGGGATGTTTTGGGGAAAACTCGAAATCATCCATGATAAAGATACACACTCGATGGAGTTTACGGGAACCAGAAAGGACGAGGCTCTGCCCAACGAATTCTTCTTTGATCAGCGTGTCATGACCAAATTGGCGGTTGCTGCTAAACCTACCACTGCGAGATGTTGCATTTACATGTCGTCGCCGGAGATTCAGTATGCCGATATCATCCTCAGTCTCCATTCCCTCTGGAAGTTTGGGCACACGTATCCGTTTGCCGAGCCAATGGGCGATCACAAGGTCAAGTTCTTCGTCCGAGTGCATCCGGGTGGCGCACTTGAAGACATTACCAACCAGACGGTCGTCTCTTCCCTCTACTATGAAGCAATGTGAGTGTTCAGCCTTCCTAATTCGGCCGATACTTACAAACTTACAGTCCAGATACGACGCAATTTGATCCATCTTCTTACATCTCTCCCTACAATGGATTTGCCATGCCCGTGCTCGATTTCATCCCACACATTTCACGTGTCCTCGACACTCTCGGCTTGAGTCTACAGACCCGATCACACTTTATCAACACGAATATCACAGCCTTTACCGTCCACCAAAACATTGCCTACCGTTTCATGTCGCCCTCGCGTCTCACTGCGGCCATTGACATTTCCGTGTCCATGGAGTCCTGCGCGTTCAACCGGCTGTTCTTGTTGTTCAAGGGTGTCTCGGACGACGAGCTCGCTGATTTTGCTGGTTCTGGAGAAAAGGAGGCTGCGTCGTTTGATTGGAGGGAGACTGTGGGCTTTACAGAGTTGATCAAGGATCCGACACAAAATAGGGTGATCGAGACCAGTATCATGGATTGCACCTAGGAGAGGCTCCTCTTGGTAAGTCTCGCCAGCGTTCATGGTCAATGGCTAGGGGTTTAACTGTCGCAAACAGCTCCTTTTTGAATGGACATCATCACCCCGCATTTTTTGTAACAACACCACCTTTCCGTCTGGGGGTTATTGAATTATTCAATCTATTAGGCAAATTCTTCACATACCTTGCAGACCGATAGATTCGATGACGAGATGGTTGTGACTGGACCAGAATCCGAAATGGATCCTGGGGCCTCCTTTCTTTGCTACGCCATGTGCCTAAACTGGATGCTTCGACATTCCATACTATGGAGGTCGTGTGGCATCGGCTTGGCTTCTCATGTTTTGTCTTGCCTTCATCTACAAAAAATATATGTTGTGTTTTCTCTTGTAGACTCGTCCTTGTGAGTCAGGTCATACGAGTCAGCAGGAAGCGCCGCCTAGCTTGGAGCCACCCTCGCTCCAAGGTTGTCACTCAATACATCCACCCCCCACGCGGGCATCATCTTGGGGCTTGGTCTCTCATCATTTGAGAATAACGGAAATGGCCACCATGTCAACCGCCACGAAGCATCTCAAGGCAGAAGAGTTGGAAAGGAAGAGACGGATGCTTCTCGAGTGCGACGCAAAAATTGAGAGACTGAAAAAAGAATTGGCTGCTGCAAAAGCTCGCAAAGCCGCAAAAGAGACGGCAGAGGCGATCGCCAATGCGCCTCACGCAAACATGGGTCTTCCACGGGACTTGATATTGTTAATCTTCGAACATTACATATCGGAGACTTCGATGGGCATACGAAAACTACGAACGGTATGCAAGGGCTGGCAGGACATTATTAGCCAGACGGCTACACTTTGGACGGTCATTCGGATCGATATGCCCGCCAAAGCAACTGAAATCACACCATGCAAACAGTTTTGTGAAGAATGTGTCGAAAAAAGTGGGGAGCTCCCGCTGGAGATATACATCGACTTTCGACCAGCCGACATTCCCTTTGCAGATATCCTGTACGAACACTTGCTGGTCCCGATGCAAAGTGTGAGCGATGATCCACAATACAAGGAAGAGGTGAAGAGGTGGCTGCACAAACCAGTCAGGCAAAGACAGCCGTTCTTGATCGGGTCGTATCAGAAACATTTCCTTAAACCTCTCGTCGCACTCATTGGTGACTCGGGGAAAACCTTGGCAAGGTGGTCATCCTTTGAGTTGCACTGTGCGCAGAGGGAAGAAACGCTCTTCAGTCTTGAGCTATTGGGGCCAATACTCCAATACCCTGCTCCCATGTTACGTTCTCTAGAAATTCACAACTCTGGAAGATATGTAACCTCATGGTACAGGTTAATCCACCCTTTCCCAATCATGCCGCAACTCCAACATTTAGTGCTCACCAAGGCACAGTTGCCTATCGATTGCTGTAGAATCGATCCACTCTCCATGAAGACGCTACGACTTCCCTGGGGCACTGATGTAGGCACATTGACATGCGCGTTACAATGTACGAACCTCACCACATGGACGCTTTGCTTTGACCACAAAACTACGGAGGACGTGTTCATGTCGTATGTGGACCTTACACAAAGGACATTCATCTTCCCTCGCCTTCGAGAACTGGAAATAGGTGGAAATGTTCCAATGTCCTTTTGGACTATGGTATCATTTCCCATCCTCCAGCACCTGATGTTCGCGGATCGGTTTCCTATGGCAGGATTTGTGGCTCAAGACGCCATTAGTATTCCTTGTGTCGAGATTTTGACACTCCCGAGTCTTTCCATGCCTGGGCCAGCTATCATGGAAGACATTATCCAGGGGATCATTCGTATTTGCCCTTCTTTACGGACCATGAGAGCGGTGGAACAGGACTCGGAGAGTATACTGAATGCCGTCGAGAGCGTCCGGTTAAGGGGATTGACAGCTCCCCACTTGGCCACCTTGGCTTTGAAAGCGAAGAAGAGGGGAAACGATTCAGAGGGATATAGACGGAGGGTTGATTTGTTAACTTTACGTACGCACTGATTGATGTCCGTCCTCGAGTAAATTGTTTGTGCCCATACGCTTAGGTATTCAGTGTGAATTGAATCAGCGCGCTACATCATCGCCTTCGGCCTGTCGATGATCTTTTCGACGCCGAAGGGGGCCCTAATGGAGCTCGGGACTTTTGAAGAAGCTGTGTGTTGGCGCTTTGGTGTGTTTCGTGGAAATCGCGGCAAAGTACGGCTCCATCCAAGTTCTAGGTCCCTTCCCGACGCCTTGGACCTCCCCACCACCTTTGCTTATTTTTTTTCTTTCTTCAAAATATCTCTTGAAATTATGAACGTAGAACCGAGAGAAGTGGAAGAGTATTACAAGAGAGCGGCATGGTTGGCGAGTGCTATCAGACGTCAGGCCACAGGCAAGTCGTTTATTTTGGGGATTGCGTCAAGAGCCCATTGTTGACTATTTGATAATTTTCACGACACTTGATATTGTTTTTGGGTCTCCTTTTTGAAACATGTTATCACGGCCATTACAGATCCAGGTGGAAGTGCAACTGTCTCTGATACGACGAGTCTTTCGTCGTCTTCAGTCTCTTCAGCTTCTACTGCATCAACTGCATCAACTGCGTCTACTGCTTCGTTGACCTCGCAGACTTCCTCAGTTTCGACTCGTTCCATTGCATCATCCGCTACCCCAACGTCCATTCCCCCGACTATCACAAGCGATGTATCCTCTACAATATCGTCTCAACTTACAACCACCGACTCGATGGGCCAAGTTTTCACTACGACGGTTGTCGTCATTCCGACCAATACCAATTCGTCATCCGGTGGAGGTGGTGGAACGAATACAGCTGCAATTGTTGGAGGAGTTGTTGGAGGAGTTGCTTTATTGGTGCTTCTCGGTCTTGGTTTCTTCTTCCTGCGAAGGAAGATGAAACGCGACGAGTTCGAGGCCAACATCTTCGATCCTGATAGGAACGTAGAAAGACCTACCTCAGTACCCACGGGTCCACGCTTTGACTTGGGCGGCGCGGGTGGTGGCGCGGGGGCTGGTGTTGTCGGGGCTGGTGCAGCAGGCATGGCTGCGCACGAAACCGCTAGCCACATTACGCCTTACTCCTACGGGCCTGGTTCTACCGGACCAACTTCTACCCATCATGGATCGAGTGTGGCTGGACAGCCCGAAATGTCACAAGCCCCAAGTTCCGGATATTACCCAGACTATGGCCAAAATAACTATGCCCCATACCCGGCCCATTCTATAGGCGTTGGGGAGCACTTCCCCAATCCTTATGCGCCTGGTTATCATCCTGCAAGTCTCGGTCAGGCCGCCATGGCAGGAGGCGCTGGACTCGGGGTTGCCGCAGCTGGGCCGACCAGAGGGCAAACCATATCCTCCGTATCTTCCGGCTATCCACCAACGTCGCCCATCTACTCGGGTCAATCTTCTGACGGCATGTCTCACACTGGATCTCATCCTCCAGTCGCACCCGTCGGTGGGCAGGCACCATACCAGAATCCACGCAGCGCAAAGGAGCGCGAGGCATTTGCGCGTACGAACCCTACATATGCTGTCACCAACCCGGCCGAACCCGCAAGAATGAATCCATCGCCGACGCCTAGTGCCAATCGCTCGTCGGTGGTCGGGCCAACGTCCCCCGTCCATGTCCATCAGGATGGGGGAAGAGCCCCTGTTGATGATGATGGAGGCAATGAAGAGGCGGAAATACCTCCGACGTATGACTCCATCCCCAGAGCTAGCTAGAGACGTGGGCAGCGGGCACTGAGAGAGAAATGGCTATTGCGGCCAGTCTAATGAATTTCCACCTGTAATTCCGTGGGATTGTGTTCTTAGCTTGGTACTGTGCGTGTTTGATCCGGACAGTGCTGGACTTTTTATCTCGTCTTCCATCCGTGGTCGATGCCAGATTTTTTTGTGGCAACCCGATCACACCCAAATGTATGATACGAAACCATTTAAATGAAACTTGTGCAACTCCTTATTGAGGCTTTTTAAACCTTGCGTCTCCCATTCAAAGGGTTGGTACTTCCCAACTTAAACTCCGCCCCAGCTCCGTTGCTCAGCCTCTATCAACCAATCCGGTCCCTCTTTACTCCTTGGATCCATTGTAAACACGTTAAAAACGCGTCACAATGGCATTCATGGTCGAATATGCAAAGAGTGGCCGCTCAGGATGCAAAGGTTTGCCACCGCTTGCTTTCCTAGACTTTGCTCAACACACGCTCTAGGCTGCGGTTCCAAGATTGAAAAGGATACTGTACGACTTGGTGAAGCGCGCGACTTTGGTGATGAAGGTGCCCGGTCTGGTTACACTTATAGACACTTGTGGGTGTTGAAATAAGAAGCATTCATATCGCTCAAGGTTGACTCTAGGGATTGTGTGAACCCGACTGTGCTCACTAACGTCAAAGAAAAAGGAGGTGCAAGGAATATTGGAGGTTTTGCCCGGCTCTCGTAAGCATCTAACTCGATTTATGACCGCCATTGAAAGGGTTTATTCTATTACCAGCATCGAAGATCAACACAAGGTGCTTGCCGCGTTTGGACAGTCAATTCCTGCATCCTCTCCAGCCTCCTCCAGTCTCCAATTACCACCAAGCCCTGACCCGAGCCAAGCCATGACTGCCACTGCCACCACGTCTCAAAAAAGGAAACGAGACGATAATCATGGATCTCGTGCAGAGATTATTGAACTAAGCGACAGTGATGAAAGTGAAGAGGAGGTTGTACCCGCGAAGAAGAGGAAACAGGCGTCTGATGCTCCTGCACCACCTACTGCACCCTCTGCCATTGCGAGCTCCAGTACAGCCGGGCCTTCTCGACCTAGCGCTCTGAGTGCCTTGAAAGCGCTGACGGCACGACCCGTGACTACACCTGTTCAAGAACCAGAAGTGGTGGACCTGGATGCTGCAGAAAACGGTATGTGCTATCCTTCTTTATGAGTTTTGATTCTAAAATCAACATAGATGAGGTCTATACGGTCCTACATACGGATGTAGTTGGTACAAGTTACTATACAGGCCTTGTGGGCGTGGGTGAACAAGTGGTGCTTTTACGCGAGCCTCAGAATCCATATGATCGCAATGCTATCCGTGTTCTGAATATCTCTGGTGAGCCCGTCCTTTTTTGTTCTTGACACGACCTGAGTTTTCTTTCAGGGCTTCAAGTCGGTCATATCCCAAAAAATGGTCAGTAATGCAACTTATTGAGAATATAATACTGAGACCTGCCAACAGTTGCGTGTTCTCTAGCGCCGCTGATTGATAGAGGTCAAATCAGCGTGGAAGGGATGATGACATCTGGGAATCTGACTGGAAATATAGGCCGTTATGGAAAGTTGAGAATGTGAGTGCTTTATTTCTCAGTCTACAACCCTATTTAGCGAAGGACAGCGATGTTTCAGTCATTGGTCCCAGTGACCCTGTTCGACGACAGGCGGTGGAGCTGCAGTTGACGGGAGTAATGCCGAGGCAGCATGGATATCAAGCACCTCCAACTACTTCGTATACTGCGGCACAGATTCTCTCTGGAAGTACCTCCGCTTCTGCACTCAGCAGGATCACACCGGCGGAGGCGGAGAAGGCTGCACAACTGGCGTCTATTATGAGTAATATGGCACAACTGGACGACACTTCTCGACGCGAGACGTTGCTAAATTCCCTATGTGGTCAAGATGTCCTTGAGCTCCCTCTCCATCCTGACCCTCCTACCGTGGAATCCGGACTTTTGAACGCCGACCTTTTGAAACACCAGGTAATTTGGGTCTCTCTCTCTCGATGCCTAGCTGATACGCCTGTAGAAACAAGCCTTGCTTTGGTGCATCAACGCAGAGAATCCAAAGCTGCCAACGACTCCTGACGATAAATCATGTCAATTTTGGAAATGCGTAACCGCTAACAATAAGGCAAGTGATTGCAACCTCTATTCAAATAGCTGTTAAACTTGTTTCCAGAAATATTATTATAATAGTACGTGATATCGGCATTTACCCAATGCTCCAGCTCATTGTTCTCTAGTGGCAACCAAAACTCCGCAGGAGAAGGTGCCAACCCTTGGTCGTGGCGGAATCCTTGGTAAGAATACACAATCCTTGCACGAACGCGCCTTACGTTGGTTAGGGGACGATATGGGCCTCGGAAAGACATTGACCGTTTTGAGCTTGATTCTTGCCACTCGTGACGAAGAGACGTCTTCTGGATATTCAGGAGCTACCCTCCTCGGTGAGTACATTTCATTCTGTTGGATCTACTACTGCTAATCGTTATCGTAGTTGCCCCACTCTCGGTAGTATCAAATTGGTCCACACAGATTGAAGAACATATAACCGAGGACGCTGGTTTCAACGTGCATCTCTATTATGGAAGCGGGCGAAACGTTAGCACCAAGTTCTTAAAGTCTCGCGACATCGTTATCACTACCTATCAAATCCTTACTGCCGACTGTCCTTCTACTCAAAACGTAGTTGCTGCAGATGGGACTACCAGCCTGCAGGTGTCGGCTTCCAAGTCTGGGCTTTTTGCAGTAAAGTGGAAACGTTGCGTCCTGGATGAAGGACACACCATTCGAAATCCGAAAAGTAAATATTGTTCAACCTGGATTCGTCACCATTTACCATCGTTTACAGCTAAAACGGCCGTGGCTTGCTTTGCAGTCGATGCAGAAAGACGTTGGGTAGTCTCTGGAACGCCGATTGTAAGTCTGAGGGTGTGCTCTTATATTATGACGTTGACGTGATTTCATCAAGATCAACAATCCTTCGGTATGGGTTTTAAGATTCTGAAGGATTATACTGAGGTGTCACGACAGGACCTTGGAGCTCTTCTGAGGTTCCTGCGAATCTGCAGCCCTCTGGACAAACCTGAATACTTCACGAGGCTCCTGTCTCGACCGCTTACCAAGGGTAACCTCAATGCCGTCGAATTATTGAAGGTAATGCGCCCGTACCAGGGACTCGAGCTGGCTGACCATTCTTTGTAGGCATTAATGTCATCTTGCTGCCTTCGGCGGACTAAAGAGATGCAAGACAAAGAGGGCAAAGCCCTGGTTCCGCTTCCTCCTGTGGTCATTAATGTCGTCCGGGTACAACTTGATGACGCGACCAGGGAGCTATATGATGCAGTGGAATCAGAGTCGAGAGACTTGGTGCATACCTTTTATGCAAATGGCGGACATCGCGACGAGGTTTGTGGAAACTCATGTGTTAAACTAGCAAGGCGCTGACGACCTGCAGTTGCCTGTAGGAGTCAATGTGCTCAGTATGCTTACAAGGCTTCGTCAAATTGCACTTGATCGTAACTTAATACCCACCAACTATCTCCAAGTAATATCTAATCTTTCCCTCCTGTCATATACTAACCATTTTCAGGACCTGCGGGCAGCAATAAAGGCCAGTCACCAACAGCAGGCTGGTGTTCACCATGTGCACACGCAGCAAGTATCGCCAGAAGAGAAAGAACGTCTTCAACAACTCCTGGAACAAGCTATCAAAGACGATGAAGAGTGTAATATGTTGTATGTCGAGGTTGTTGTTTCACTGACCACATCCGTAGGTCCTGTATGCTTCGACCCCTTGACCAATCCCCGAATTACACCGTGCTCCCATTACTTCTGTTTGCTCTGCATTTCTGAGGTAACACCACATTGTATCTTACTCGATTGTCGCTTAGACTTATCTTGTTTAGGTCATCAACCGACAAGCACAATGTCCATTGGTGAAGTTGTCACGAACTATTCTAGGACACATGGCTTATTATTATTCCAGGACCGTCGACCACTTGGAATTCAAACCTTGATCGAACCGCCACCGCCACCGGTAGTGGAAGAGGAAGTGGTTAAGGAAGATACTCCAGAACTGGATGGAGTTCCCTCGGCGAAGGTAGTGCAACTAGTTGAACTGCTTAAAATGCAGCCTTGGGACTCGAAGAGTCTGGTATTCTCTCAATTTACCACCTTCCTGAACCGGGTATGTGCTACCCTTTAGTTTTGCATGCTTATCTAAAGGGATTTACAGATTGCGGCGGCACTGAAAGATGCCCAGTACGTACATCAGTTCTTCTGTCCGCTTACTACTTATCGTATGACAGAATCCCTTATGTGCAATTTGATGGAGGAATGAGCGCGAAAAAGCGCAAGGAGGTTCTCGACTTATTTTCAGTGCCACTCACGAAGGACAAGAATGCATTTGCAGATGATACGGACGATGAAGAGCAGACAGAGCCGGAAACGGACGAAGAAGGGTATGCTGAGTACTGGAGGAAGCGCAAAGGAAAAGGAAAGCCAATGGCACGACCCGTCCAAATGCCTGGTGGCGGTAAAGGACGCAATCCCGTCGTCATGCTGATATCACTGAAAGTTGGTGTTCTCCCTTGTGTGAACTTCTATATCTAATGAGCGACAGAGTGGCGCACTCGGAATCAATGCTACGGTTGCAAACAACATATTTTTGATGGATCCGTGAGTTCTAATCTACCAATTGTCCTTCATGTTACTCATAAATTGCAAGTTGGTGGCAGGTTTGTATTGACATTGGCTCCTCGGTCATTCACTGACCAGGAATGACCATAGGAAGCGATAGAATCTCAAGCCATCGACCGAGTGAATAGATTGGGGCAAAAGAAGAACGTGTATGTGTACCAAATGATAGCAGAGGATACCGTGGAAGACAAGGTAGGCGAGGAGGCTGAAGTCGAGCGTACAGTCCTGACATGCAACAAGGTTCTTCAAATCCAAGAAAGAAAGAAGGAGCTTATCAAGCAGGTGAGACAGCAGCCTATTATATTCCAAGTACCACTCAAACAACCGTCCAGGCTTTCTCTGGAACCAAAGATGCGCAAACGCAGCGCGAGAAGAAGGAAGCAAGGTATGCGAATAGCCCTCTCGTATTGAGAAGAGGACTAATATCACTCAAGGCTGCATGAACTTATTGAATTGTTCGGCAAATGAGACTCGGATTAAAGCAATAGCCCCTAGCCACTACAACGGCGTAGTTCCAGATGACATAAATACGAAGAATAATACCATGTTCAGGACGGCTCCAATGCCTAGGTTGAATGCGTAAGAAGATGAAGTCCACGAGAATCAATCAGACGCACCTTTAGTACTTCGCCCAATATGCTATCAATCTCACTGTGGGACATGCCTGGCCAGGCTGCGGCCACTAGTCGTTGGTATTGATTTGATTTCCCTTCATTTCTCTGGTTTGCTAGACCTTCAGCATATTGATCAATCATAGCATTCGTCTTCTGTATGGAGACCTCCAGCTCAGCACGTAGGTCCCCACACATTTTGGACCGAATTTCTTCCGTCTGCGGCAAGTTTGCATAAAGTTCTGCGAGGTCTGATACGTCCTTGCTAGGCGACAGGCCCTGGAGAGCGCTGGTTGGCATCGATGCAATATTTTCTTTATAGATCCCTCGGTCCGACTTCCATAGTCGTTCTTCACGGCTTGCTTCTTCTTGAAGCCATTGAATCATACCTGATCGTGAGCGCTTTGATGTGCGTAGCTTTGCATCTGACTCCATTTGTCTCAAGAGCGCTTTACGCGCTTCTAGATTTTGCCCCGACTTTGTTCGCAACTCTTCAATGGCCTTCTCTGTTGATTGAACCTCGGTTTCCAGCTGGGCCAAGATTGCGGATGCTTGTGCAATGTCGTGCCCCCGGTGCTTCAACTCGTTGTCAAAACACACTAAGAGTTCGTCGAATTTCTGCGACATTGCAGAGAAGATCTCGTCTCCTGCACGTCGTGCCGCCGCAGACTCTTGTGTTTTCGGGTCGAGTGCACCTATCCTAAACAAGGTACGGGCAGCGATTGTTGGGGACGATCGGAAGCGTTCATCGTCGATTATATAATCTTCAGCAGATTTTTGATCCTTGTTCTTGATATTGGGGTCGGCACCGTGATCTAGTAAGACTTTTACGAGGCGTTTGCTGCGGCAACGAGCGGCCATGGTGAGTGCCGTCTCGCCATCAGAATCTTGAAAGTTTATGATATCTGCCAACTCCTTGGGATAGTCTGCGAGCCGGACGAGTGCAGTTTCCATGTAGTACCGTGCGGCATGGACCTTGCCCTTTGTCATTGCCAAGTCTACGATGTGATGAAAAACGGTGCGGTTAAACGAGTCGATATTGAGAGTAGTGCGATGTAGGAGCTCGTACAACTCTGCAAACTTTCTAGTGTCGTATGTATTGGCAAATTGCACTGCACGCATCAATGCCGTTTGCCCAGCATTGTTGACTTTGAACGGGTCGGCACCTGCGGATATCAGGAGTTTGACGACGCGAATACGGCCCATAGCGGCAGCCCAGTGTAACGCTGAGTGACCGTCCTCGTCGATGGTGACGTCTGCATCCAAGTCTGCTGGTGGGTTAATGAGTATCGGTGGTATTGTCCCATTGTCTGAGAGGAAGTATTCAAGCATCGTGTCTCCAAAATCTAGTTCGCTTTCGGGCGAAGCACGCTTGCGCTTTTTTGGCGAGCGTGTGGGCGCCGCTTCTACTTCGTGACTGTCCGTGGAGATTGAGATGTTGACCACAGATGCCAGGGGGGACGGTGTCGCTGAAGGCTCTGATGAGGCATCATCCGGGGAGTAAGCGAACTCCGAGCGCGAGTCGACTGAAGCTGAACGGTGGCGCGCACTTCGAGTTCTTGCAGAGCTATAGCCACTCGGACTCCTATGCCGTCCAGCCCTGACTGTAGGAGGGATCAGGCTATTGGAGGAGACGGTGTGCTTCGGTGCGGGAGGGGGACTATTGGTGGAGGCTTTGTAGTCGATAATGGGCCGAAGCTGCGCCTCTACATCGTACTGACGAGCAATTTGTAAGGCTGATTCGGGAGGTACCCAAGTGCCTGGGAGAGATGTGTTAAAAAATCGGGGGCTTTGCGCCGAGAATGACAGCGCGTCGAGGATCGGAGATAACTCACCTTGGTACTTGCCGTAGCCACCTTGTACTTTCTCGTGCAGTCCTTTTTGTACTTCACGCTCCAGAACACGCGTTCGCTGGGGTTTGTCAAAGCCAGCGACCTTGAGAATTTGAGTAGCGTTGAGCCAACCGTCTGCACGCCGCCGCATGACGGATACTCCTTCTGATATCCTGAGTATATCATAAGCAACTCTGGATTCGAAAAACATCGTTTCACTCACATTTCATATACCGGAACACCACTGTAGGTCGCCTGGGTGATTTTAAGCACCAAATTTCGTGTTTTTACATCAAAATCCTCACCTTGAATATTTGTGGCGGCATTTTAGTAGAAGGTCGCCTACGGGCACGGTCGAGGAGGAGTTCAACCTTTTGGCTGGCCACCAACGGCGCCAGTGAGCGAGCAAAGACACTCTGGTATGTTCGTACGAAGCAAATTACATTCTATAGAGTTCGATTTCACTCCATGAATAGCTCGGAGTCGATACGGTGGTTTACTCTGTGATGGCTTGGCCGTGTATCTATCATACGCCGAGCGGACGCGACAAACGCGTCTGTCCTGCTCTGAATCAAGCTATAAACATATTTCAACTTGTTTATATATATTAATGTGGGTCAAGTAGCCGTCTCTGACGGAACTTGACCACCATGCCGTAAGGAGGACGTCCGCGATTCTCAGCGAGACTTTTTTCTATGGCGCTGACCAAAAGATTCGCTGCTAGTTAAAAACAAAGGTTTATTGATACATTATGAGTGGCGAAGGCACCACGCCCAAGGCAATGCTAGGAGTTTTCGGTACAGGAGTCGCTTCTACGTCGCATGAGCAAGTCGCGATTAAATAAGGTTGGTCTGTCCATGATCCAGAGGTGTGTTGTGGTGGAGAAGATGAAGGGATTGAGGGATGATAGATGGAGCGTGATTGATTTGGTAGTGCGATTAGAACGCGGATTCGGGCGGTAGCCTCCATCGAATCAGACAATCGACGGAGATCTGTGCATTCATCGTGTGAAGGTGATGGGTCGTCTATTGGAATGCTGCCTCTTTCTGCTTGGCAATGAGCCTGACCAGGCTGACATAATGAGGAGTCAACCACTAGTGCGTGTTGCACGTTTCTAGGTTCTACCTTTGTTTCTTCGTTGTTCGTAGAGGGCGTATCTGGATACTCTATGGTCATGGCTAAAGGCTGTGGGAGAACCGGTCAGTGCGCGCTTGCTAACCATCTATGTCTGAGTACGCACTTGAATAGATTCCCATGTATCCTGTGCATTTAGAAAGTTATCCTGCCGTTCTGAGGTTCCCTTGATCCACAAGTCGAAAAAGCGCGGTCTCCTCCTGCGCCTCTTTTGATTAATGATACCATTGACGGCCGACTGCTGTCTCCTCAATCTCTGAGCGGTATATAGAACCACCCGTCGCATGAGAAAGATGGCACAGAGGCCCAAAATGATAAAGAGGGCGATCAAGACGCCTATAAGAAAGCGCTCTGCTGGTTTCGCAGCGGATGGATCGATCCCTCGTGATGAATCAGTCTCTACAGATGATGTAGTTGTCGCCTGCACTGCATCTGGAGACGTGGCCATCGCCGTCTAAGGCGCATACGTTCTGGGGGTGGTGGAGAGTCAAGTGAAGGGGCTAAAAAAAACTAGACACGTTCTAATATTATTCGATTGCAACGGGCCATATGCATGTCGAAGGACGGAACCATGTGCTTGCTCGATTTGCATGTGTGGTGCCGAACGCTGGGGAAGTCGCGGCCATAAGGAAGGTTCCACTCGTAGTCAGCGGAGACCATATGACGAATCTTAAATCTCAATAAAAACTTCAAAAGTGAAATTAAAATAGGTTCCTGCTTTTTTTGGTACTACATATGAGCATTACGGAAACAGAACCCAGTTCCGTCACGCTTACGTCCATCACAATCAGAAGACGGGTGCATCCTTGAGGAAAAGCCTGCTTTCCTCTTGCTTCATCCATTTAACAACAGCGTTGGCGGCACCTACGGCCGCGCTCTTGGGAAGTCGTGGTGACAACGCGATATAGATTTCAAATGACTGGGTGATCTGCCAACGGGTGTCAATCAACGGGTGTGTGTGGCTTGAAGAGAGAGACCATGCCACTCACCCAACCCATCACGGATACCCTTTCCGTACGCACGTATTGCAGCTTTAGTGTACACTCCTGGCCGGATTTGGCATGAATGGCGTCCCACACCAATCGATACAGTGCCAGTAATCTATCCCACTCTTCTTCTCGATCGATTTGATCCATTTCTCCTTCCTTACCAAGGGACTCGATCCCCTCAAAGGCCGGTGCTGTGACTTGTACATTGGCCCGGCTTTTGTAGAAGAAGTGTCGGAGTCCTGGAATACCAAGTTCGTCAACGGAATAAGCGCTCTTTTGGCCAGCCTTGATCAGGTGTTTTAGCGTATCCGCTTCGTTGAGTCTCTGAGTAGCCACATCCGCCCACTGCCTGACGACCTCAAAGTCACCAGACGCAGAAACAATAACGAGGCAGACAGAAGGTTCGTGCACCTCGCCAGTAGCTCCTTCTTCATTATCCGCCGGCGCTTCCCCACCTTCGGTACTCTCTTCCTGCCTCGTGCTCGCTGGTTGAGAAGGCACGGCAGTATCCGGAAGGGTGAGATATGACGCGTAAGCGTGCAATAAACTGTTTGGATTGAACTTTGGGAGACAGATGGGGAGCCAGCTGGCCGTGTTGCCTTTGACGGCTGGGGAGCCAATGGTGGCAAGGAGAACGTGGATATCGGCAGGGTGCACGGTATGCTTCTTCGGTCTCGCAATAGTTACAACTCGATCATCCACTACAACCATTGCGTATAGGATATCCTTGAGCTTGGACTTCATGTTCGGTGGAGGCACTAGCGCATCCGCTGCACGTAGCCGCAAGTTCGCATCGAGACGGAGAGTATTGAGGGAAGAGGTAAGAATTGCAAACGAGGTGGGGAGATGTAGCAGGTGCGTCTGCAGCATCGTTGTCGTTCCTGATAGAAGGCGCCGTAGATCAAAGTTTGTGTGCCGTGTCAATATGCGCTCTAATTGCGAGCCTGTGAGGACGGACAGAATCAAAAGATGCAGGTGTTCTAAGTATATTCGTGCCTGCCCAAAAACGTTATCACCGCTGAGGCAGGAAAAAGGACAAGACTTACCACTGATTCTGGTTCGTTCGAAGGAGCTACGCAGACGTAATAAAGAGGCGGACGTATTGTAAATGTTATCCGCACGGGCGGAGCCACAATAGATCTAGTGGCGAAGGTGAGTGACCATAAAATTGCGTACAAAACTCATACCTTATCTTATCTTGATCGTCTTCAAAGACAGAAATCAATGCATGCATTACACCAATCAAATTGGTGACCTCGTCCGAACCCGTATCGACCTCTTCCTGCTTTCTGACCGTAAACACTGGCTTTCCGGCATGGGTGAGCACAAAGTATTGCCTATCCGCAGGTTTGTGTGACGACGGCTCGTATTTGACATCCCCCATCTCGGTACGGGCCGAGTCTCTGCGAGATTGAGGCTGGGACCGATTCAGACCTGACAAAATGAATCGTTAGAATACCAGGTGAGAAATTGGAGGCCGAAGGACTCGTAGTGGATACTTACTCACCGTGTCCCCGACTCAGACTTCGCCGTAGGTGCTCTCGTAGCTTGTGAGCATCAGCAGCAACCTCTTCTGGAGGTCTTAAGCTTCTATGTGCAGAATCTTCGTCTCCAGGTATGTTCAGATTGACATGTTCGTTGGAGCCTTGGTGACTTGCCGCAATCAGGCCGTTCATGCTGCTATTGCTAGACGAGTCTGCATCACCCGAGATAGATGCTCTGGAGCTTCGAACACCTGTCGCTTGTTCATTGGAGATTGTTATGGTGCTTGTAGCCACCACGGCGGGTGCTTGCGGTATCGAGATTTGCGGCAGGGAAGATGAGGACTGAATTGTTGCATTAGATAATGCCACAGTAGGTAAAGAAGGGTGTGGGGTTATAGACGGTCTACGCGAGCCGGCAGGAGTTCCCGGACGTGAAGGTGTTGGAGTGGCATGTCTTGATGGAGGTGATAGCGCTGAAGACATCTATTCAAAATAGATGTAATTGCTCAAAGCCGGGATTTGAGATAAGTGTGGTCGGCGGCAGCAGCCAAGGTCGGGGTCCGAACTCAAAAACTCCGCACTTGGCCTCACCGAAACTTTTCAAAATCTGAAAATGTGTTCAGAAAGGCCAGCAACTGGTGTAGTATATCTTGTATGACTTTGGACGTTACGTTGTATCTGTTTTTACGAGGTGAGTGTACGAAAAAAGGATCTCCTGGGTATGATGATCAACATAGAAGTCAAGCACCTACTGTAGACATGTCCATAGGACATTTTGTAGCTACAGGATGCGGATTTACCATGCTAATCCTGACCTTTACATCGTTTTCTTCGACCGTAGTGGCTCGACGCTAACCAATTCACTGCCAATTAGGGACTCGTTGATGCTCTATCATTTCGTTATTGGATTCTCTGAGTGAGTATGTTCTCTATTTACCACCCCTCGAAGGATTGCAACTCTTTGTTTCCGACGCTTTCGCGAATGGGGACTTGAAAATAAAAAATGTCATAGTTACTCTGACTCTCTTCTACGTCTTCGTGTAAAACACATGCTGACATCTGTCCTGTAGCGAGCGTCGACTCGGGATCGACGCTCCCATAGGCGGGTATTAATATAACCTTGCCTCAATCAAGAACTGTTGTTACAACTTCGTGTAAAACCTTTTTAAACTCCCAAATCGAGAAGTTTTTCCGTTGCCCAGCGTACGAAAATAAGGGCGAACTCGTCTATGCCGCTCATTTCGGCGAGGTTCCTAATGGTTTTGAGTGACTGCGGATACCCACGGCCATGGGCGCAACTTTGATTCGGCGCGGACGACATGCTTCTTAATGATTTCAGACTCTGGATACGACAGAAGTCGGAAAATCCGTACCGGGACCCAGCTAGGCTAGACTACTAGCCCATGGGAGAATTCTGCCTGATCTATATTACCAGCAGCTAAAAAGAGAAACTTTGCGGCATATTTTTGATCGCTCGGATAGAGTTTTGTGTGGGTTCCGCAGTCGCCACCGAACTGCGCAGTGCCAGGCCCCTGGGACTGACGTTTATATATATAGAGCCAGCCTCGGGGTCTGTACAGCTTTTCTTCGCCCGCTCACTCTGAACCTCGTTCCTCTTCTTCATCATCCTCAAATACTGGTTTTAATTCATCATGGACTCCAGTCCACCGATGCTTCAAGTCTACCGCGATGATGAGCACGCGAGCGTCGCCGCCCCTCTTCTCCCCATCAACAATAACGCTCAAACGTCTCAACCTCGCTGGTCAAAGCAATCGAGGTCGAAAAAACACCTCGTTCGTGCCGCATTCGCCGCTGGGGCACTCGTAGCCACTTATCTCGTCCTCTGCACTTGGGTCGCCTTTTCAGACAATGGGGTCAGTAATCTTTTTTCATCCTTTAACTCCTGAGCATTCGTATTGAACAAGGCGCTTATGTGCCATCTGCAGTCTTCTCTTGCGCAGCGAGGCGCCTCAACTGGCTTCCCCCATCCAAAGCTCCCATGGCCCTTCCCCGGGAGGAAGCACCCGCATCCTCACCCTCACCCGCATCCGCATCATAGACCTCATCCCATTGTGTTAGGATGCACCGCCATCCCGACACCAAGTGCGGACGCCGTCGAGACGAGCTCAGCCATCGAGCTCAACGTGACACTGCCGGCCCATGCCCCAGTCGTCCTGGCAGAAACACTCATCCACGGAAATGTTTCTGTTGTCAAGACAGTCCCGAGCGAGGGAGAGGTGATGATGCGCGAGGGAGGAGACAAGACCCTACTGGTCGGTATCAAGGTCCACAATCGCACGTTCAGACACCCCCCACCACCTTCTCCTTCATCTGAAGATGATGATGAAGAGGAGGAGGAAGAGAGTGGCCCAGAGTCGTTCCTCTTGTGCGCGATCACCTTCCCAGGTCATCCCCCTCACTCGCCGCCTCCCCACCCATCCCCCGACATGGAAACCGACGGACAGGCAAGCCTCGAACACCCCCATCACCCTCCACCCCACGGACATCCTCCCTTCCATCCTCACCACCCTCCAGTTATCGTCGCTGTTCTCCCAGCTCTGAATGAAACATACCCGAAATTCCCTGGCCCACACGGTCCTCCACACCACCCCCCTCCACACCATCCTCCTCATGGACCTCCCAAGGGTCCAGAGGAAGAATCGACGGCCACCGTCGTGGCCAGCTCGGACTCTGTTCTCATCACAGCCTGGAAATCGACCATCTCGTTCTTGTTCCCTATGCTTTCCATTTTTCCCAGTACTCCTTCCACATTCCCCGGACACCACGGTCCCCCTTGCCATCATAGACCTCACCCCCCACCACCACCGCCGCCATTCTTCGTGACGGCGCTCGAAGTCTCCCTCCCCAGATGGACGAGGGTCGTCTACGGCCACGGACCTCCGCCCCCGCACGGTCCTTGGAGACACTAAGTTGGTGAAAGGGGAGAAAGTCACCCAGGCTCGCGGGGCACCCTGTGTCGCTACAAAGGACTTTTGCCTCGGACCTTTAAACACGCTCATTATTACCCTCTCTCAAACCCCGCATTATGTTGACACTTTATCCCTGTACATCAATTACGTACAGTTCTTTGAGTGAACCCGTACCTCTTGGTCATTTTACCCTTACACGCTTCAGTCAACATAGACCCTTATGAGGAGGGCGGCCCGAGAATCAAGTACTAGAATGTATTTTTTTAATTCCCCGATAGAATAGGTATAGATAAATTTAAAAACGACCCCATGACCCGCACCACGTAATTAGATACCTGCCCTCTTGATGGGGGCAAGACGGGAGATGCAGGTGCCTAAAAGACTTTGGCCGCAGCAGGGCGAGCCCCAATCACTTTGTGACTCGTACGATACTTGCGGAATCTCTGCACTCTCTTCCTGTTCTCCAGCTCCTTGAAGTGGGTGGAGGGCTTGTTGAGCTGACCCTCCAGTCCGTTGACCAGCTGCTCTGCCTCCACGAGGAGCTTGTTGAGCTGGATGGCCTCGGATAAGGTGTGCTTGTGCAAAGGCCTCTGGGACTTGCGTTGACGGATGGACTTGTGCAAGGCGAAGTGTGGGGACGTAGGGCTCAATGGCGTCGTGGGCAAGCTAGGAGACTTTGGAGTGACTCTGAACAATCATGTAAGTGGGTGGAGTCACGGATTAGAATCACAACTTACGGGCTTGGGATGGTATCGCGGCGATACACTTGCGGGCTAATGGATCCACCTATTTTAGCACCCACTCCCAACGTGGAGCTCATCGAGACTATTCCAGGAGATCGGGCTCTGGCATAAGTTCCAGTGCGACCCATATGGTACTTTAGATGTCCCGAAAACTTGTTCTTCGGGAGGTGAGTGGGCCTTTTATTGAATTTGGGCGACTTCAATCCTTGATTATGGCGCAAGTGTTTCTGCAGTTGCTGCAGCTTATAAAATGAATGGGGAAGGGTCGACTTGTATTTGGGGAAGCCCTTGGGTAGCTTGTTGTGATGGGACAAGTGGAAGTTGTGTCCATTACCCGGTCGCTGATGTGTCGAATGTCTCAGAGACTTGAATGCTGCACTAAGCGCTGGACTTATGACGACGTTCTTGGGAGCCGCGAGGACGGGAGCGATGATAAGCAGGGGAAGGAGAATTGGCTTGACGAGCATGTTGTTGATTGAGAAAGTATGGTAAAGTGTGAAAAGTGAATGTAGTGATGTGTAAAAAAGAGCAAGTAAAACTAGAAAGGGTTTCGGTCGTCAGTCACAGCGACATGCGCAAGAGAAATACTCTTACAGAGGCACCAGGCCGGAAGAACAAGAGTAGATGAGTGCACGAAAGAAAGAAAAGAGGCGACTGCAGAACTAGAGCATGTCCTCCCTCCTGGGTTATATAGCCCAGAACCCGCAGATACTCGGCTGTACCACCAATATTGTTGTCGCAGAGATGTTGACAGAGAAAATTATTTATAGACGCAAGGATGCGAATACTCGGTGATAGGAGACACTGCCTGGTGCGCGCATCCTTATGGTCGACAAGGAGCTCGGGAGGAGCGAACGGGCAGATGAATCGAAATGCTGTGATTCGAAGGGTTTTCGAATAATTTAGGGAGTAAATTAACTCCGCGCATACTGTAATACGATGCGAAAATTGCGAAAAGTGAGGCAGTGCGGGTATAGGGAACTCCTGCTGATTAAGGATGTGTTGACGTATGAGAGGCCGGGACACGCAGCATCGATCGGTTTGTTGGCTAGCAAGTTGAGTAATAGAGCTGCGGACACAGTCAACCTTGAGGAGCACCATTCCCTCGCCCCATCATGCGTTCTCTAGGCCTTCCAGGAGTCCTCTTGCTCGCTGTTTCCAGTCTTGCCATCTCTATCCCAGATTTTGCTCTCGTTCATGATGACGAACAAAACGTCGGCAACTTCGTTGGCGCCAATGATGCCATAGCCAACTCGCACCCCCATACGAATGGCCACGGGTCGATTGAGACTAATCAAACCATTTATCAATATCTGAGCCAGCAAACGAGGTTTGTTGTTTGAGGCCCAGAAGCGTACGTGGTCAGAGAGTGGCGACTGACGCGTCCACCGGCAGGTATACTAAGCTCGTCAAACTCATCGACTTTGACGAGGAATATGTCACAGTTTTGAATGCTACCGGGGCTGAGTATGTTTCTCGAGAAGTATCCACCGTATCTTTCTAACACTCCCCACCTCTGCGCAGCATTACCTTCTTTGCCCCCGATAACAAAGCACTCACACCACCTCACAAGAAGAACAAGCATCATGAGTCTAAGTTGTCTCTTGCCATCCTATACAAAGAGTATGAGCGCCTTCAAGCCAACGCTCAAACTGACGGCGACGATGACGACGACGAGGAAAAGAAGAAGCGCTTCAAGAAGATTCTGCATGCACTTTTAAAGTACCATACGCTTCCTACTGCCCTTGACCATCAAGGACTGTCTGTCAATGTTACGTACGGAACGGCATTGGAGGCTCACGACGGTTCATACGGCGGTCAACCACGTCGCATCTCCGTACAAACCGGCCTCTTTGGTTCTTCCATCAACTTCTATGTTGGCATCGAGTGGGTCAACGTCAATGCTGAGAATGGTGAGACTACTTGCCACCTCGATCCGCAATTTGTTACTTACGCGATACCATGCAGGGTATATCTATGGTGTCAATAAACCTCTTATCCCACCACCATCCATCCTCGATGAACTCTTCTTCGTTGATAACTTCTCGTACCTGGTGCGTGTGCCTTCATAGTTCGACGCTCCTCGGGACCCTAATGCCTGCCACAGACCTCAGCACTTCAAAAGGTTGGACTTGAGAACGAGCTCCAGTGGCGCTTCAAGAAATCCTCGGAAACAACAGGAGACGGCCCCATCGTCTCTCTCTTTGCCCCCAACGATTGGGCTTTTAAGCGCCTGCCACCCCGCCTTCGTATCTTCCTCTTTTCTCATGCTGGCGAAAAGGTTTTGAAAAAGATATTGCAATATCACATTGTTCCCGACTTTATCCTGCACTCAGGTATGTACGTCACGCTCCTGATGGTCTTGTTGCTCACCAAATATCCACCTAGATTGGGTATACAACGCTACGTCTGATGACGACCTTCATCTCTTAAAACTGAAGAACAGTGAACATGATGACAAGGATTGGTTTGCCGACGGCAAGGTCCTTGGTCGACCCTGCAACCGAGGCTATGAAAAGACGGAAAGCAAGTGGGCTTCCATTGTTAAAGCAGTGTCTCCCATTTTCAACCTCGTATTCAAGAGAGGTGAGGAAAGTGTGTCCAAACGCTCCCTCAAAAGTCTCCTCTTTTCCCCTGAGAGCAGCTGGCCTCGTCATGGTCATCATGATCATGAATCTCCAAACATCACCGTCAACATTACCGTTCCCACTCTATTGGAAGACCACAGCCTTTCTTTCGTCGTCGGTAAGCCAAAGGAAAGGAGCCACGGCCTATTCTTCTCCGACGACGCTGTCGCTGCCTTGGCATCTGCATGGCCACGTTTTTTCCGCAGCTATACGTTTGTGGATGGCGTCTTTACTCAAGCCGAGGGTGTTGCTAGGAATGGAGCCGTTTACGGGTTGACTCGCCTCTTGAACCCGTGCAAGCGCAATGCAACTTTGCAATGGGATGATGGTGAAGACAACAGCTGGGATGGTTGGGAAGATTATCTTCCTGCTTGGGGTAATCAGTGAACGCTTGCCCAATAATAATGAGCGACTTTGTACTCTTCTTACAATCAACGACCGCTGATATCAACCGAATTGACATGATGACCGTAGTTCACAAACATAAATAAATGACACGTTTTAAATACTTAATAATGCCATAGGATAGATACGGGTACATTAGAGAGGGACACAAATGTAAATAAACCCCTATGGTCGCAACGGGGCCGCTTCATGATCTGCTGCTGCATCTTGCCAGCTTCCATCCCCGCTTCCATCACTACCTGCCCGATGTGGGGGAGCCGTTGTCGCCTGAGTCACACTAGCCACCGCTCCTACCTCAGGCACGTTGTCTCGATATGGTGCACTTGCGGTGCGTGCGCTTGTCAGGCCATTGTCGTCCAAAAACCCATCATGGTATGTGGCAGGAGCCGCATTCGGACCATATCGCCCCGCACCGCCCGTCAGCGCGCTGTGTTCATCGGCATCCCTTTCATCTTCGTCATCCGACCCAACTCCAAACGCCTCGTAAAGCTCCCGTGTACCACCTGGACCACGCTCGTCAGAGCCAGGCGCACCTGGTCCTGCTGGCGACCCTCCCCGGTCAAGCGAGCGCATGGGCATGTTATCTCCTGGCAGAGGTGCGTACGCGCTTCTGGCACGGCGGGAACGTCTCTTTCGCAACCAGAAGAAGAGGCCAGCGCTGGCACCGAAAATGATGACGACCCCAAAGGCACCGACTAACCAAAGCTGATCTGACAACAGTTTCTTGATTTTATGGAACAGACCTGCTCCTGCAGCATCAGGGGAGTCTGGAGGTTCAGGGGTGGGTGTTGCTGTGGGTGTCGTGGTGCCCGCGTGATCCTCTGGTAGATGAGCTGTAGGTTTTGGATGGTGCTTTGTCTGTCCAGCACTAACGGATGGATGTGGCTTGAGGTTGAGGTGTTCATCCGTAAGTTCATACTCTTCAGCCAAAGAAGCGTCGATGGCCGATCCCCACATTGTCATACTCCAGCCAAGGAAGTAGCCTTTTTCCGTGTTGTTTTGGTCCTTAACTCGAATCGTCCATTTTCCCACCGGGTTTTCGTCCCTGTTATACGATTAAAAGGGGCCCACTTGGAAAAAGAGAACGCACCAGTGCTTTATGGTCATGAATTTCCAACCCACAAATCCTGTTTTAACCGAGTCGTACCTCCGGGGTGTAGCAAGAACACTCTTGATACCGGCAGGGCTGATCAGCTCAACCTCGACATCTCCGCGCCTGGTATGACGAATCCAGACTTGGACTGTGATATGTTCTAGCTTTTCAAAGTTCCATTCCTCAAGCATGTCCCGAGTGACCACCGTGCTGCTGCTGACACCACCAGCCACAATTGGCTCTCCGCCTGTCATATGCTTGCCCACCATTGCGGCGTCTTTTAATTCGATTGTTTCAACCTCCATCCAAACCTGGGGCTTTACTCGGTTCCATGTCCGAGCCATGGTCACATAGGCATAGGCGTCAAGTTTTCCGTAACCGTACTTGTACGAGAACGGACGCCCACTTGCCGTAACCTCCCAATCGGGGTCCTCAGGGTTGATCTTAGCCGCCGAGTAGACACAAAGATGCTGGATATCACGCCAGGTTAGATCAGGTCTGCGGCTTGTAAGTCGTCGCACTGTGCTTCCAAGAGAAGTACACACCGAACGTCGAGAGCCAATGCAAAGACTCCCACGGCCAATGGAGCAGCAGCGGATGTGCCACCGTGGTAGTGTGAGCATGTCTTTGGTCCAACATCAGTAGTGGACTGAAGTAGAATGTCAGTACAGGCCTCCGTATGGAGGGAGTGACCTACTATGTGCTTGCCAGACCCAGAACTGTATGCAACAACCATATTAGCAGCACAGGCTTCAGAATAAGAAGGGTGCAGACCCCGGTGGTCGATAGCACCGACAGTGACGCTGTAAATGCTATTGGTATATCCGTCGAAATTGCAGGCATCTCCGGCATCTCCTCCGTTTCCAGAGGCAAATACAAATATAGATCCCTTGCCACCACGACCTTTGTTGATGCCGTTTAGTACGGCTTTTTGAATGAGAAGATTTGGGCCTTCCATATGCCGACCCGAGTCTGGTGGTCCCCAACTGCAACTGTAGATCGCATTTTCTTGAAATCCATAGTTGAGCGCCGCCGACTCATCCACGTCAGAGATGGGTCCAGACAAGATGCGAAGGCCAGCGACTTTTGATTCGTACGCCAAGCCTACACCACAGACATCGTTCTTTGCAGCAGCAATTTCCCCGGCACATCGAGTTCCATGTCTATCGTCCGCTAATTTCGGCTTGGGAAGCGGCTCATGGTCATTGAAATCATAGGAACCCGCTGCATACTGCGAATTATTCAATGAGGTGTCCGGCTCACGGACTCTCTCACTTACAAAATTGGCTTTCAAGTCCTCGCTTTCGTAGTCCAGGCCATCGTCGATCAATGCTGAAATGACGCCCTTGCCAGTCACTCCCTCTTTCCATAACCCAGTTACGTTCATCATATGTCTACCTGGGGGTCAGTCGAGTTCAAAACAAGAGAAATCTAAGCTCACTCTGGGAATTCCTTGTTGACTATGTGCCATTGAGAGGAGAAGATAGGGTCGTGGATGTCCAGCGAGGATTCAATTTCGGCCAGCTCTGGGAAAGAGGGAATAGGGGCCCGTTTTACACGCTGTCTTAGTGTTTGAGGTAATAAAGAGCGAATAGAATGTGCTATAGGCTCTTCACTACGCTTTAGATTATGGAAGGATGCCACGATCGCATCTCCCGAGGCTGCTTCAGGCGACCGGCGGTCTAATGAAGACGATGGAGACTTTTTGGCGCGAACAACGTAGTGATCCTTCAACTCTCCGACTTGTTCCACAAATTCGGCACCAAGAGCAGCGGCTGAATCCTGCGGGGAATGACCGTGGGCTGGATTGTGATGAATAACATAGTAATCGTGTGTATCATAAGTCTTTCTAGACGGTCTTGAAGACGCCTGCAGCACCAGGCTGAGTGGAAGGAGAAGGTGGGAAAGCCGCATAGTGGGCTGTGAAGGACCCGGGCGGTTCCAGGAATCCTCCCGTTTGCTGTTTCCATTAGTCTCGCAATCTCCAATCCCCTTCCCACGACTCGTCTCGCCGTTGCCCGGGCTAAATTTATGGTAAATCCGAAAGGTTTGCTCGCTCTGTAAATTAACCTCACGGAGCCGAGATTCGCCACCCATCACCCACTCCTCACTCCTAAAGTGTAGAATATTCACCTTCCCGAGGACAATATTTTGCATTTGCAATAGCACTATACACAATGGCACACATTATCAACACGCCGCAAACAGTGTTGCCCCAAAGGTCACCAAAAGCATAGCGAACATATTTGGGTACCATCGTCTCAGCTTTATGGAGGCTCCCCGCGAGGTAGATGAAGTAATACCTGTCCCAGTAACGACTGGAATGTCAGCGGCCGTACGCGTGGCAATGTACGAGTTCCAAGCGTTCCACACCGACTCGGGCCATGTATACGTCCCCTGTGTGGTACCCACACCAGTGTACACCGCGGACCCGGTAAGAATACCCTTCATATACTCGGTATGCTCTCCACCAATGACAGACGAACCAACTGGGTCCAAGGTCCCAGTTTGATTCGTTCCAACCACGAATTCCTTGAGAAATGTATACATCTTGGATCTCGGTCAGCGGTTTATATCTTCCAAATATACCTTGACGAGACGTACCGCATTAGGTTTAAAATAAGCTACACCGTGTCCAGCATCCTTAAAAAGAGCATACGTTACATTCCGTTCCGAGTGAATAATTCCGGCAAGGTTTCCATCGCTATCTGAGAATGGTGTACTTGGCCTCACTGTGAAGCCTCTGATGCCTCCGAAGGTGGTGTTTTGAATTGTCACTTACAAATTGTCAGTAATGAGTATTGTATAGAGAAGGTGCTCACACTCTGTGCCTCGATGACCGACATTTGCGTCTCCGGCTCCTGAGAAGAACACAATTGGCACCTTAGCAGCCAAATCGGAGAGAAATACGTTGGGTTTGATACCTGAGAGGATCAATAATAGTCTTTCTAGAGTTAAGGACGTACTTGGGTCACCAAAGTTTCCCCAGGTTTCTGTGAAACGGTGAGGGCGAACGGTCGTTACTCGGGTGTCACACCTTACCAGAACACCAGGTACTATTGAATGGGTAGGCAATTAGGCCGGACCATTCTTTCTCTGGAGCATGATACTCTGCTCTTACTGCAGCAGCTGAAGATTGGTGAGCAAAATGCGAGGGATCAATAAGGAAACTGACTATTGAAGTAAATTGTGGGATCAGGAAACTGGTGATTCAGGATCGAGTCAAAGACATTATTGAGCTTTTGGTTGTATTAATATAGATGGAAATGCGGCGTAATATATGCCTCTCACTATGAAGAGGAATCCGGTGCCATTCCGAAAGTCGGCTATCAGCACCTGTGTCAGTAACATCAAATACACAAATATAGACTTACTCCACGGTGCAAGTGTGCTCATCGCGTACGTCATGAGCTCATCCCTGATATTGCATTGCCAGTCAGGATTGATTCTTCCAGTTGGAGTCAAGCCAGGTGAAGTATTGGACTGCCGCTTAGTTAAACGAATACCGTCAATTGTTACAGAACCCTTCGTCGAAATATGGTCGTAAATAGCTAGAAGTCCGCGTAACTGACGATCGGGACTGATCATCCGTTTTCTGGAAGATTCACAGGTCAATGCATCGGAATAAGGATTGGTCATGGTAGGATATGGGTTCGGAGCAGGATATTGGAGCGTCATGTTGTATCCGCAGAGATTATATTGCTCCACAAAGTATTCATATGTGCTGGGGTCAAACCCAACAAGCTGAGGATACGACTGCATCACTCCCAAAATGGGATATTGTGCATAGACTTCCGGAGGGCTGACCGCTATTCGAGCAGGTGAATCAAAGCGCAAAGTGGCATAAATTTCTCACCTCCTTCTCCAATAACTATTTTTGCGAGGTTGACTGGTGCAGAGGGTTGAGAGAAGATAGTTTTGGAGATGTATGGCTGATCAACGTATATGTGGAGTTCATCGGTACTTGTACCCCGTATTTTATTCACTTACAACAAACACGCCGCCATAGCTCTCTCCCAACAGATACAACGGTCGTTTCTTGAAACTCGGAAAGACTTGAACGAGATTCCGAAGGAAATTCACCTGGAGGTGGGTCATCAGCCATCCCGAGGTTGAGTGAAGACAAATAACGAACGAAATCCTCTCCCATTTGATCTTCATCTTTAATATAGCCGGTTCGGTCCACGGTGCTGAACCCCACACCCACAGGTTGATCGACATAAACCATGTCGACTAGTTTGTTCCATGCGTACGGATTCTGGGAGAAACTGAGACCATCACCACCCATGTTAACAATTGCTGGTCCAGTAGCACTATAAGGACTATCAGAAGATGCACCCCCGGGGCTAGCTTTATTTCAGTATTACACTCTGCAGCATGGTTTAGTGCGTGCTCACCCGCCAGCTATATATATCATCCAGGGGTCATTAGAGCGTTCCCCGTCTCCAGCAGTCAGTGACCCTTCTTCCTTCTCGAAAGCCACAAAGAACAGTGTATTGTTGGCGTGACCTGTACGATTGACAGACAAGCTGCCAGAAAATATTCGGGGAAGACCATCGACAGCTATGTGAGGGTTGTTCACTCTAAAATCTATTCGACATGTCTCAGAATTTACATATAATGAGGAGAGGCAATGACTCACATGTTTGCCAGTCGACCCCATATGGTGTTTGCGGAGTATCAGTCAAGGGACTCGATTCCCAACTAAGGTCGGCAAATGTAAATCCAGTGGTGGCAAGAAGTATCGACGTTATCCACAGGCACCGCATTCCTTTCGTTGCAAGTTAGGGACAAATAAAAAGCAATATGGGTGTCATCAAGATGATGGTCCTTTTTATTGTTTCCCAGGGCTTTCCGAGAGGGACCCGGAGGTTCAGGAGCGCGATCTTGCACAGGCCCGATGTAGACGGAGTACCTCCGCAACGACAACGATCAGACCTTGGGAACTACTCTGGCTTAGCGCGCGCAAGTCATGTAGCGCCTTCCGTGGGCTTTCATGAACATCGATGAACGTCTGTAGACAATCAAAGCACGTGTAAATACTCCTAAACATGCATGGTTACATACGAACTCACGTGAACTCGAGAACATTGGCCGATACTTGTATGTCTTGAACGCCAGTGCTTCCTACGAGCAACTGTGAACAGCCGTAAAAGTCCACAGATACGCATAAGCACTCGTGAATAATCCCGAACACGTAGCGCCTTCTCATGATCCCGCATGGACATGCTTAGGTTGCGTTGCGAATTGTGTCCCCCACACAATTTAACTCCGCTAAATCCTTCCGGTTTGCTTGTATTTAGGCGCCAAGCTTGTTTCTTGAACCCGCATGATTATCGCGGATTCCATTAGGGAGCTTGGCTGTAGCAATGAATAGCCTAGTACGGTGTCAATGCCCCTCCTGAACGAAAGTGACAAGCTGATCAAAAAATGTAATTGCGCAAGCATATACAATGGACTTACTGGGACACTTGTACGTCTGCGACGTCTACACTCATTTGCCATGCATGACTGCGAGGTGAGTTCCAAGTACGTCGTTGACGTCTGGCCTTTAAATCTGCTCGTTGATATACTAATAATGCATTTGGTCTCATTAGCAAGCCTCGCCGAGCTACATTTAGTATATATAGTAGGAAGAAACAAGGGACTCACCACCCTCCTCCATGCTCTGACCTCTTCACCGTTGAGAAACTCGTACTTCCCAAGTCACTGAGACCTTCAGAAACGACGCGCCCCTTATCGTTATTTCGTTAACATGGATGATGTAAAATCAGTTAGCATTTATTAGGATCACAGACAAGAGCAATCGTGGCTCCTGAAGCAACAGGGGAAATATATAGGTGAAAGACAGAGCAAAATGGGAGCAACTGATGCGTAGAGAAGAACCGCAGATAGCTTGAAAATCAAATAAGTGCGTTACAGGCCCATGATCAACATTGGCATTGACTCGCATCCGGGACAGTCGCTGCCGAATCCGCGACATCGATTTCTGCAAAAAATCATTAGCGAGAAAGAAGGAAGTGGCGGAATCTGTGCTTACTCTGTGCTGTTGCTTCTGCGGGAGTGGGGGCAGCCGCCCCGCTCTCCATACCTGGCAGGCTCATCGCAATTTTCTTGAATAGACTCTTGACGTTATGCCCCGCTTTAGCAGACGTTTCCATAAACATGATGTTTAGTTGTGCAGCTTTGGCTGCGGTTTCCTCGTGTGTCACTTGGCTGGAATAATATGGTCAGCACTGGCACCATGGCGTCCAACTGATACATACCGTTTATCTGATAAGTCTGCCTTGTTTCCAACCAGCACGATTATTACGTCATTTCCTCTTTCCGACCGTACATCGTCAATCCATTTCGAAGTGGACAAGAAGGATGCTCGATCTGGGGAGTAAGGCGTGTAAGTTTGACGCTCTGAACGACCGAGTGCATCGAGTAAATGGAGTTACACGCACTAGTAATATCATACACCACAATGGCCACCGAGGAGTCACGAATATACGAGGGTATTAACGACCTAAATCTCTCTTGACCGGCCGTATCCCACAGCTGCAGTCTGACAGTTCGGTCTTCCAAATACATAGTCTTGCTCAGAAAGTCGATGCCGATCGTGGCCTGGTACGTGTTGTCAAATGTGTCGTACATGAAGCTGCGCGACCGGATGGCATTTCCGTAAACCAAAAATGGAAGGGTAAGCAAGTTATTTTGTCAGATTTTGTGCCCGGTCACAGTCAAGAAATAGCGCTGTACCGAGTGATAAGCGACGTCTTGCCAACGGATTGGTCCCCCAGTAGAACAATCTTTGTCCTTTTTAAAGGAGAAGACGTGAAATCAGCCGTCTGTGGTGTTGAAGGTGTCGCCATTGCGCTGATATGGTACGGGTGTCGTGGCGAGGTCGAAGGAGGAAGTCCGGGAAATACTCATCCCTAAATTCCATTCCTAATACCCAATCTATAGTTATCTAGAATTTGTTACAACAACATTCCCGTAACCATTCTAATACGATACTTGCTCGACAGAACACATAAAAAAGGCAGGGCCATTTCACTTCTTTCTCCAACTCGATGGAATCCTTCCAACCGTCCCGGCCCACTGCTCTAACCGGCCCCTCTCTTCTTGTACCACAAAGCTCGGCGCAGGCAGCACCGCTCTAGTCTTGCGCACCTCGGACTCTCCCTCTCCCCCGGCGCGAATCGCAGCGTCCAAAGCCCTCAGCCGATCTTCAGCATCACACCAGAACAGCACCCACTCTCCCTTTTCGCCCATACGCAAATGGCCCGAGCTCCGCTCGTAATACCACTTGTTGACCGGATTATCCGTACGCGAACGCCACACTAGGTCCTCGCCCTGACCAAGACCCTGCATACTGCCCTCGATGAAATTCCGTGCAAAGGGCGTGCCGAGACCGTACGATTCGTCGTGCAACGTCACCCAGAGAAAGTCGACGGTGCCATCGCCTTGGTGTGAAGGTAGCACGGCGAATTTGTCGAGGTATGCCATTGTACGTGGGGGTTGACCTTCTTCTGAAGATGGCAATACTTCGCGTGTGACGATTGCTCCACCTTGATAGTCCCCTGCGACGATGGCGAAATCGAGCGTCTCGTCGATGCGCTTCCAAAAGGGTTCGTAGTCGAGCGACTTTACGAACGATTGTTCGAGGAGTGCTGTCATTTTGGCCTTGTCAATTTCCGAAGGCTTGCGAATGATGCGAATGGGGAGGCCGTGTCGGAAGAGGGTGGGTGTATGTGGAGTGAGTTTCCTAGTCCCACTGAGAAGGGCATGTGGAAGCGAGGAGGATTGTGCAGGTTTGTTTGTTATGAGGTTTGCGATGAGGGAGGAGGGAGAGCGGTGCGAGACCATCACCGCCGAGGAAGTTCGTGGCATGTAGGAAAGACATGTTTTGGCGAGGGCTAAGTTTGCAAGTGCGGTCGGGTGCGAATGCTTCCATTGTGGGAGAAACGTTTCTTTGATCTGTTCGTATTCAGAGGCAAGATTGACCAAGAGATGGGGGAACCCTGAGCGGGCATACGATGGGACTCCTCCTTCCCTGTTTACTACCATGAGACGGAGGGGGGTCAGGTTGATTTCATGAGAGGACGAGGCTGTTTGATTTGCGCCGGCTTGGACCATTGCACGGGTGAGGGCAGCAATCACATCATTAGATGACACTCGTATGGAACGGCAAAATGAGTCGAGTGCGAGGGCAGGGAGGACGGGGATCTCGCCAGCACGCAGCGCTGACTGAAGGCAGACGAGATCGGCTGGAGTGGCATGGGCTTCTGGGGACCATTGTTTTTGTCCGTTGTCGTCCACTTCTACGCCGTCTTGTTCTTCATTTGGATTGGGACCTAGGCGGACGATTGTGTCGAGGAGAGGTCTAGCCCGTGCACCCTGTGCCTCCAACGCAGCCACGGTGCGCATGGCATCCTCAACCGCGTCCTCTCGCTCGTTTTCACTTCCTCGGTCCCAGTCGTCATTTTCGACGACAATAACAGAGACGAGACCGAGCTTTTCGAGGTATACCAACCCGCGTGCGATACTTTCGAGTTGTCGGTCGGTAAAGGGCCCTTGTAATTTGACGAGGGCAGTTCGTCTATGGACGGGATCTATTAGTTCTTGAATTATAGAGGGTACATGTGCTGTGGTTTCTAGTTTTGAAGGGACCTTTATTGTCGAGTCATCGCCGACGATTGGTGCGGTGGCATTAGATGGATGGGCGACTGTTGGGTTTGATTTTGGGCTGAAAGAAGCCAGATAGGACTTTGTATCTCGAATAGATGGTTTTGCACGAAGAATAGATAGAATAAAATCGTTCTGGAATGCGGTTAAGTGTGAAAGATTCGACACGACTTCGAACAGGACGTACATCGTTGCCAGAAAACTCGACTTCTTCTGCATCTATAGGAGGAGAAGAGCGAAGGGTGCGCAGTTGAACATTGGCGCCGCCATAAATACTGCCACTGGGACTGCCTGTAACCTTCGTCCATCTTGTCTGGGTGAGAGGGAAGACGGCTCGCTTGGGATGAAGCGACATTGGAGGCATTATTCCCGTCTTTTTGAGTAATCCAAGACTAAGACTGATGTGGTTGAGAGCAAGAAGTGTGAAAGCCGGGCGACCTTTCACAGCCAAACGCAATAAAAACTGCAGCGTCCGACGAAATCCGGACGCGTTACCGATAATCTAATCTTGAATATTCCTTTTTCGGCAGGGGCTGTCTATTTTCCATCCTCGTACTGGTTTCTTCCTTTTACCACGAATTTCGCTGATATTCTAGACAACAATCTTGACGGCTTTCTGCAACGAACGAGCGCTATAAACCTACGCGCCCAAGATAGGCCATCTCATAGCCTCGGTGATAGTTCCTAGCAAATCTAATTCAAAGGTGGAACGCCCGTCGCCGACTCTTGCCCTCCACCATCGCCACTGTTAATGTCACTTGATTCGTTTCCAAACTTTCAATTCGACACTGCTTCGCAATACGGAGGAGCTACTCTCGACGACACTGCTTCTGTCATCTCTGGATATACCAATGGCGCCGACAGTCTCTTGAACGGGCCTGACCATTCTGGCCACAAGCATCCGCACGCCAACAAGGTAGATGACGAGTTTGAAAACGTTCTAGACGACTTTAAAGACGGTCCTGTCGATCTTCCACCCCATGCATGCAGGTAGCTTACCTTCTCACCGAAAAGTTTCCTTGTGACGCTGACTCACGCGTTTTATTTGTTAGCTACTGTGGCATTCACAATCCAGCATCTGTTGTCAAATGTCTCATCTGTTCCAAATGGTTTTGCAATTCTCGAGGCAACTCGTCAGCCTCTCACATTGTCAACCATCTCGTTCGTGCAAAGCACAAGGAGGTCGTATTGCACGCAGAGAGTCCTCTAGGAGACACGACTCCAGAATGTTATACCTGCGGCAGTAAAAACGTCTTTATGCTCGGTTTCATCCCCGCAAAGAGCGATACGGTTGTCGTTCTCCTATGCCGGTGAGCCCACATCCACATATCCAAAAACGAGCACGTACTCACGTCTTTTTGCAGTCAACCTTGTGCCACTCTATCAAAAGACATGTCTTGGAATCCGGCCCTCTGGTCACCCCTGATCGACGACCGCTCCTTCCTCTCCTGGCTCGTCAAGCCGCCCAGTGAGACAGAGCAACTTCGCGCGCGTCAAATCACCTATGCCCAAATCAACAAACTCGAAGATCTCTGGCGGGACAACGCAAACGCCACGTTGGAAGACCTTGAAAAGCCAGGTGTAGACGACGAGCCACAGCCTGTCCTCCTCAGATATGAGGACGCGTATCAATACCAAAACATATTTGGACCACTCGTCAAAATTGAGGCAGACTACGATAAGCGTCTCAAAGAGTCCCAGACCCAGACGGACATTATCGTTCGCTGGGACATCGGTCTTAATCAGAAGCGCATCGCTTGGTTTGTGCTCCCAAAGCTCGAGAGTGGGGAAGTACGTCTTGCTGTTGGTGATGAACTTCGTTTGCGCTACTGCGGCGAACTGCACAAGGGCTGGGAAGGCATCGGGAATGTCATCAAGATTCCAAATGGTGGGTGGCTTCGCCACATTTTTTTTTAGTTACTGACGATGAATAGGCGTCTCTGACGAAATTGGGCTCGAGTTACGTCGTTCCGATGATGTACCCACCGATTGCACGCACGAGTTTGCCGCTGATTTCGTGTGGAAGTCGACGAGCTTTGATCGAATGCAATTGGCCATGAAGACGTTTGCAATTGACGAGAAGAGCGTCAGTGGCTACATTGTGAGTACTCTCCACGGCTCGATTCTACCAGTCTGACCCTTTTTCAGTATCACAAACTCTTGGGACACGAACTTGAGCCGCAGGTTCTGCGCACTACCATGCCAAAGAGGTCAGTCGTATTAGGAGGACTATTCAGAGTTAAACTCACCATTACCAATTTTAGATTCTCAGCACCCGGTCTTCCAGAACTCAACCACTCACAAATGTACGCTGTAAAGAGTGTACTCCAAAAACCGATCAGTCTCATCCAAGTAAGGTCACCTCTCGTCTTTATATCCTTAACTAATCCTTTGCAGGGTCCTCCGGGTACCGGCAAAACTGTCACGTCTGCTTCTGTAGTTTACCACCTGGCGAAGATGAACGGTGGCCAAGTCCTCGTCTGCGCGCCATCCAACGTCGCCGTCGACCAACTTACAGAAAAGATTCACATTACTGGTCTCAAGGTCGTTCGTTTGACAGCCAAGTCGCGAGAGGAACTGGATTCATCTGTGGCCTTCCTCAGCTTGCACCGTCAAGTCGCCAACCACACTGGTCACGTAGAGCTGCAAAAGCTGATTCAACTCAAGAACGAGCAAGGCGAACTCAGTCAATCTGACGAGCGCAAATACAAGAGCCTTATTCGTGCATGCGAAAAGGAGATTCTTGGCGCTGCCGATGTCATTTGTTGTACTTGCGTTGGGGCGGGGGATGCCCGGTTGAGCAAGCTCAAGTTTAGGACGGTGTTGATTGATGAAGCAACACAGGCCGCAGAACCAGAATGCATGATACCACTCATTCTTGGGTGTAAGCAGGTTGTGCTGGTCGGTGATCATCAGGTGCGTATTCTGTAATAGCCTTGACATTGTACTGACCTCGACTACAGCAACTTGGCCCTGTCATCATGAATAAGAAGGCCGCCCGTGCGGGTCTCACGCAATCTCTTTTCGAAAGGCTGGTCGTGTTGGGGAATCGCCCTATCCGCCTCCAGGTCCAATACCGCATGCATCCGTGTCTATCCGAGTTTCCCTCAAACATGTTCTACGAGGGCACTCTTCAGAATGGTGTCACAGCTCCCGAAAGATTGCGCAAGAATGTCGATTTCCCTTGGCCAGTCCCCGACTCCCCCATGTTTTTCTACCAGAACCTGGGACAAGAAGAAATCTCTTCCAGTGGAACTTCTTTCCTCAACAGAACGGAAGCCTCTAATGTTGAAAAGATTGTGACCAAGTTCTTCAAAGGCGGCGTGACGGCGAATCAAATCGGAGTCGTCACGCCATATGAGGGCCAGCGGTCTTACATCGTCAATTACATGCAGTTCAATGGCTCGATGAAAAAGGAGATGTACAAGGAAATTGAAGTAGCCAGTGTCGACGCTTTCCAAGGACGTGAAAAGGACTATATCATCCTCAGCTGCGTTAGAAGCAACGAACATCAAGGCATTGGTTTCTTGAACGATCCCAGACGTCTTAATGTCGCTTTGACGCGTGCCAAGTACGGAGTGGTTATCCTCGGCAATCCCAAAGTTCTCAGCAAGGTGAGCTTTTGACTTGGAAGAAATTGGATTGGCGGCTAATCTTATGTAGCATCCCCTTTGGCACTATCTGCTTACCCACTACAAAGAGAACAACTGTCTTGTCGAGGGGCCGTTGAGCAACTTGCAGCCGTCGATGATCCAGTTTAGCAAGCCAAAGCGGAGCCTATCCAAAGCTTTGGATTCGTTCCGTCGCCATGAAGTTAGCGCAAAGGAAGCTTTGAACGGATCTGTGGCAGATGGTGATTAAATTGTACCGTTATGCTTGCACTCTTTTGCTAACCAAAAGTCTAGGTCTAGGTCGCCGTGAATCCGCCAGTCGCATCGACCCAGCATTTTACAGAACCCACGATGCATTGTCATACATTCCGTCTGATACTCAGTCTCTCAAGTCGCAAGCAACCTACTCTTCAGGTCTTCCGGGCTTTGTCGGCAGCAGTGGACCTTTCAACACTGGGTCTCGCGGTGGTGGTAATTCGAAGCGAAGTGCCTATGGCGGTTATGCGTCATCCATCATCTCACAGGATATCCGCCCCAGTGCATCGGATGCGTCGAGTGTCATAGGAAGCCAAGCACCCTCTGAACACCCCAGTAGCATTGCCTATTCCCAGTCTGATCGTATCCGTCGCCGTGCATCCTTTTCGTCTACCTCGGACATGGGTAGTCTCTCTACCTATGATTACAAGAGCCAAGAAGATGCCGGTGATCTCGATGACATGCGCTCTCAATATTCAGCCTCCGGTGTCACAGAGTTCTAGTCGTAAATTCGGGCTTGCAGACGCAACTTGTCAAACGGCATTCTTACGCCTTTCTTGTGGCTCGTCAGTCTTTGCTGACTACTTGTCGTGGCCTCGATCGCAGCGCCGGCAGAGAGCAATTAGGTCGTCAGGCTATCTAGGCCTTGGAGCAATGATGTCGACCTTGAATCGGCTCTTGTATCGACAGAATTTTATTGAAGACACCGAATCACTTGGTCGGAGTCATACGTTTAGCGTGCGCAGTAGTTGTGAATAAAAAGCACATTGTTATTTTTTATCAACGTTGCAGATAGCAATGAACAGGACTATAAGATGCATCGGAGGTATGGTTATAAGGTTACAAAGGGGCAGCAAGAAAGAGGAAAGAACAAACGGGCTATGGCAATTTGGGTAATAACGATTAGCGCAGCATGGTCGTGATGATGGGTCTATGCACGCATGTTATCCAGTTCAATAACTACTTCTGACATGGTAGGTCGATCCCGTGGGTCCTGGGCCCACATTCTTTCGAGTAGATCGACGATTTCAGGGCACCATTGTTTTCTGAGTCCATTAATTGAAGGTCTAGAGACGGAATGAGGTCAGCTATTTCTTTCCTTTGCTGGAGAAGTCACGTACCGGAGCCTTCGCGTGCCAACCGCCTCGTAAATAGCATGTTCGTTCATTCCTTCCCAGGGATACTTTTTATTATTGAGATGCCATTGGAGAATCTCCCAAAAAACCATAGCACATGAGAAAACGTCGGCTTTGTGATCGTATTTCGGGTGGGCATGCCACAACTCGGGTGCCTGCCAGTTGACGGTGCCCACAAGACTGCGAACCATAGAACGTGTGGACTGCTTCACTTTCGCGAGACCAAAGTCTGCAATCTTTGCGCGACCTTTTCCTGTGATGAGAATATTCGACGACTTGCAATCACGGTGGATAATGGAGGGCTTGCGCTTGTGCAAGTACTCTAGTCCACGGGCAATGTCAAACATTAGGCGGAGCTATGACTATAATCAGAAACGCTTCGAGTGAATAAAAGAGGTGAACATACCACACGGGACAAGGTTGGCGCCTTTTCGTTGCGGATATAGTCAAAGAGATCGCCATTAGTGCATAATTCGCTGATCATCATGACCGGAGTCTCCTTGGTGTTCTCTGGAACGCTGACACCAAACTATTGAAAAGTGAGAAAATGCTCGAAAGGTACACTAGAGCGACTTACAAAGCGAACAATGTTCTCGTGACTGAGGTCGCGCAAAAGTTGCAACTCTTTGATGTCCACTAGACGCCGTTAGCCTATAGCATTTTTGGCAATCAAAAACACTTACTTGCAGTCAACGTGCCTCTGAACTCTGCAATGGCGACTTTGCGACTGCCCAAGGTACCCGAGTAGACACTGAAGGATATGTGAGTGACTGGGATAGAAGGTGCATGAGAGTACTTACTCTTTGAAACCGCCACTTCCAATCTTTTCTTTCTTCACAAGCTTGTCATAGGGAATCTCCTTGTCCTCGAGGCCAAGCGTCTCCAGGTCAAAGTCGAACTCCGGCTCGTCAGGGTTGTTGTTTCGCACCACGCCGTCGACATCGTCGATGCTCTCGTCGCAAGTTAAAGGGGGCGTTTGTGGCTGAGAAACGTGGACTCGGCCTGAGCGTTCAAGAACTGGCGGGCGACCCTTCTTCTTGCCAGGGTGTTCCGTCTCTGGCGCGCGAACAGTGGAGGCGCTGGATGATGAGTGGGGAGTAGAGTCGCGCTGAGAATACCATTAGTTAAAGTTGCAACGGAACCTGATCATACGTACCCATTCTAGTAACGCTTTTGCCAACTGGGGTTTTGTTCCCTCGACATCAAGGCTTCGTGATTCGCAGAGGCGGACGAGTTCGTCTCGGCGGTACCGAACGAGTGTCTTCATTGTCTCCACACTGAGATCGACTTCGTCCTCATCTTCGTTGGCCTCTTCGTCATCTTCAGGGGCAACAGCGTCAGCCTGGACTTCCTCATCTTCCTCCATGTATTCGGGATCGGCAGAGGCATCAGCATCCTCCTCTGAGATTTCGCTACCACCAGTTTCGGTCTCCGCGTCCTCTTCAACTTCCTCGTCCTCGTCGCCATCACGGCCATCGCGAGGAACGACTTTGCCGTTGCGGAGCTTGCGTGGAGACTCTTCCTCCGTCTCCTCTTCCTCGTCTTCTTCCTCATCGGACATGTCGTCTCTGTCTGAATCCATTGTGGAAGAAGCTGGGACGCCTTCATTGTCGCTGCCACCACTGTCGCTCTCCGAGTCGTCCTCTTGCAATTCACCCATCTTGGGCTTGGCAGTACGGTCGGGGAGGTGTCGTGCGGCGGCAGTGGAGTTGCTATCATGCGCCGAACGATCCCCGTGCGAGCGCAATCTTCGTGGACTGGGTTCGTAGCCATGGGGCATGTCCTCCGATTCGGACTCGGAGTACGAAATTAGTGCATGTTTGGGATCCGATTGTACACGTTTACGAGTTATAGGAGGAGATATTGGCGTAATTGGAGGCGGTTCATCTGAGAGCGTCGAGCCATTGGAGTTGATTTCAGTTCGTCTGCTGGGTTGGAAATCAGTATCCCGTACGAAATACGCAAGTACGAATACGCACTTTTGTCTTTTATTTTTAGCCAGGGTATTTAAAGAAAAGGAACGACCAAGAGGAAGGGGGTGAACGGTAGCGCCCGATGTTTCCATCGTCGTCTGATTTCTACGAAGAGCGTTTCTGCCCTTTGCAACAGAAAGATAATCGTCGGAATCGGGTGTAAAAGGGGCATGAGCAATAGGTCTAGGATGATGACGACCATGACCGTCAGGGGCACGCTTTCCAACTCCGCCTTTCTTCGATCGGTTACGAGCGGTGAAAATGGCGGCAGCGAGAACCCGGCGCGTGAGGTGTTCGATATCCGAATCATCTTGACGCGATATCCTGGCCTCTTTATAAAGCTGAATTAATTGATCTTTTTTAAGCTTTTCGAGTTGGGACCGTGGCGCCCAATGTAGGAGATAATCTAAAGAATGTTCTTCATCGCTGTTGTGTTCAGTCTCCATTGCAGCTTCTTGTTCATCATCGGTGTCCGAATCTGAGGGGACCGGTGACGAGCTTCGCTTGAGTCGTTTAGCATGTCTTTGCAGAGTGGTGGATGGGCCAGCCATAGCATTGTTCTCGATTCCAGCCAATGCACGTTTACGTTTTGTACCTACGGAAGGTGCATCATCGGAGTTCGTTGCTATCACTGCTTCGTCTGGCACAAAGCCAAGACGAGACTTGTTGCGACGAATGTTATGCTGAATGGTGACGAGTGCTGGACGTTGAATCGTTGAAAAAGTATCGTCCAAGGTGAGCTTTTCACCTTTGAAATGAGGAGGATGTTTGCGACCGGTTTGAGTTCCTGCTGTGCGGCGGAGAGTCATCGAGGAATGAGCCCCTCAATAAATCAGCAAAATTCGGAAAACAATTCCAGCTTTTCTAGAGCTCAAGCTTTACAAGCTTTGACTCGAAGACTTGTTGGCGGCTGGAAATTTGGAGGATGAGGCTGAGGGGCAAGTTGGTGTTGAACAGACCAAGCAACAAATTGAGGAAATTACCAGTAAAAATAATAAAATCTTAATAAAATCAAACGCATTTAATCATATTTATTAACGACATCAAAGCCGCTCGTTACCGTAGGCGTTTTCTGCCGACAGCAACGACGTCGACGCCCTAGTCCCAAAGACTCCACAGCCTTTTTGCGAATAAGAATTCCGGAATAGCGTTTTGGAATAATTCGTAATTCTCACGATTTGCACCAGTAGTCATAGGGCATCTTACCCGCACTGCCCGCTGGCCCGGTTCCTTTCTTTACAGCTTGGTCTCTGCTTGCTATGCGGCTTGCTCAACTTCTCCTTCTACTCAGCCCGGTGCTGCAGGCGTCTTCAAGACCATCTAGAAAGACTTATGATACACACGATTACTATGTTATTCATCACAATCCAGCCCACGGTCATTCCCCGCAGGATTCAGCCGCGGCTCTTGGTACAGAATTCGTGGAACAAGTCGGAGAGTTGAAGGATCATTACCTCGTTCGAATAGAAAAGTCTTCGGCATCTTCATTAGACCGCCGGTCGCCTGAAGCTGGCCCAGGAGACGCGGTCGTGGCATCCTTCCATAATCTAAAGCGTAGTGAAGAACCAATAGCTCACTCTGTTCGCTCGTTATTACCTCAAACACTACGACAACGTACAAAACGAGCTCCTATTCCCTCTTTCCCAGAGCTGGACGAAATTCAAGACTCGCTGGACATTCACGACCCTATCTTTTCCTCTCAATGGCATATTGTCAACAAGGAATTTCCACAGTGAGCTTATATTTACCTTGTTTTGAACTCGACTGACCCAAGGTAGACACATGATGAATGTGACTGGCTTATGGAAAGAGGGAGTGACCGGCAAGGGTGTCATTTCAGCATTGGTAGATGATGGTCTAGACTACGAAAGTGAAGACTTGAAAGTCAATTTCGTAAGTAGGATGTTTCGTGACCAGGCAGTTGGTTGACCATTCCGCAGTACGCCGCCGGTTCCTATGATTTCAACGACCATGAGCCGCTTCCCAAGCCGAAGTTATGGGACGACAGGCATGGAACTCGATGTGCCGGCGAAATTGCAGCTGCAAAGAACGATGTCTGCGGTGTAGGCTTGGCTTACGAATCAAAAGTCGCTGGCCTTCGCATTTTGTCTGGACCCATCTCCGACGCGGACGAGTCGGCGGCACTCAACTATGGATTTCAAGAAAATGCGATTTACAGTTGTAGTTGGGGACCACCAGACTCGGGTCGGGATATGGAGGGCCCAAATCTTCTCATTCAAAAAGCCGTACTAAACGGCATCAACAACGGTCGTGGTGGCAAGGGATCCGTATTCGTATTTGCCTCTGGAAACGGAGCAGGGTCCGGAGATGCTTGCAATTTCGACGGATATACCAACAGCATTTACAGCGTCACTGTCGGTGCTATCGATAACCAGGGCTTGCACCCGTACTATTCGGAAGCTTGTGCCGCTAATATGATTGTGACATACAGCTCTGGATCTGGCAAGCACATAGTGAGTGATCCCCTCTATATGGAGATTCGTACTGACATTGTGCTCTAGTCCACGACCGATGTTGGACAAAAGACATGCTCACATCAGCATGGTGGAACGTCTGCTGCTGCTCCGTTGGCGGTGGGGGTCTTTGCATTGGCTCTCGATGTTCGGTGTGTACTTTTCTTAGAAGTAGAGTGCGATGGCTTACAAGATGCAGACCTGATCTTACCTGGCGTGATATTCAGCATCTTTGCGTCTACTCGGCAGCTATAATCAATCCCGAAGATCCCGACTGGGAGGTTACGGCCAGTGGGCGTCCATTCTCGTACAAGTACGGCTACGGGAAACTCGACGCCTGGGCCTATGTGACGATGGCTCGCACCTGGAACCTAGTAAAGCCTCAAGTCTGGATGGATATTGCAACAGTCGAATTAAGAGACGCTGCAATGGTGGGCACCGAAATGACGGGCGGAGAGCCAATCGTCCCCGAAGGTGTCAGCAGCAGCACGACGGTCACTCAGGAAATGCTCGAAGAATGGAACTTTGAAAAGCTGGAACATATCACAGTTCAAGTCTGGATTCGTCATACCAGGCGTGGAGATGTCGAGGTTGAGCTGATCAGCCCTGCCGGTATCAAGAGTGTTCTTGCTTCACAACGAAGATTCGATTCGGCTACAACAGGATTTGTGGGTTGGAAATTCATGACACTAAAGCATTGGTGCGCTCTCCTTTTTTCCTAACTGGATCTTTATTAACTGTATAATAGGGACGAAAACCCAGTGGGAAAGTGGACGGTTCGAGTCAAGGACCAAAACAACACGGAAAAGGGTTACTTCCTTGGCTGGAGTATGACGATGTGGGGATCGGCCATCGACGCATCTTTGGCCGAAAAGTTTGAACTTACGGACGAACACCTCAATCTCCCACCTGCTGGCTCTGAACAGACAAAGCATCATCCAAAGCCTACAGCTCATCTGCCAGATGATCACGCATCTCAAATGGGTGAAGCCACTCGACCGGCATTCCAAGACGACAAGTCGGGCACAGAAACAGCCACCGGTGGACCTACGAGCTTCCCTGATGCCGCAGAAGCGGGCATGTTTGACAACATCGAGCGACTGATGTCAAACCAACTTTGGTTAATCGGCGCCTTTAGTGTTGTCATCCTATTTGCTGCTGGCGCTGGTCTCTTCTTCTGGTTGCGAAAGAGACGGGCGCGCCGCGCCAGAAGCGCATATGCACCTCTCCCTGGAGACACCATGCCTATGCGCTCGCTTGACCCGCGTGGGGCTCCACCAGCAGGATCAGGTGTGCCTGGTCCTGGCGAGCGTAGTGCGGGTGGCACACGAGAACTCTATGACGCGTTTGGAGTTGGGTCAGATGAGGAAGATGAAGGAGATGCCGATGAACACAGCGCTCTCACGGGTGGTGCGGGACGATATGGCCAGAACGCGGCTCCGGCTACATACCATGATGGGTTTTTAGACGATAATGGATTAACAAGCGCACGCACTACGGGTGCACCGTACCGAGACGACGTGCCTGATGTAGCGGCGGCTGGTGCGACTCGGGCGAAAGCACCCTCTCCTCATCGGGCAGGCAGTGACGGGAGCGGCGATGGCAGCTGGCAAGATGCTGCTGCAGATCATGAAGCAGCTCCGTTACGACCATAGGCGTTTATTTACATTCGTTCCCTTTCTAATTCACCCATATCTATCCCCCTGGCATTATCACGTATTCAAAGGTGTCATTTATTCGTGTTTTCTTGTGAATTACAGTCATCATAGCATGTCAATCCGGCTGATATCGGCGTTGTCGAGCGTAAGAAGAGTAGAAGAACCGTTGATTAGTGTGGGCTGTAGAGTATATCGATACGCATATCGCACGCTTCACATATCAGAGACTTAATAAGTCTCTCAGTTGTGTATGCATAGCTATATAGGGGTTGCAGAGGCATTATTGATCGACAGAGGAGCCACCCGCCTCCCAACTCGTAGAACCTCATCTCCTCTGGGCTCGAGCTGCTTTTGTAAATCCTCCGTGTTATTCTGACACACCTTCCAGTATGAAAAGCGGTGACAGTATGCTTCTCTTTGACCCTATTACAGCGCAGCCTACGGAAGAACTCCGTCCTGCTTTTGCGTAGTTACATCTTCGATTGACCGGTCACTTCCGCGCTGCATGATTGTGTGTGTCGTATTGGACCTATTCATCGCCACTATCTGCTGCGACCAATGCTTTGAATGGGATCAGCTGAATCAAGAAAGACCTCGCGCCTGCATACAAGCAAACCGGAAGGATTTAACGGAGTCAATCTGTACTCCCACACGAATTAATTTTCCAAATGCCTCTCAGAAATCGTTAAAAGGGATTATCACCGTGTCGCACCATGCTGCTCTCTCGCTCCTAGTCTTGCAACCCACCATTATCTAAGCCTTTCGGTTGCAACCAAGGAAATGTGGTCCTTGAAATCAACCTCTATACTTCTCGCAAGTGCCGTATGTGCAGTTGCCCAGTTTAGTGAGGAGGTTCCTTCAAGTCCTTTGACTGATACCCCGCAAACACCCTATGGTGTCGACTGGCAAACATGTGAGCCATTGCTTCTTTCTATTATATATAGATCCTGAGACGGGCCCAATAGACTTTAGGGTGAACAACCCTCACATAGCTGTCGATGGCCTTCCACGAATATTTTCAGGCAGTGTGTCTGTCAATCGCACAGGTCACGCCAATAATACATTGTTCTTTATGGCTTTCGAGAAGGAAGAGGGCTCTCTGACTGCTGGAGATGGGGAACGCGCTAATGAGCCATGGATGATATATATTGCTGGCGGGTGAGCATACACAAAACATACTATACTGCGGAACAGTACTGAAATTAGATTAGTCCTGGTGCTGCGGCTTCCACAACGCCTTATGGCGCCGCTGGGCCGGCAACCGTTAATCTTGGTGGCGATGGTCTAAGTTTCTCCCCGAATCCATACGCATGGAACAAACTAGTCGACATGCTTTACATCGACCAGCCTGTTGGGGTTGGATTCAGCACCGTGGACCGAACCGGCTACATTAAAGATGAAGATCAAATGGGAGAGGATTTCGTTCGTCATTCATCTTTCCTCAAACTCAGGAAGACTAATAACTTACGTATAGGTAAATTTCCTCCGGAATCTCGTGCAGGTTTTTCCAAGTTTCAAGAAACGGCCATTGTATCTCCTGGGAGAGAGCTACGGCGGCGTGTTTGTTGTAAGTGACTAAATTGGGGGGTATAACTACCGATGAGCTCACCATAGGCGTGGATCAGCCGTATATCTCCAAAGCCAGCTTCTCTCAACCTTCAGCCCCAGTCAACCTCGCGAAAATAATCATTGGGCATGGAGGTGAGTCAAATCATGTTGTTTCGTGCTTTTATTCATCTGTTCGGATAGCTGTCAGCCCTCCCGAGGTCTACACACAATATCCCATTCTAGGAGTGATGCAGTCGTATCCTCAGCTTGTTGGGTTTGATCCCAGCACCTATGAATACTTCGTGGAGCAATACAATCTTTGCGGATACAACATGACGCTCCAATACCCTGCTCCGACCCCGTATCCCACCATGAAAATTCCCTATCCCAACTTGCCTTTGTTGTGCGAGACCTCGGCAAAATGGATGCTCGGCCATCGTCGTCAGTTGAGTGGACTTCTGGCTATTTACGATCATCTTTCGACGAAAGGCTCTATAACAATCGACGGTATTCAATTAACCAAACGGGACCTAGATGATTCGGCACGCCTGGCCCCCATCGGAACGATCAATCCTGACTGGCAATGTAATATCCGGGACGAACTTGTGATGCACGCTATGAAAACATTGTCACCATGGAGTAAGTCCATATTTGTATTCTGCTCGTTATTGACGGGTTTCCCAATAGATGAGATCTACAATAGCACCTCGGGCTTCCTCATAGTGAGAGCCATTCCAATGAACCTCATCGCCAATTGCATTTACACAAACGAAAGCTTAATGCCGTCTTCAATTCAATTCTGGATCAAGAGTATCCCGACCCTACAACTTACTTCAATAGTCAGCTTCTCTCTACAAGTTCCTCGCATCACTCTCACAACTTTTTCAGCTCCGGCGATAAGAGCCGAATATCATGCTCCAGAAAAGACATATATGAACTTTATCCCCTATCCATTCAATGGTACCTGGTGCGCTTGTGAGTTATTGCTCTAGGTCGATGGCTGTTACCTCCAACCATTTCATAGCTACCTGGAGCAATTTTGGTGACCCAAGTACGCTCTCAAATCCGAATCAAGCCACCGCTCACTCTTTCAGGTATTGCACCTTCTGCATTTCTTTCCGACTTGGCTGCCAAGGTGCCAATAGTGTTCTATGCGGGATCAGCAGACGCCATTGTGGGTCATCGGGGCACAGAGTGTGAGAACCTTCTCCGTCAAATAATTATTACTTATAGCTCTCAAGTGGCAATTCAAAATCTTACCTTTGGAGGTATCAGAGGCTTCACGGTGAGGCCGAGTACACCGTTCTCCGACAGCGATGGAAATCTTGCTGGGATCATTCACTCGGAACGGAATGTAACGTATGCCCTATTCAAGGACGCTGGACATGGTGCAGCCTGGTACACACCTAACGCAGTACGCCTTGTCTAGGTATATTTGAAAGGTACAAATCGCTGACCGAGATCCAAGATGTATACATTTCTCAAGGAATTTGTGATTGGAACGAATCAAACTGGAAACTTGGACCCAGTTGGTTCGACTGTCGTAGGCGGGGTTCATACCGAGTATATAAAGGGCCTTTTCACGGGCTCTGGGGTACATACGGGTTCAGTCACCGTGCAAGGAACGTATACGTGGCCAGAATCAGTGTGGAATGTTTGGAACTCATACATGGTCACACGTACGGCTGCTGACGTCCCAGTCGCTACCGATACAAAAACTACTTCGCATGGAACGTCCATAAAACTGAGACTGTGGCACTCAGATATGCTCGTTATCTTTATGGTAATCCTCGGTGCAGCAATCTTCACAGCGTGTTCATAACGTGTGCCCCTGTTATATACGATTGTAATGCAATGTTTCTGGAAAGTTGGCTCTTAGTGTTTGGAGAGGCGTGACTGTCAACTATGATCAAGAAGAGCCCAAGGCAATAGTGAAATATGTGTTCTTTCTCATTTCATTTCCGTCGTTAAGGCGGTCCCCAAGAGAAGATGACCCCCGTACGGTTACTCACTCTACTTGCTTCTTACCATGTCTGAGCAGATCAACCTTGAAGGTCTCTTCCGTCGTGTGCTAGATGCATCATCTAAGGCCAGTTCCATGTCGACTATGGACGATGAGACGCAGGTATGCCTGTTTGTAATGCCTGCATTTCACCTTACTGATGGGTGGCGTTGTCTCGTCTGTTCGCTTTTTGTCGGCAAAATCCAAAATACATCTATAAATTCCTCGCAAACAACTATGTGCGGGATATAGGCGATAATATCGGGCGCCCTGGCGGACCTGCGAGACCTGGTGGCAAGGATAAATACGCTGGGACTTTTCAGCGCCAACGAAACTTTTGACGAGATATCCATCAGAAATGCGGTTTATATGCTCGTACCGTATGTCATGGGTGATGTTCAGCTTCGAGTTCGTACACTGGAGAACGAGGAGAGGATGGAGCAAATCATGAAAGCCATGGTATGTAGACCCATTCGGTCTGCTCACTCTATCATTGAGTCGGATTAACGAAGGTCTTAGATCTCGTTTAAGTCGTTTACGAGACTCCTTGATGATTATCAGGTTATTCCTTCAGACGACAAGAAACTCCACGCCGCTCCCTTGCCTGCAGATCGTTCCAAACTCAGAGAAGTTAAAATTGCACAGTACAAGGCGGAGAAAGCCGTTCGATCAAGTGTGCAGGTGGGGTTCCTTATGGTAACAATGACGCTCTCCGTGACACCTCCCTTAGAACCTAATGTCACGCGGGAACCCTGCGGCATCCACTCAAGAACCCTCTACAGATTTTGATCTGGTATCGAGTTTGCTCTCGAGTACCAGCAGTGATCACGACCAAGATGAAGACGAAATCCGGGAGATAATCAAGGCTGTACTAAAGCTCTTCTGGATTCAAGCAATAGGCCACCTAAGCAACATAGAAAAGGAGGTAGAGATACTGAAAAGTGCCCCACCATCAGATCGAAGCTCGGGGCCTCCCAACCCCTCATCCTCTACAAAAGACGAAGCATGGAAGATCGACATGCCCACAGGCGGCAGCCTACTTGATAAACATGGGAAAGTACGCCCAATCATTTGTAACTTTATATCCGCGCTCATTGTCGTTAGCCACTGCGCCCCTTTACAATCCTCCCGTCGACTGCAGGGGACAGGGCACGGTTCCAAGCTGGAGTGTTCGGCCCAGATCATCGACTGCCCACAATGACCATTGATGAATATTTGGAGGAGGAGAGGAAACGAGGGAATATAATAACTGGTGGAGGGTAGGTCTCGTTTGGGCCCTTCGTTGCTTGAGTCCTGATCAAAAGTGCAGTGAGGCTTCTTTCAACGCTCCGACCAGCAAAGAGATTTTGCAGGAGGCGTCTGAGATGGATGGAACACTTGGTGGAGATGAGAAATCAGAGCAAAAGAGAAAAGAAGAGGAGGAATGGGCAATGTACACTGAGGCGAATCCCAAAGGAATGGGAAATACCATGAATAGAGGATGACGAAACATTTTATTGCGAGACTTTTTTTGAGGCTTGTTGAACCCCCATGCAGCTTGCTCGCCGACGTCGTCCAACTTGCATTCATCCTCGCTTTCTTTCGCGACGTGCTTCTGGTTTATATCCACAAAATGGAGAGAAGGGTCAGTGTGTGTGTTAATAAGGGGCAGAAAAACGTCTTGAATTGCATTTAGTGGTCGTAGCCATGTCTGGCGGCGTGGATTCGTCTGTGACAGCCGCACTTCTGGCTCAATCCGTACGTTCTTCAATCGAATCAAGTATTTTTCACTAAGCCTAGCCAGTCATTCGACCTCTCCGCCGTGTATATGCGAAATTGGGACACGCGAGATGAGAACGCCTCCGACACGGGGTGCGAATGGGAAAAAGACTGGGAAGATGTACAAAGAGTCTGTCAAAAGTTAAAGATACCATGTACAATGGTATATCACGTAGGAACACCCCTCTGGTCGGTTTCTCACTATTTTACAGGTGGACCTCTCAAGGGACTACTGGAATCGGGTCTTCGAGCCTGCTCTTCAAGTTTGGCGGGAGGGACGAACTCCGAACCCAGATGTTTCGTGTAACCGGTCAGCATAATGGTAAATGAGTATCATTAGACCTTCTGACTAAGCAACTTGTGCAGGGAAATCAAGTTTGGGGTCCTTCGCAATCACGAGATCGTTAAAGATGCTTGGTTGGCCACAGGTATGCAAATGCCACATCATTCACTCTTGACTCACAATATGTCAGGCCATTACGCACGTATAGAATGGGATACCTCCCTGCATGGAAAAACATCTCCGCTACCAAAGCTACTTAGGGGTGTGGACCGAATCAAGGATCAATCTTATTGGCTCTCGAGCGTTAGCGAATCCAATCTGCGCAAGGTATTGTCGCATTCGCAAGTTTCCCGCGCCATTCGTTACAAAAGTTATTTCAGGTTATGTTCCCGATTGGACATTTGAATAAGACGAAACTACGAGAGATGGCTGAGGAACTGCAACTCCCAACCGCAAAACGGAAAGAAAGCATGGGGATCTGTTTTGTCGGGAAAAAGAGATCGTTTCCCCAGTTTTTGCGTATGTTATACCACAACCAGGTGACTTGATTGAATCTAACCCAAACATTAGAGGAATACATCCCCACCGAATCTGGTAATATCGTCACTCTGGATGGCAAAGTGGTCGGTAGCCATACGGGCCTATGGCAATATACCGTCGGTGAAAACGCTAGGATAGGAGGCCAACCCAAACGGCTCTTTGTATGCTCTAAAAATGTGGAGCAGAATGAGATTGTTGTGGTCGATGACCCGTACGTTTCTTCACAATCGAGGCATTGACACCTGGGCTTAACAAAATCAGTGACCATCCCGTGTTGTCTCGGTCGACCATTCATATCGATTCTTTCCATTGGATCTGGAATCATCATCCTCCCTCTGAAGTTTGGACAGAAGATGGGTTGCAAGTGGACGTGAAGATACGGTCAGTAATGCAACCTGTCCCGGCTGTTCTACGGCTTGAGTAAGATATTCCTTCGAGCAAGGGTTTCCTACTTATTTTTCATGCAGTGATGAAGGAAAGCGGGGTCAACTCGCGATGTTACAACCGCAAAAAGGGGTCGCTGAGGGCCAAATCGCAGTGTTTTACCAGCGTTCCTCCGACTGGTGCCTAGGGAGTGCCACCATCACAGCTCAGTAACTTATTGGCCACATCTTCGCAACTCCCCTATTCAAGGTTCTAATCTGACGATTCAGAGTCAAACGAGGAACTCTCACTTTTAGTCAAATATCATACTCGATGTTTTTATTCCATTCTATTCGCTTTGAATCTTGATACTTTCGTTGGCTTCCCACTCGATACGATTGGAGGTGCAGCATTCCTCTCTCGTTCTACAACATCACCGACCAAGGCAGTTCCTGTTTTAATAGGTGCGTGTTCAGGTTGTTTCACCTTGGCTGTCTTCTCGTCATCGATGGGCTCGCTTGCTAGCACCTCTTCCACAGTTAGCCCCTGTGTCAACCCGTCAATGATTCTTTTGCCTCTTGGGTTGATATCCTCGTCGCTTGCCCCTTCCTCCTCGGTCCCGATTAGCTGGTCGTTCTCGACAACCCCCGGGCGAAGTTCACCCACCAGCCCATTAGGAAGTTGTGTCTTCAAGACCTTGTCGGAAAGTCGATTTGCATTGAACTGAAAGCGTTTGTTTCCGCTGGTATCAGCGAGAGACGTGTCCAATGAAACCTCCTGCGTAAAGTGCGTGATTAGTACCGATATATACGAATAGAAAGATATAATAGCAATACACCTCTTGATCCCATTCCTGGTTCGCTGTAGGGTCGATAGGTCCTCCTAAAGCTCCCCCAGTCGGGCCTGTTCCCAGTGAGTGGCGTAACTCATGGTACCGTAGAGCAATCTCTCTTTGCTGTAGAGCATCCTCTATTTCGGCCTGCTCTCTTTCTGCGTCTTCGGCGCCGTCGTCCTCGTCTTCAGCATCATCGTCGCTGTCATCTTCGTCATCTGAGTCGATGGCAGCACCTTTGGAACTAGCTGGGAATCTTTCCACAATCTGAAGCTTCATGATATCGCCGCCACTTTTGACGCCCATTGGTCTTTTGAGTCGACCCTGTTGTACATCTCCCCACTGTACAGTCCTGCGATTCTCGGTTTCTTCCCCGTCATCTTCATCCTCGACACCTGCGAATTTGACCGCCTTTTTTGTCTTGGAAGTGAGATTAGGCTTCTCCGTCTCACGAATCATCTCGTCTTCACTGGAATTTGTCGACTGGCTGCCGTTTAGGTTTCGTTTCTTTTGAGAAGCCGCATTTAGTCTAGTATTTTCCCCTGTACGAGCATCCTCTGCCTTCTCTTTTGCTTCTTTGATGACTCGCATGAATTCGGTCTCCTCCTTTTCCTCTTCCTCGCGTCTCTCCTCCTCTTCTAACGCCTCGAAGAAGGCATCCAATTCTTTCCGACGAGTTATACGTTCGGCTTCGGTTTTAGGCAGTGGCTTTAGAGGGGGTGGCGAAGGAATTCTGAACCCGGGTTCATATGACGGTGGCACGGGCTCTTTGAATTCGATAATAGGAAGTCCATCTTCGTTTACTAGCTTATTGGTCCATAAAAAGAGTTTGAGTATACGTTTCCTCTATAGTTCCTTGCAGCATACCGGTTCATTTGGCATTTCAAAATCTTCTCCAACAAGCTCCTTCAACCTTGCGGCCAGTTTCTCTAGCGTTTCCTTTGGCACTTCTTGGCTTGTTTTGAGCGATTGTCCACTCGTCTCTGAGGACGTTGCGGCTGGGCGATCCATGTCACTTCAGTGGGTATTAAGTAATGCAATCTGAGGGTAGCACAAGACCAGTCCCGAGAATTAGTGATACGTCAGAATTATACCAAGCCAAGATACTAACAGATTGTACTTTCTTCGGGTATAGTGGCAAGGGTCAATGAATGAGATAGTAGTGCCATTACTTCCTAGAGACAAAATAATTAGACGCTTAGTATGGACAATAGAAATCACAAAAACAAGGTTCAAATTCTAATGTCCAACGAATATTACATTACTGGCCGTTTACGATCATAAATCTGTGCCAACAAACCGAGTACACCTCCATTAGCGAGCTCTTCCGCCTCCAGCTCATCTTCGTCGTTTTCTTGGATCCTCCCAGGAGCAGTGTGTGAGTCAAGAACGATCTTTCCACCTCGGGTTCTGACGTCGTCCACATACGAATCTCCTAGTTCGCTTCCAATGCCACCATCTTCAGCTCTATCATCAGCCCCAAAGGCAGCTGACTCGTGATGTCCAGCACCCTGACTCTGGGCGAGGTCTGGTTGCGTAGGATGAGAATCGGATCTCCTTGTAGTAGTAGATGGACCAGCTGTCATTTGTAAGCTTCCTGCCATGGCTCTCCTCGCTCTGGCATTGGCCATGGACTGTGCAAGCGCCTTTTCGTAAAGCTCGGACCTTTCCGCCAGAGTTGAGCGGGCTTGCAATGTCGACCCTATTCCAAAGGCTGGAGCAGTACCACGACGAGATATGCCGCCTGTGCCCTGCTGAGGAGGACGGCTCATATCCTGGTGCATTTCTCGTAACCGTTCCAGATAAAGGCTGCCGGTTGGATCTGTAGGCGCCCATTCCGGATGTGCGGCCTTGAATGCAAGGAAGCTCTTCTCCATCTTCCCGTCTTTGCTTTGTAGCCGTTCATCTTCTTGCCAACCATCGCGTCTATTGTCATCTATCCCTCCTTCGCCAAAGGACGGAGCGCCAAACTTGATATTCCCGTGGCGCTTGAAGTCGAAAACGGCAAAGGAGCAAACGTATCCGAGCGTATCGACATGAATCGTAAATTCCCGGAAGAAATCAATGATAGCTGGGGCGCATAAGGGTAAAGACAGAGTGAGGATGATTGGAGTGAGAATCACTGAAAGGATCTCCTGAACGAAGACGGCGACTTTCATTGTGAAGAGCTGTGAGAACTCTTGATGGACCTTTGATATTCAAGATATCAGCGGGGTTTTCTTCCAGAAACGTCAAAACACACCTTTTGGCTGTGCAATTCCCCCTTCCATCCCTCTGGCATATAGTGAGTATGTCGAATGACCTCTTTCATCAGGATTTCCGGGTCAAAAACGAGATGGCCGTCTGTAATCATGCCTCGGGTGACTGCTAGTATACCACCAAAGACTCCGATCCAGAATAGCACTGTCCTCCCGTGTGTGATCTCGAAATTGAGAACGAGATCAGGATCTAGGAGCGAGCCCAAGATCAAGACTCCGGCAAAGGAGCCGGCAATAAACGAGACGAAGCGAGCAATATGTGAGACTGCGGTGTTTGGGTATTGGTTGAGATACATATTTGCAGTGGGATAGGATGTATCCAAACGGCGTGTGAAAAGATGTGGTAGTTCGTTGAATTCGCGGAATTTCCATTCTGCATAGGGGGTATAACGACGACCCGAAATGGTAGCTGGGTTTTTTTGTGCTTCCTAGATTGATGTAAATACCGGTGAAACTGTGATGGAAAACCAGCTAACCTCAAAATACCGGAAGAACGAGTAAATCAATAAATATGGGATAATGAAGGGAATGAATAGTACGTTCAAGCAGCCCATGAAGATGAAGCGTGTTTGTAGCCTGGCTAGACTGTTAGCTTTGGGTGGTTTCCGGCCAATGCTATTAGACGTACCCTTTGATCAATACATCTCTGCTCTTTTCTTTTAGAAATGCGTCTTTGACTCGGCCACTGCTGTCGAACAAGTAGTCCATCAAGCAGAATCGCAAGTTCCATTCCAATGCTCGAGTGAGGGTTGTCCCGCGGTTGGAAGATTTGTCGTCTTTAGAACCCTTTTGATAGATTCCAGCCATGGCCAAGGTAGTTTGGACGATTGGAGGGAAGGGCAGCTCCAGGTTCAGCAGGTCCTTATTGAAGAGTGCAATGAGATAGTTCTCTTGTCTCATGATGCGGTTTGCTATGTCATGCGCATCAAGTTTAGCGGTACCCGTGCCTTGGTTTTCGTTGCTTGCGGTAGCATTGTTACCAATAGCCGTGATAGGGTTTTCATCCCGAATTGCGCCAATCCTCGTGACCACGGTGGACCAAGGAAGAGTGGAAATATCCACGTCTGGGATCTTGAGGAGGTGTGTGTAGAAGGCGCGCATTTGGTATAGTCGCGAAAGAGAGAGGAAAAACGTGAGGAGTTGATATGCATAGAACAAGGAGAAAAGAAACAAGAAGAGAGCAGGTACGGGAGGAAGCCTGCTATGCGGTCAGCTATGCGCAGGTACGATCCCGTTGTAACCACATACCGTGCAAGACATCTAGGAATGACCACGTCCTCTAAGCGACCCCCATGCTTTCCCCTTCCAATATGGGAGAGCTTTCCGTAGTCAATGCACCCCCACAAAAAGGTAGTGAAGAGGATCACGAATCCAACGGTCAACAGGTTGAGTACACGAGATAAGGCAATGGCAGTGAATCCGCCATTTGCATAGTAGTAATATATCTAGAAATAAACCGCTTAGATTGTTTGTCAGAATGAAACTACGTGTACAAACCTCTTGCAGATACTCGTCCAGATTGTACACGTTGACCCAACGCCACAGAGCTTGCTGATACTCGTCCAGACCCCTTTTAGAGGTGTCTTGGGTTCCGCTCTCAGAGTATCCGGCTCGCTGTTTTCCCTTTCGCCTTCTAGAGTTGGAGCCTCTTGATGCATTTAGCGACCGGGAGGCACCATCATCGTCTTCTTCCTCTTCCTCTTCTATATCATCTGGATGAGGAATATGGGTTGATTTATGGATTGGATAAGCCGTCGGCAGCAAAGGACCTGCACCAGAGGGTCGCTTGCCCTTTCTAGTGGCCTTCTGTGACGCTGCACGGCGTGTTTGCGATGAGAATATTTTCCTTCTGGAAGATGGAGATGCTTCTATCATAAAGGATTGCGGCACCTCCTCGTCGCTCGCCTCTGAAGCTGGATTGGTTACGGTTGCGTGTTCGTCAGCTTCCAAAGTGGCAATATTCCTACTCCTTGGGGATAATAGAAGATCAGAAGATTTCATTGGAATGTTCTGTCCATCGCCGTTGAACGAGTCGGCGTCTTCGTCTTCTTCTAAAAGGGAAGAGGTTTGCTCGTAGCTGTGAAGGTTCTGGAGCTGATTATGACGCGACTTTGCGATCGGATTGAGAGTGTCAAGAAATCCACCGGAGCGTGACATGGCGGGCTGTCCAGAGACGGTCAGCTCCAGACTAGTTGCGTGTAGTGTCCTTTGAACCCAGCGTCAATAATGGCCGGCCACTCTTCGGATCCCCCAGCTTATCAAGAAGTATTCATAACTCTGGTAGTAGACTCTGCAACGCCTGCTTGGGATGAACTCTTTCCTAAATACCTCGGAGCTCTCCTGGCAAGAGCCGTTCAAGGTACCAACGCATCAAAATATCCAAAGGTTGCCATCTATGCGATCATTTTGTTCACTTTGAAGCTGATCTAGATGATTAGAAACCCCGTATTTCATATGTTCAGTACTCTTCAGCTACCTCCTATGCGTCTCCCATCGTCAAAGACATGTATTTCACGCGTAACCAAGATACAGTTAATACTGTAAAGTCTCTGTCTGGTCCTTTGCAAGGCCCAATCGCTCGAAATTTGCCAGACGGTGGTAGCGCTGCACTCGAGGGACTGATTAGAGGCCTCGAGGTAGGTGAATCCACTTTCTAAACAATCTCACTAACACGCCGATTCAGCATTTTGATCTCTTGGAGGAGCTCGAGCCACATTCATGCAATAGCCCCAGGCATCTATTTCTTATAACATCCTCCCCTCCTGACCAGAGTCAACGGCCATTGTGGAACCACTATGACAAGTTTGATAACTTTGGCTGGAAGCAGAGTGAAGAGTGGCTACAACAAGTCAGTCTCCAGTGTGTGTAGCGCGCCGGTATGACTGACTGCCCCAACAGAGAACTATTGCGCTGACACTCGTGACGAACCGCTTGCCTTCTCATCCTATCTTCACCTCCCTTTTCAAGTCCTTGAATCCTGGGTCTGGCGATCCGATCCCACCAACAGGTCCCGTCCGCGTCTTCATGTCGCGTACAATCTGGGAGAATGTGCGGACAGCACCAAATCAACCCCCAAATCAAGTTACAGCAAACCCAGCTATTGCGTCCCACTCGTCACCTGCCATAGCCACAAGTAGTCCGGCTGCAAATGCAGCATCACCAAACACAACCCGGAAACGAAAGGCTGAAAGCGACATACAAGAGACTAGTCCTCGCCGACTCAAGTTTCCCGCTGGTACTGTTGGTAATCCCCCCGTCACAAACACCCCTCCACCCGGCATGTTCCCGCCCAATGGCTCACCTGTGCGGTCTGCCTCAGCATTGGCCACCCGACCACCATCTGGTGCTTCCAACCCGCAAATTAAGATGGAAGTTCAGCCTCCTCCAATCTCTAATCATGCGGCGAACGTTGTCCGAAATCCAAATACCCCCCAGCCTCCTCAAGCAGGACCTCAGGGCGGCTTTCCATCACAGACAACGCAAGGCCATACCGATCCCCAGTCTAATCCTGCACTATCAACTACCAATAACCCTCCTCGGCCAATACCTGGTCCAGCTGAAGGCGCGTCGGTCCAAAGTAATCCACAGATAGAGGCGTTCCTTTCCTCATCTCAGGAAGCTCAGAGAGAGCGATTCATGAGGCTAAAGAACATGATAGGTATGTTCTTCGTGGCAGCACTCTGCTTTATCTGAACATTATAGACGACCATGAAAAGGCCATTGCTCAGCTGCAGGCAGAAAATCGACACCAAGAAGCAAAGGATAGGATAACTCAAAGAGACAAAGTCCGGGAGTTCTTCATGGTCCTAATGCACGCGCGACAAGTGAGGCTAAAGAACCTGCAACAAAATCCTGCCTTGGCTGGCATGGCACCTGGTGCAGGTGGATTATTTCCCGGACAAACTCCTGCAAACCCAGTGGTTGCGCAGCAGAGATTGCCATTCGGAACCGGCGTCAATGATCCTACCGCCGCCGCTGCAGGCATGAACCTCCCTGTGCAGGGTGCCACTTCATTTCCCTCTCAACCTGATGCCTCCGTTTTACCCCAAAATGGGGCCCCTCAACCCGCTCAATTCCTTTGGAGAGGTAGTCTTAGTATCACGGGCAAAGACGGGCGCCGAGCATCACCAGAACTACTTGTGTATCTTACCACGATCAAGGCCACCGCTCAACAGTCAGTCCTTCGCTCTTTTCATACACTGTTAAGTAGCTAACGACTTTGGTGTATCTACAGGCAGGATGCTTTGACGACATGGCCCACGAAGATCTTCATGACACCGATCAGACAGAATACTCCTCCCGACAAGCTTGTTACTTGGCTTAATTCCAACAAGCCGGAGGGATTATTCAGTGTCCGGGCTATAGGACTAGAGCATTGGCCAGCCTCGCAAAGAGTCAGTAAATCCAAGTCAAAATATTGGTTTTACTGATGGGTCCTGATAGACACCGAGCAATACTGTGGCAATACAAGGCACTATACAGAAGTTTGCAATGGCACAGAACGCCATCATTAACAACAAACTCGCAAGTTCTATTCATTGTCTCCCTGAACTCCCTTTTACTTACACCTCTATACAGGTCCTCCATGGTACAGTGGAACTTCCAACAGGTGGCACGGTCACCCTCATCCTGATTCATACTCCCAACGTAAACAACACACTCGGACCGTCGGAACCTCAGATAGCAATTGCACGCTACATGAGCCCCCCAAATCTGAGCATGCTACCAGGAGTTCCACTTCCACAACTCGTGAATCCAGGCGGTGCTCCTATATCAGGCTCGTGGAATCCAGGTCTTGGAATACCTACCAATCAACCTGTCAACGGTAATCCGACCACGAGTGCCCCAGGTGCCTTTAATCCTGGCACTTTCACAGCTGATATGAACCCCGTTAACAATCGTGCAAGTATTACCGCAATGGGCCTCCCTGAAAATACGCCCGTGGGTGCTCCCCAAGCAACTGCATCCGGCGGTAACAATAATCAGCAGCAACTCGCCAATTTGTTGATGAGTATTGGTGGTGCAAATCTCCTGAATAGCCTAGGGGGTCCCGGCAACATCGATGTTAATAATGTCATGAAAAATCCTCAGGTCTTGAATCAGATCAACCGCCTCAAGCAACAGCATCAGTTGCAGCAGCAGCAACAACAGCAACATCAACAGCAGCAACAACAGCAACATCAGCAGCAGCAGCATCAACAACAACAGCAGCAACAACAACAACTTGCCTTCGGAATGGCGGGGGGTGGTGGCCTCGGAAACGCAGGGATGGGGAACACCGGAATGGGCCAAACCGGCGTGGGGACTGGGGGTCTGTCTGGAGCCAATCTGCTTGACAGACTGAACAACCAACCTCTTAACCGGAACTCGGCGTCTGGTCCTGTCGGCGGTAGTGGTGCTTTTGGTCCAGCAGCGACGTCTGCAGCAGCGCGGCAACAATTCCTGAACACTCTGGCGGCTCACAGTTCTGCGGTCGGTGCCATGAATAACAATAATGCCGCCTCTGCATTGTTCAATCAATTCAATCAAATAAACCAGGGCCTTGGGGGCGGCGTAGCCGGTAGCATAAACATGACCGGTGGGGCAAGCGGTGCTCACAATCTCCACCTCAACATCAATGTCGGGCCATCCGGATCCAACGCTATGGGAGGAATGGGAGGAACCAACGCGCCCGGGTTGAACATCAATTCCGAAATTCTCAGGAGAGCGAGCATACTCTCTGCCCAAAGAGGAATTCCGCAACAGGATGCCTTAAAAATACTCTTGAATCTTGGGGCGCAGGGATGGAATAATCCTTCTGGCGGAGGCTGAATGAACCAATGGGTGCGCCTTTGGAAAACCCGCTCTACTCTTTTTTATTATTTATCATGTGATAGTACCCGTTTTCAATCTTTCGTTGTAATATTTTATTTATTGCCCTTTGTAGTCAGCCTAGCTAGAATTGCTGTTGAGCAACCTCGTGAATCCCAGTGTTCTTGTGGTCAGCCAATTGTGGACGAGACTCGTATACGGTAATGATGGGCTGGTTGGTCATCTTTTGAAACGAGCCCGTAAATCCTAGATAGTACAGGCGCACACTGTCGGCTCCTTGTGCGTCCGGGATGTAGATCGTTAATGTCCTAACGTTCGAGAACTTGGCCGGTCTATAATGAGCACGTCAATAGCAAGTATACCACCCCAGGGAAGACTCACCTTAACTGATACTCTCCTACTTCTCTCGAGATTGGAATCTCAAACTCCTGGGAGGCAGGCCTGTTTGCTACATCGTCAAAGTCTAGATTGTCCTCGTTGACAAACTAAAACGAGGTTATGAGACAGTGGGCATAGGACTTCACAAAATGTGGCCACTCACTAGTTTGATCACAGACGCTGTTTGTTCTCCTGGTCCTGATTTAACGAGCATAGACAACAATTTTGCAGATGAATCGGCAAACGGTATTTTTATCATCATTTCTGCGCCAGTGTCCTCGTCCGACTCTAGATACTGGGACCATTCGGCGTTCTGGTGAGAAGCTGCCATTAGGAATCAACTGGAATAGTTACCACAGATTCGTCATTTCTATCTTCCCAGGGTTTGAGAATGTTGTTTTGCTGGACTACATTGAGTGCAAGAACGTTTTGATGATCAATAATGCTGTAGAGCGTCTCTCGGGGAATATCTTCCAAGGGAGCATCATGAGAATGAGAGTGTCCACCGTGCTCATGACCATCATGTTCGTCGTGACATCCGTGCCCTGACATGTTGGAGGTTAAGATGTTGCCTTGAGGCTGGGTGGCAAACTCAATAGAGGAATCGGTGCCAGTAGCAGTCATTCTCTGTGGAAGCTACATCATGTTTGCAATATAATCGTAAGGTAATAATCACATTGTTAACGCGTGACCACTACAAAGGATCATATGGTTTCAGTACTGTACTCTTTGGGTCTAACAACACCCCTGGACAAAACTCCATAAAGATTAGACTGGTTGTCTAACAGGAATGGCTGTACTCCCCACTGGTGTGACCAAGTTCGCTCTCGAGTTTGAGATGGAGACCCTACGGGGACGTGGTGGTAGACCTAAACCCAGCAGCCTGGGCTTCGTCTTGGATAGAATTGGAATCGAATTTTGCCTCCTCAACTCATCCATGGCAACTTGTGGCGGCTCTTCAGCCTCAAGTTCAGCAGAACTAGTAGGACTGGGATAATACGAGATATTCTCCTTTGGGCTCTTTCGGGGAGGGCGTGAATCCCTTGGTTTTTCACTCTCCTCGGAAGAGTGCGAGCGACTTCTGATGATCAAGTATTCGTCGCTGAGGTTATTGGTGATTCTTGAATCCATATCGGTAGCTGTTTTTTCAAGGTGTTCCCATAAATGGCGGGAGCTTTGCAAGCAGTTGACTGCCTTTCTTTCATCTTCCCGTATTTCCGCCATGTCAATTCCATTTGCCAACGGTATGACCCGCTTGCTCCACTCGCTCAACCCACCGCGATGGGCCTTCCTGTAAGAGTGGACCACTATCCCTGACACAAGCTCGGCTGTATCTGAATTGGTGAACTTGGAAATCTCGAGGGTGTTCTCCTGACGCGAATATCTCAATCGTATCGTCGGCTCCACCTTTCCGGGAGACCTTTCCCTTCCAAAGTTGGGGCAGGGAACCGTCATCTCGATATCCGGTAATGGTGTGTTTGACATCATCACGAATTTTGATGTCGAGAGGTTGAGGGTTACCTTGGTTGAATCAGCTTCGAATCAGATTTGAATACTGTTATTGCTTACCATAGGTGTTTTCTTTTTCACTGCTTGCAAATATTTCACCGCATATTCATACGGTTTCCCCAGTTGTGATGGTAGCTTGCCAACCTCCCAGGTCGAAATCGGCTTCTGAAGTACGCATGGTACGCTCAAGCGCGGTGCAGAGTAAACGTCAACCTGTGCCTTTACATCAGCGAGGGACGAACATTAAAGGAAGGGAATACCTTGTTTCCATCAGGTTGTACGACCAACACAACGCCTCCGTCGCGACCTTTCATACGCTCACCTTCCCTCAAATCCACGATTATCGCCTTTGATGGTTGTATCATTATCATTCCATGTGGAGTACGAAAGACTTGTGGGGGCAGAGCGCCAGCATTGAGCGATATACGAGAGGAAACGATGCTTCTCTGGACGGTAATTGGTAGTGCTGGTCGTTTAGACTCGAATGGGACAAGGGGAGAGATCTTCCTGTCACTTTTCTTTGAAGGCTTGTCAATAGGGTTGATTGGACTCTTGCTTGATGCTTGAATAGGTTGATTCGGCACTTCACGCCATGGCGCTTCAGAAGAGCGACGTCTGATAGGTTCCAAGACAACAATCTTTGGCTGATGCTCGTTTAGTGGGACGTCCGTGGGATCTGCATTTTTATTCTTGGACAGCTTCATCATTGGAGACGAGGCAATGGATGGCCGGCGCTGGGCTGCATTAAACGGGCCTAGTATCGTCCTTTGTATGCTTGTTTCATATATCGTGGATATAGGACTTGCACGAGATCTGGAACTAATAAAGGTGGAAAGTGTGTCTGTTGGTAATATTGGATTGAAGAATGGATGGGAAAGCACTCGACGAAGGGGAAGCCTATCCGCTGCATCCTGAAATTGGTTAGTCATGCCACACTAGTAAAAGGTGCATCGCCTACTGGTTGAGTCAAGCCCTCGATAAGGTCGCGAAGCTCATAGGATGCGGTTTGGGGGATGCTTTGATTCCAGAGTCCATCTTGCTGCTTTGAGAATTAGTTTATGTCCTGTGCAAGTACAATTTCCTACCAGAGAGCCATTTGAAAGCAATACACACAACTGTCCAAGAGACCAGACGTCCACAGCAGGGCCAAGCTGTTCCTGCATTAAAACCTCTGGAGCAGAAAAGGCGGATTTTTGGTGATGAACTGGCGCATCCTGTCCAAACACGAACCCAGTCTTTTTCAGAAGAAAAGGAGAGAGCTTGGTATCGTAGTTGCGACAGTATTTAAAACCTCCAAGTTTCTATGAGAGGTCATGTCAATCTCGCATTGTAAAAGGCAACAAATGTAGGACTAACGACTCGATGGTCAGAGGTGATAAAGATAGTGCTTGGGTTTACGTTCAAATGGAGCACTTTGTTCTGATGTATATGGAGCAGTGCCTTGATAAGAGGTTGCAAGACTCCGCGTAGCTGCGTTTCTGGCATCGACAGGGATCCATCGGGTTCACCATTGTTGTTACGTGACGTGATCCACTCAGACAATGTTCCATATTGCGCGTATTCCAGAACCTCGTAGAAAGCCAAAGACGACTCGAAAGTGGACAGGACCGAAAGAATGTCGGGATGGTGCAAGTGTCGGTGTAGCTGTGACGTGTCCTGATAGGCGTTCTCATCAAAGTCTTTTGGGTCCAAATTTCTTGAAATCTTCGTCATCATCGCATATGAAGAGCGTGAGTGCGCGCTACCAGCAGACGAGGGACGAATGCTCACCGTTTTGAGAGCAACCTTTCTTCCCTTTAATCGACCTCGTTTACAAGTCGCAACGTTGATTTTAATAGTAGAATTTCGACTTATTGAAGTACCGATATCGTAGTTCTGTTTGCTCATCTGTGAGCAAGTTGGTGGCTGGTAGTGTGCACGCTGCTTACCTCAATCCCATCAAGTACAGATTCAATATGCGTGCGCGCCATAATTTAGTTGGGAAAGCTTGGACCAGTCAAAAGGTCATAAAGCGGTCAGAGTCGAGGATACACCTTGGGTCGGCCACTGAAGTTAATACCAAGCTTGCCTTGCCATATATTCAAAAAATCAGTGAGATACGTAATGGAAAAGATAGCTAGCATTATTGTCCCTCCCGCGTTCAAACGCCTTTTGCGTGTAATACAATTGTTTTTTAATCTTGGAACATGACAATTTGGAGCTTCGAGCCGTTTGCAACACGCATCCAGATGTTCATTTCCTCGTACTGAAAGAAGAGTGGTTAGGAGATGGACGGGTGATTGACCAATCAATACGAGACTTACTGCGAGGATGGTGCTCATGAGCATCGTTTCCGTAAACTGAGCAGCCAGTACTCTAGCCCTGACGTCAACCATACTGAGTTCCATCGGTGGTTCTTCCTCTTCAGCATCATCGTCCACATCCATTTCTCCACCAGGGCCTCGCCCCACACGCGTTCTCCTACCGGCTCTACGACCGACACGAGCACCTCCAGCGGGCAGCATGCTCTTGATAAGCCGGTAGATTTTGCTCATGTCCGACTGGTCACCGGCTCTCCTCTCACCCTCGTCTTCGTCGTAGAGCGACTCCTTGCTCGCCTCCATGAGCCTGAGTGCTTCATCAACGTCAAGGATCTCAACTTCGTTTGCGAAGCGGATTCGTGCATGCGCTTGGGCCAAGCGCAGGACACCGAGCAAAGTACGGGCGGTGGTATAAACGTGTGACTTCTTGAGCCCTTCTTCGGATGCCTGCTGCTTCCGTAGCTTCACATAAGCAGACACAATATACGAGGAGACACTGGCGGGGACAGTCGGGCGCATCTCTCGAGCTTGTGCGATATAATGCCTTTTGACATGGTTAAACATGTTGAAAACGAAAAAGAAACAAAAAGACTGACTTCATGATAATGGGATCGACGGGTTCGTGTTCCAGTACGGGGTGAGAGCTATGCATGTGAACGTAGGTGACGTGGTGCGCCAATCTTTCATCGTCTTCTCTTGAAGGTCGGTCCAAAATCAAGAACATGATATCAAACCTAGACAGCAGTGCTGCGGGAAGGTTGATGTTTTCTACTGGGGAAAGCTTGGGGTTATAGCGTCCGTAGATGGGATTTGCGGCAGCCAAAACGGAGGTGCGGGCGTTGAGGGTGGTCGTGATACCGGCTTTGGAGATTGAAATGGTCTGCTGTTCCATGACTTCGTGGATCGCAGTTCGGTCTGTTTCGTCCATCTTGTCAAACTCGTCAATGCAGCAAATACCATTGTCGGCCAAGACAAGTGCGCCACCTTCAAGCACCATCTCATCTGTAACCGGATCACGCATCACTGCAGCAGTGAGACCGACGCCGGAAGACCCCTTTCCTGTTGTATAGATGCCTCTGGGCGCAATCTTGGTGATGTACTTGAGCAATTGAGATTTTGCCACTCCGGGATCGCCCATTAGGCAGACGTTGATATCACCACGGATTTTCATTCCATCTCCCATTGCCTTGGTCACACCACCAACCAGCAACATAAGCAAGGCCTTTTTAACGTTTTCGTGGCCATAGATTTCCGGTGCGATGCTCATGGCAAGCTTGTCATAAAGATTGGGGTCGAGCTTCAACTGGTCAACGCGGCGTTGAATTTCGGGTGTTGCCTCCATTGCAGTGTATTGCTTCTTGAGCTGAAGGACGTCTTGCACTTCAAGATAAGTGTCGGTGAGAAGACCAGCCCGAACGGCTTGATATCCCGTGTAGGGAGTTGGCAGATAGATACCACCAAAGTTGACAATATCTCCGGGGGATGTTTGTCGGACCATATTTCCATACAAATGAATAGTCATGGAACGGGGGATGTGACCAACTGGTACTTGATCCGCCTAAAAATGGTTAGCGAGAATGTTACAGATCTGTCGTTCACTACACACCATTTCCTGGAGTTTAACTTCTTGGAAAGGGCTAAAGCGGCATGCACGGGTTTGCATATGTAGAGTTCCTTTTCGGTTATCTCTCACGCAAGTAGCAGGGTTGAGACAGTCGGTCAGTGGAGTAAATTGCTTGTGCGCGATGTCCTGGAAGATTTCCGTTCCGCAGCTGTCACATGTGTAGGCGTTGACAAGGAGCAACGGTTTGACTTCAGATACCCTGGTGACAATACCACGAACGGTAATAAGATTGCCGAGATGACCACCACGCACGTCTCGAACACGCATCGGAGGGTCGTTCCGCAATGGACGAAAGTACAAGTGACTATATATGGGTTAATCATTGTAAAACTAGTGTCGAGAGACTGTGACGTACTATCGTCTGGTAAGCATAGGAGGGAACATGTTCTGTCCCTCTTGTCCATTTGCGAGGTTCTTCTCGCGACGTTGGTGGATGATCACATCAAGGACATCGTCGTGGTGGCTGATGTCCTTTGTAGGATTTGGCATAATTTCGTCGATTACTTCCGAAAAGAGTTGAACGTAGCGTCTTGCATTTGATCGAATACGACCAACGAGCCCGGCGGTCGACTTTTCGTACTATAGAAGGTTGAGCGTGCAATAGGAAACCTAGACAGAGCACGACAAACTTTGACAAGATCTTCAAGCTCTATCACGAGTCTCTCTTGATCCCTATTAGCGACCTTTTGCTAGAGAAACGTCCCGGGCGTAAGCTACAGCCGCACGATTTCAATGTTCAACGAACCAACTGCTCCATATACTTTGGCTTTCTGGCAGTTTCCTCCCCTTGGAGGTCCATAGCACCGAATCCTTCGATGACATCTTCAGCAGTGCCCTCAAATTTGCTCAGAAACTGTTGAATCTTCTCTGAGGACGTTTACGCGCATGAGTACCGTCGACTGTCGCGTCAAAGAGGATAACAAACCCTTCTCATCGGTATAATTGACTGGGGCGTCAAACGGCAGGAGGGACATTATCCACAACAGCGACGGCGGAGTTCAAGGATCGTGACGCCCGGCTCGACCATGGATAGGTCGGTTACGCCCGATAAATCAAAAAATAAAATCGTATTAACACTCCTTTTCCAGTCTCGATTTTGATTTACACACTCTTATTTTGAAAGATTTGGCCACGAACGTCAGCCAAGCAAATGACCCCGCAGTTCTCGATTCTGGAATCAATCTTTTGGGCTCGAGAGTAGAGTTGAGAGCACCTTTTCAATCTAATAATGATTTGGACGAAGAAGTAGAGCCAGAGCGAGTATACATGGTAAGCCGTTTCAGCTATTGCCGGCTCAGACACTGAAACAAGAGATCAGTCATACTCTAGAGTTCAATGCCATATTGCATTTGGAGAACTTGCTCAACGTCTTCCAAAAGGTCATTTGGAAAGTGCTGTCCCCGTCTTGCTCGATATAGCTCGAGACATTCCATTCATCGACTTTGATCCTAGTTTGAGTTGGTCTGGTGGGTGCAATCCTATCGTCTGCATCCATTTCTTCTCAATCTCTCATAGAATGGGCGCTATCCGACCAGCTGGTCTTCTCCACCGTAACCGCCCTTCTTCGCTTGGCCAACAAAAGTCCAGAGGACAAACCCAAGATTATTGCTGCAGTCATAAAATTAGCCTCTGAGATTGTTGTACAAGTGCAAGGGCAATCATGTACGCTCTCTCACTCTGGCCTATGATCGCTCTGCTCATTTTTCAATTCATCCAGCCACGACTGTGGTCACACAGGCTTATCCCGCATTGCATGGCCTTTATCGTGCGCTCGTATCTACCTCATTCGGTTGGACGGTCACCGACTGGCTCCATCTATCTGATGCCATCTCGGTCCTGCTCGAGGCTGATGCCGTAGATCGCCTCAACAACCTTGTCAGCGACGTAGTTCAGCTGGACGATCCCAATTCGCATCTTCCTCAGACGGTTCTGAGTCGCTACGTCAGCAAGGAAAGACCTCTATCAGGCTATTTCGCAGTGTGCTGTATTATGGAGATTCAGTGGACTGTCCTTGCGCAAACGCTTGTGCCTTCACCCGAGGAACGTACCTCAGCTGCCAACCCCGTCGAATTCACAGAGGATGCAGCAGCGGCAAACGCCGCATGGGATGCCCTTGTCTCCAAAAAGGCCACCATTTCCGAACAGTACAAACAACCTGTCCTCGACGGGATCAAGCAAACCTTAGATCGAGCAATGGACTGCTTCAGTGACCTTCTCGCCCAGATGGGAGAGTTGGACGGAGATCCATCTAGGGACACGTATGCATGGGAAACGATGGCCGAATGCTTGGTGCGTTTTATATCTTCCAAAATGACTCCTACTCATGCACGAAATATAGAAAATAGCCTCGGTTTGCTCCACCGCTTTGCAGAGTTTGGATGGACATTTGTACTCCAGGTTGAAACTATTGCTCAGCGATACATCTCCGGTTTACGATCCATTTGTTCAAGAGGCCGCCCTTGAGGCGACTACGATGCTCCTTCGCAAGTACGTCCCCTACGGTTTCAAAGCCGGTACATGCTAAAGATGTTTATAGCTTCAAGTCTATTGCACCGGCCATGATAAGTCACCTTCGACGGTTCATAGCGACTCCGCTTTCGATATTCCAATTCGAATTCACTTCACATCAGCAAATGCCACCAGTGCTTCTGGCAACTGCAAAATGTCTTGCACTCTGCATTCAGGTGAGTACCTTGCATTTTTCACGTGGAATATATCACCTGATTCGTCGAAGCTGGCTCCTGGGGACGATCTGATTATGTCAACGATGTATTCACTGCTCAACTACATCGCAGCTTCGAGCAAAACAGAAGGATCCAAGCCAATTGGGACATCTCCTTATATCAATGGTGGAGATGAAGCTACCAATAGCTATGTAGAAACCGGATTGCGCTCTTTCACTGATGAGGAGAAAAGACTGGTATCCATTAGCACCGTCTGCGTTGTTTCAACGCTTGCACTCGAGTTTAAGAAAGAAGAGGTACTTTATTCGCTCCAACACGTTGACTTAATCTGAGACATTTCTAGGTCACTCGCCTAACGATATCAATGCTACTACAATATTTGCGTACGGCGGAGGTGTCTGTGGAGTCTGCCATTGCCTGGAACTTGGTTCATCTTGGGCTGGTCGCTCCGCAATCCGCCTTTGTGGACATTCTTCGTGCATTTTGCACTATCAACAGAGATGAAAAGGCTAAGGAGGATTACACACTGAATAGCATGGCTCGTTATTTTGCTTTACCATAAGTGTCCCGCTAATCCTTGCCTCTAGGTCATGGCGGCACAGACGCGACTGGCACAAAGCGTTAAACTGCGATCAGAGTTCTACGATGTATACCTTTTGGAATTGCTTTCCTTATTTGCCGACAAAGGAACGGCTATTCAGACTGCTAAAACGACTAATGGCAATGCAAATGAGGTAAGCTCGCACTTTGTCTCATCAGTTGAAAGTGTGACGAGGGCTTCCAGCTCTCAATTATGATGGAAGAACTTTGCTCTCTGTTGCTCCCTCTTGACGCTCTGCTGTCACATGAAGACTTCCAACCGCATCTCAACCCAACGCCGCTACTCACCACCAGATATCGCAACCTATGGCTGCTTTGTGTTCTTTTCGAATTTACAAATGCTTCGAAGAGGCCCGATTGCATGTCAGAGTGGCATGTTCAAGCCCTCATGCGTATTGCTGAAAAAACCCCGCCCATTGTCTTGGAAGACACCCACGGCTTTGTTTCTGCAGAGCTCGAGTATAACCCTATATTAAGACAAGATTACTTGCAGGAGGTATGTCTCCTCTGTACATGAACTGAAGAGATCGTCTCAACCCATATGTAGGTGCTTCAGCAACACCGAGCTACTTTGACGGCACATATTCCGCTTCGAAACAGCGAAATCAAAGGCTTGCTCCCCGCACATGTCATCTTCTTGCTTACGTTCCATGACCTCGAGGCTATTCGGAGTGGTCGCGGATTCCCGTCCTCAGTACCGACGTATTTCACAAACAAGGACATCAACTCACGCGATTCACTCGTGATCTGCATGGATTCCGTTGCCGAAAAGGTTTGTTCACTTATCTAGAAACTATGATCATCGCTGAGGAACATGATAGATCATGCGAGGGTCGCTCAACGAGCTGAGTACACAGATTGTGGAACACTCTTTGCCAAAGTCGATGAGCAGCGAACTGCAAAAGTTGTTGGTAACATCTTGTCATCGTATCAGCAAAGTCAGGGAGATCGCTGGAAAATACCTCTATCGACTCATCACATCATTCCCATCCTTGATGTGTGATGCACCCCTGGTTCGCGCAATCCTCGAAGTACTTACACTCGTACGACGAGCTTGTGAGGGCGAGTACACAGACGAGGTCAGTTGATCCCGTACACCAGGAACTACCTAACCCATCGACAGTACAACCCCGTCTACGAGTTTAAATCGACAAGATCTAATTTGACTCTTGAACTCACGGGATCATACGCAGTTCGGAACGAGATTTTGGCTCAACTGCATCGTAATGCGAATCATTGGCTTGGTCTTGCAATCAGTCGTGCGCCCGTTGAGGTACAGGCAACTCTACAGGTGAGTAAGACTCATGCATTTATAGGGGTCACTTATCAATCCTATTATGATTGCAGAAATATCTAGCGCATTACGAGACGGTTCTTCTTCCAGAAACCGTGGAGCTTGGTGCCGCAGTTGCATTGCAATTCGCATGTAAAATTCCTCCCAACGAGCGCAATATTGGTAATCGTGATTGTTGATCAGCTTAACGTATTCTGACCACGTATGCAGCATCCACGTCTGGTACCATGCCATGGGTGCCTGACCGATCCAAAGTCTTTGCAAGTCAGTTATCCGCAAAGGAACGGTTTGACGGTGAAGCTGGTGGTATGCGGTTATTGGGATCGAAAGGTACGTTCGATATTTTGTCCGACCATCCCTTCTAACCCGTTGCTCAGAACCGAGTGAATTTCATATGATTCCACCCGCATTTACATCGCTTGAGCAACTAGAGTCCCTCCAGCGAGGACTGAAGAAGGCGGCGATGGAGATCCGTAACAAGACTAGCAATTTGCGCATGCAGGATTTCAAGCGGCTTCTCTTCCGTTCAGCTGCTGCGCTTATATCGACCAAAGATGTGAGTAAAATGAGAAATCCTCAGTTTGCATATTGACCCGACCTTATTAGGTCCATTACGATCTGCTTCACGAACTTGTTAATCTGCCCTTCGTAGCCTTCAGCCCTTCTTCGATTGCAGTTGGTATCGAAGCCTGGACTTGGCTTATAGGAGAGCGACCCGACATGGAAATCCCACTCATGACCGAAGTTGACGCTGGATGGGCAGAAACTATCAAGCGCGGGGCAGGCCTGTTCTCCAAAGCCATGAAGTTGGTGCACCCTTCTTTCTTTCCACATTTTCACTTACACATCCAAGCTCGGAAGACCCTTTCATCCGTCCGATTGAGTATGCAGCGACGGACAAAACCCTTATTGATAGAATGATGTACGCTGGGAGGAGGCTACTATCTCCCCACGCCCAGCTATTGCAAATGCTTCTCAGTCGCTTCCAGTCTGTTCGTTATCGACGCTCCGGGCTTATCCTGGTATTTACGCGACTGATACTTCGCTCCACGAGGGCACACGCATCATTCAGGTATGCCCCACGTCTCTGTATGCTTTCTGAATGGGTCTTAAAATGGAATAGTACCAATGCCATGGCCCGCGAAGGGCGGTTTGCGTTCTTGATCTTTGGATTTGAAATCTTGAAGAGCTCAAAAATGGATATTTACGCTGAGAAGCAGCTGCGAGACGGCCTTTACAAAACCGCATTCTCCTGGTTTGCAGCACGTCCTCAGTAAGTGCACAGTATCACCTCGAGAACTTTCTAACTAACGTTGGTGTAGGTGGACCTTCGGCCCAAGCCGCGTTCAGATTGACGCCGATATCAAACTTTTGAACGAGTTTTTAGAATCTCTGCAGTCGGATGTCATTAGGGGGTCCACTGGTGTAACCAGTTTCGATGCACACGGAGGACATGCTACAAAAGGGTTTTCATCAGGTATCTACTTCTCCGAATTACGGTCACTACATTTCTTACTCGGCCTTCTGACCAGAATATCTCGGCAATCTAAAGAATATGAACGTGTTACTTCGTTTACTAGTAGAGAACGAGATATACCGGCTAACCGTTTGGGGGAACCCCAGCAATGAGGCGAAACGGGGGGTCGATCACATCAATGGGGTTGAAAGAGGAATGGTGGAGGTATGGAAGTGTCACACGTGGCAACGATAGCTCTGATGATTCGACACAGGCAATTTGGATAAAGACTGTCAATACAGCGTGGCAAGTGAACCCGGTTGTGGCTATTCAAATGGCCGAGCGCTTCAAGCAGGCGCAGCCGGAGGTATCAAGATTGATCAAAGCCCATCCAGAGGAAGTCTTGCAAGCACCTGAAGCACTTCAATTCCTACTAGGGAAACGCCTAGATCCTGGAATCCGGAAGAGTCTAAAGGTAAGCCCTTCCTCCTGCTTATGATTCAATGGGTGACATATTCCCTAAGTTCTTGCATCTGTGGGACCCTGTGCCACCTGTCGTTGCTATCACGTACTTTTCTCCAGCCTACGGAAATGATTCTGTGATATTGCAATACGCACACCGGGTGCTTGAGCAGCACCCGGTGGAAGTCACTTTCTTCTTCGTTCCCCAAGTGGTCCAAGCTCTCCGGCATGACGCCTTAGGCAAGTCTTCATAACATGAACGAGTAATCTCCTTAACGGGCATCCAGGCTATGTGGAACAATTCATATTCGAGACTGCGAAGATTTCACAGCTTTTCTGTCATCAAATCATCTGGAATATGAAAGCAAACTGCTATAAAGATGACGCAGGGGAAATTGTGAGTCGAAAATGGTCCAGTTAAAGCGGGTGCTAAAGGCAATTCAGGAGGATGCAATGAAACCTATGCTTGATCGCATGACTGACATGGTCGTCCAATCACTATCGGGCGAAGCGCGCGAATTTTATGACCGTGAATTTGGTTTCTTCAATGAAGTCACTTCAATCTCAGGTAAACTGAAGCCCTTTATTCGCCGAACCAAGCCCGAAAAGAAGGTACGTAACGGTGATTCGTCGACGGGCAGATGTCAATCTTCTTATCAGGCAAAAATCGATGAAGAAATGGCCAAGATAGTTGTGGAAGTTGGAGTATATCTTCCCAGTAACCCTGATGGTAAAGTTGTCGATATAGACAAGAAGTCTGGCCGGCCTCTTCAAAGTCATGCCAAGGTCGGTAGGAATAACATCGACGAATCGAGATATTGATTGCCCTCAGGCTCCATTCATGGCCACATTCAAAGTGCGGAAGGAACGCATTGAAATCAACACCGACCCGAATGCCGTAGTCGAGACATCCGCCGAGGCTGGTGCCATCAGAACCGAATATGATACATGGGTGCAAGCAATCTTCAAAGTCGGCGATGATTGCCGACAGGATGTTCTCGCACTGCAGGTGATAGCAATGTTCAAGAACTGCTTCACCAGTGTGGGCTTGACGTTGTATCTATATCCATATCGAGTAGTTGCTACGGGTCCTGGGGTGAGGTACGCCCTCTGTGCAGTTGCCGCGGTCTAACTGTATAGTCTAGATGGGCGTTATCGACGTCGTCCCCAACTCCACTTCACGTGATGAGATGGGAAGAGCCAAAATCAACGATCTTTTGGCATTTTTCATTGCCAAGTTTGGAAGCGAGGATACAGTGGCGTTTCAAAAGGCACGGCTTAATTTCATACAGTCCATGGCTGCGTATTCTGTGGCGTGTTATATCCTACAAATCAAGGACCGACATAACGGGAATATCATGATCGATGGGCAGGGGCACATAGTCCACGTCGATTTTGGCTTCCTCTTCGATATAGATAAGTACCCTATTCTTCTCTGTCCAGAACTTCTAACCAATTGCATTTTCCGTCATCACCTCCCGGAGTAGGTTTTTTAATCGTCAATTAGTCGATAGTGAGCTCACCTGTCAACAGGGCGTTAAATTTGAGCCTAATTCGTTCAAACTGAATAAAGAGATGGTGGTAGCGATGGGTGGCAGAAATTCGGAGGGTTATGCACTATTCACTCACCTGACGATCAAGGCCTTTTTGGCCATTCGACCTCACGCTGAGCAGATTATAGATACAGTGCAACTCATGCTCGGGTCGGGATTGCCGAGTTTCAAGGGCGAGCCCACAATCCGCCGGCTTCGCGATAGATTCGCCTTGCATCTGAATGAACGGGGGGCGGCGGACTGGATGTCGAGCATTGTGCGAAATGCGTACGAAAACATGAGAAGTACACTTTACGACGAGTTTCAGAGGGTACGTCCGGCTTCCAAAACTCATTGAATCATTCTAACTTTTTGAATTGTTTTCATAGCTCCAGAATGGTGCGATCTGGCCCTGTTTTTTTTTGACGTTCTCCACCCGCGTCTAACCCGCCACACAGGTATCCCTCACGCCTAGATACGCTCCTCAGTTTCATTGATACAAGTGGGCAATACACACGGAGTGGCAAGCGCGGCGTCCCACCGGCGCATCTGCCGGAAGTCCCTAGATAAAGACTCTGTATCGGAATAGTTCTCATATCTTAACCCCCTTCTTTTTGTCCTCCGTCCGTTTTAAAAATTATGTCTTTGCTTAACAGCCTACTGGATAGTAAGACAATGGTCTGCGTTGAGACTGCATCATACCAGGGTAACGTAGGGAGACTTAGAAGCGGCATGCGTACTCAATCCAGATTCAGAACTCAACATTAACGCAAGGAGAGAAGTTGCAGTCCAGCACGTTATTCTCACACCGAAATGTGTTCAAAGAGAGCTGCAACGTCAGGAGCACCTCATTTTTGAAGCTGTAGACGAGACGATGCAGAAGTGTAAGTGAGTGAACCTTTCCATTCGAAATTCGTCGTAAATACTAAACATTCGAGCAGAAAACTGGCACCTGGGTTCACGGGTCCCACCATGATTGGTTTAGCAGAAGACCAAATAGTACGTGCATTACACGGTTATGTAGTTACACGGTTGACGCGCTATGTGATCCTAGCTCGTGAGGATGGCGGAGCAGATCACTTGGAGGATCCCCGGCTTGGTGTCCCTGTATGTAGGCCCGACCGCCGTGCACGATGAGGAAAGAATTGTTAGGATGGCGACAAACTTGATTGTTGCAGCGGAGTTACGAGGGATTGCGAAAACGCGCCTTTGCATATCGGTGAGTTGTCTGCTCAGTTCCGATGTCCTGGTACCTAACAGACAGTTAGGTCCCAGCCACGTGGGAAGGTATTCAGGCCGCCAAACGATTAAAGAAGGACGGTATCGAATGTAACATGACCATGGTCGTCACTGTGGCGCAGGCGATGGCCTGTGCCCAAGCAAACGTTGCCTCCATATCTCCACCTATTGCAGCAGTAAGTCTATTGCTTGACACATTTCGGAATACAGTTCTGAATTGTCACATCAGATACACCAATGGAACCGCCGCAATAATGACTCGCCATTCTATGATGGAGAATCTATCCAAGGGCACATGGGCATCAATTTCGTCAAGAGAATGGCACAGATATTCGCAAGACACAGTTATAAGACCGACATTATCCCATGTGACTTTGCCACCGTAAGTTTGACTTGCTTCTTGGCCAGATATTACCGCTCCTGGAAGCCTAACGATCACAAACCATATCTTTTGTATAGGTCGAAGAAGTCAGAATGCTCACCGGTATCCCAAAAATAGCCTTGCCTGTGGAGGTAATCCAGACGCTCGACGTGACAAGCGGGGTGGCAGTCAATACGATGGATCAAGTTCGAGGGATCGCTCTTCACCGGGAGTCAGACTACTATTCTGACAAGGCTCACTTCCAAGAAGCGGCCCAAGCTGAGCCGGCGGACATTTACAATATGATAGAGGAAGAGCTGCTGCCCGACATGAGAAGCTTGACCAATTGGATCACATCGGTTGTTGATTCGTACATGACTCCTTATCTGACCCCTGTCTACTAATCCATCCGGTCAATTCTTCCCCGACTTCCCCCCCTAATCGTATTGCGTAACGTACACGTCGTTAGAAAATGTCTCAGTAGGTATCCATGCACTTATGTAATTCCTCGAAATTACCATTTTTTGTTTTCTTATACGCGCGTTCGAGAGTGGCATTTAATCTAGATTAAAGGTCCGACTGGCTCTTTGCCTCTTACGCGTACATACCCTCTTGAACATGAACGCCCTCGCATCGAGATTTCGCCCAGTGAGCACAGATGAGGAGTATGATTCCACAGAAGTAGAAGATGTACTATGGGGCTCCCAGGCTGGCTTTGGGAATCTCAAACCTGGAGCACCGCCGGAATTCACGCTGCCAAATGTCGCCAATGTATGTATACCAATCAAACTAGGGTCGCGTTCTTTTCAACGGATTGATTTAATATCACGTTTCTAGCCAACCGCCTTCTTGCAACTCCACACCGACGACCATGCAGATCCCAACTGCAAGATCAAGATCGCTCACGGGACAACCACACTCGCGTTTCGTTTTAAAGGTGGCATTATTGTGGCTGTAGACTCGAGGGCCACCGCTGGAAGCTACATTGGTGAGAGGGCTCGCCGGTGGCTTGCACGACATGTCCCTGTCTAACGGGGCAATTCTTCCCGCAACCCTAGCGTCCGGCACGGTCAAAAAAGTGATTGAAATCAACAAATTTTTGTTGGGGACCATGGCAGGTGGCGCAGGTAAGTTAAGAAAAAAATAGAAAACACACCCCCGGTTCCCTCCATCCGCATATCAAACCCTGCAGGGTGCTAACGCGTCCGTATTGTAGCGGACTGCCAATACTGGGAGACGTATCTAGGCATTCAGTGTCGCTTGCATGAATTACGGAACAGGGAGCGCATCTCTGTAGCCGCTGCGAGTAAATACCTCAGCAATCTCGTCTACAGTTACAAGGGCATGGGCCTGAGCATGGTACGCGATCCCGTCGCACTTCATGACGACGACCTGTCCACATTTCTCACATATCAAACAGGGCACGATGATCTGTGGTTGGGATAAAACGGTGCGTGTCTCAGGGCCGTGGATGAGGGGTTTTTTTTTGGGCTTGGGCTACAGAAGTTTCTAAACGTCATGGCCAGGGTCCCGCCTTGTTCTACGTCGACTCGGATGGTACTAGGCTGAAAGGAGACCTCTTCTCCGTCGGGTCGGGAAGCACTTTTGCGTACGGTGTTCTCGACCAGGGATATCACTGGGACCTCTCAGATGAAGATGCTCAGGAACTCGGCAGAAGGAGTATCTATGCTGCAGGTCACCGTGATGCATTTTCCGGCAACACAATCAACCTTTACCACGTTCGAGAAGCAGGATGGGAGTTTATTGGTGCGTAGCACGTTGTCGGCCTTTTTTTTTTTTTTTACTGAATTTGACCATCCAGGCAACTACGATGTCACCAAGATGCATTACGACGGCCCTGGAGATGTTCCTGGTGCACCCGTTGGCGGGTATGGATATGACGTCCGTATCAAGACGGTGTAAAAACGTAGTGGAATAAAAAACCCAATGTTGCATCTGACATTTGCCCTGAGCATGAGATTTAATCCGACTAGATTGCAAAAAAGTCTCTGGATGAAAATGATACAGTGAGATCGCGGGGGGTGTGGAACACAAAGAGCAATGGTCGAACAAGATGAGGGTAACGCTTTTGTCAGGACCACCTCCATGCAATGAGATGGACTGATGGGATATAAGTGGTTTCTTTCAGCATGTAAGAGGGAATGCAAGCGACACCACTGAGGGTGGCTTCATCGCAACGTGTGCAGGATGGAAAAAAGGGGCAAGAGAGGAACGAACTCTGCACAGTGTGATGAGAGAGGGAGGGTGAGGACACTATGGGTAATGAAGACTAATAAGCACAACGAATAAAATTGGTGTCTTTTTGCTTTGGTTTGGACTTGAGGGGGCCGAACAGAAGGAGATTGTGAGAAATGAGTGTGAAAGAGTGGAACCGCAATGTGGTCTCGGGGGCACACAATGGCTCGGAGGGAAAGAATAAAAGGTCGGCTCGAGGAGGACCAGCTATTGATGTGGGTCCGTGGGAATCCGCTTTTTTTAATCCCCGTCCCAGGTCGAGCGTATAACCATGCCGGAAGAATCTACATCGGCGTCTCGACGGGAAATATTGCCTGTACCAACATGTTCCATTTCTAGACCGTTGATATCCGCTTCCCCTTTCCACATGGACGAATCTTGGTGTTGGAGATGGTCATAGGCTTCGCTCTCAAAGCCATCACTGGTGATTCGGGCCGAGCGCTCGTGGCCAGGGTTAGGGAGGCGGTGATCATGTTTGACGAGGCTCGGGGCATCAATATACGAGGGGATGATGGGACGGCACATCAGGTACCCGAGGTTCCTGTACCATGTGTTGAGTGTAAACGGGTTGGGTGGGAGAGGACCCGGCATGAGGGATCTATGTGCCTGATTCCGAACTTGCTCGATGGTGGTCACATTGAGTAACATCAGCTATAAGCCAAGGCTGTCAGTTCTAGGGCGTTGATTCCTGGATTGGGAAAGACATACCCGAACATGGTAGAAAAACAGGGCTGCAACGGGACCGAGTACGAGGACGCTCATAACAAAAGCGGCGGTACTCCCAGGAGCATCCTTGATAGCGGACGCAAAGTCTGGAGCGAACGCCCTATTGATTAAGAGCCAAAGATGGAGTGCCGAGGTAATTATAACTAAAAGTAATGTGGAATTCTAAAAGAGGTGTGTCAGAGAATGGCCATTCAAGAAGAAAAACCAGACTGACGGCGAAAAAGAGGAATGTAAAGAAGGAAGTATAGTTCCGACGACCGATACAATTGTTGACCCAAGGACAGTGATGGTCGCAACCTTCGACGCAGTTGTCACATAATTTGCAGTGGCTCGAACGAGGAGGCCGATAAATCTTGCATGTGGTGCAATATTTGACACGAACGCTAATAATTATAAGTATGTTGGAGTACACTGGGGAACTAGGTACTCACGCGCCAGCCCTCACACGCAAATCCCGCGGTAACGGTACTCTCGGTCCACCATCGGTAGGGGGTGTACTCGGATAAGGAGGGTCGATATCCAAATTCCGTGGGAGGATGCCAGGGTCTCTCATGGCGGTATGAAGCATGCTCGCAATGGTGAGCAGGCACATGTACACGCCGACAGCGGCGACGGCAGGGCTTTCGTATCGCCACCACCACACGGCCGTGGTACCAAACCACGTGCCACCAATGGCTAACACGAGACTGATAGAGAAGATAAAGGCGAGGGGAGAGTCACCACCCGTGAGCAAATGGCCGTTGAAGAAGAATTTGTTCCGCGAGGGCATGACCTGCCAGTTTCGTTCGGGGCCATAGGAAAAGCCAGAATTATCTAAAGAGACGCCCTCGAATGTATGTGCGGGCTGGTTTGTGGCGGCAAGATGATGCTGGTGGGTATGTGCTTCCGAGACACGGGGCATAGGAGACTCTTTGAGGTCTGTCATGACCTGTGGTTGCTCGCTTTTAACCGCGACAGTCTCATTGACAGAGTTTTGCCTGCGGAGCTGGTTGGAGAGTGACGATGCGGCCCTGGCGTGGTCGTCCATAACGGTGCGTGTGCCATTGTTATTGCCGGTTTCTTGTTTTGTATCTTTGCTAACAGGCAACACCTCTGTTCTCTCCCGTTCACTGCTCGTGGTCGCTCTTCGAAATATCTTCTCCAAGCTGCCGCGTACGCCTGTGAGCGCGGACGATTTGGCCGAGTTGTACGAGCCGGAGAGCGTCTCCTTTTCGCCAATGGGTAATAGGGCCTCTCTGCTCGGTTTTACGCGTGTCGTCTGATGACCACCCGACGACCGTCGACGCTGGCTGCTGTCCGAGTATGATGATAAATCGGGTCCGCTCGTGGAGCCGTCCGAGTGCCGCGAATGGATGTGGGTGAGCGGGAGCATAATGAGTCCATGTTCTCGTGCGTGCACAGATGTAGAGGAGACGAGAGGTACGCCCATGTTCATGAGCTGACCGCCTCCCGCGGATGAAGCGGAGGAGATGCCAGAGGACGGTCGACCGCCCGGGCCATTGCGCACGAACGCGGTAGTGGTCGTAGCCGTACCTGAAGCGCTATGTGTCCGTGTTCTCGGTGGCGCATAGACATTGTTAGCGTTCAAGGGAGGGGGACGGGCGTCGTATGGACTCGATGGGGGCTGTTTTGGGTGAAAAAAGGATGCTGGAGGTAAGATACCGCCTGTATGAGTGAGTGAAGGTGAATGAGGGACTGATGTGGCTGCTGCAGCAGCTGTATATGAAGCCGAAGGCGGCCTTGAACGAGAGAACGAAGCTGGTCGGGAAAGTGAAGGCGGGGCTTGGGGAGGCGATCCGGGGTTATTATTAATCGAATTTGTGAGCGATTCTGTTCTAGATCTACGAGCACTCGCTATCGAAGTCGCTCGAGGCTTGTAAAACGTATGCTGCTGCTGTTGCTGGACACCTCCTCCGCTCTGGGTCCCAGACGGTGACTGGGGACTCGAAGGCGATGAGCTCGACGTCTTCGGTTGTCCAGAAGGAATATTTATTCTCGTCGTAGACTCCTTCTCCGAACCTGTAATGTTCACAATCGTAGCCCGTGTCGATGAAGGCAGCGAAAGCGGGTCACCGTCCATGATGGCCAAAGTCGGATGATTGGAATTGATTAATAAGAAAGTAGATAACACCCTGGGGAATATTCTGGACAATTTTCGAGTCCCCCAATGGGTGGTAATAGGCGTCAAGGTACGAATCCAAAACTTTTTTGAGCGGAGGTCGGGGGCTCTGACTTCAGTTCAGACGGCGTAACCGGTCCCGTCTCGAGCCGGTCTGTTCCGGTTTATGAAGAAGTAGGAATTTTTACAATAAAAGGCTTTTACTCTCACAGTCATCCATCATTGGTCCCAAACATGTTTCTTGTTACAAAACAGATTCACCCTACGTTGTCCTACTCGCTCACTGCAGCGTCAAACCTAACCCGTTGGCCGCATTCAGGACAGCTTGCAGTCCAGAGGCAGTAATGTCCACGTCTTTGGCTACACCCCATGAACTCTTCGGCTTCTTCTTCTTACCCTCTTCGGCTTCACGATCGTCGGCAACCAGACGGTTTTCCCATGACCCTACACGGAAATTGGTCAGAGACCCAACTTGGAGCTCGTGCACTGGCTCGCCTCCTCCACCTTCCAGTACCAATTCCACATAACTTGCCGCCATCACTTCAGACCCTTGTCCCAGTGAATGACCGTGGAAATCACGAATCGCCATGTGCTGCGCGACGTGCTTGTGGAGACCCGTGAGCAAGGCCGACAGTGGTCCGTTTCCGTCTCCTTGGATCGTCCGTTCCTCCTTTTTGGGTGATGGTGCCGAATGTTCAAAGATGACGATACCACTGAATTGTCGAGCTCCATGTTCGAGTGCCTTGAGGTTGAAACTCTTGAGCGTAAAGCGTAACGTTGGCTCTTGCGTCATACCAGCGTCCCCCGTCCCGTTGATTCCCAACCCAATTCGTACAGGTGGGAGAGATGGTGCAGCTGGGAACGTATAGGGCTGTTGCTTCTCTAGATCATGCCTGACAAACGCGGCCTCGAAGATTTCGTTGACGCGCTTGCTATCGAGCGTGTTTTCCGTTTCTGCGACGCCTTGCAGGACTTCGTACAACACGGCTTGCATTCTCCGAGGAATCTCGTATCCAAGGCTCTGGCGTAACTCTTTGGCCAACTCGGTGCTGTTCATGCTGACCTTTGAATCGAGCAGGATCCCCTTTTTGTCTGCGGGCAGCGTGCGTGGTTGCGCTCGTAGTGCCCCGTTTACTGCGCTCAGTACGGCCTTCAGACCGGATCCAGCAATGTCGCTGTCGACGCCAACACCCCAGTACGTCTCGCCCTCGCCGCTCGTCTTTCCGGGTAGGATCTCGACGAGTTGTACATAGGATGCTGCTTGGACGTTGGTTCCTTGTCCAATACCATGTTCGGAGTATTCACGAATGGCGAAATTGAGATCGAGATTGGTGCGCAGGGAATCGAGGAGAGCGGACAGTGGACCATTGCCTTCACCACGTAAATGTCGCTCTTGTCCATCGACGGAGATACGTCCCACGAATCGTCTGTGCTCGTCGAGAACTTGCGATGCCCTTGGGTAGTCGAGGACCTCGGATTGCGAGCCATGATAGAACCTGAAGCTCTTCAGACCTAAACGGCCCTGGTCTACTTCGCTAGTCGACTGGATACCAGGCGCACGATAAAAGTACGACGAGCAAAACGCCTGCACGATATCGTCGACCCTCATCTCCTTGCCAGTCTTTTCCGCAATCGCCTGCACGATGGCGTAAAACGCGACTTGCATCTTCCGTGGCAAGTCGAATTCGAGGCTCTGTTTGACGAGGTATGCAATACCGCCTTTTCCACTCTGCGAGTTGACGCGAATGACCGCCTCGTATGTGCAGCCGAGATCCGCAGGGTCCAGGGGCAGATAGGGCATGTCCCAGATCTGTGGCTCCCCTTTCAGTTTCGCCTCTGACCACCGTGCGTTTTGGGCCTCGAAACCCTTTTTGATCGCGTCTTGATGGCTCCCAGAGAACGCGGTGAACACTAGCTCACCGGCGTATGGGTGCCGTGGATGGACGGGCAAGTCGTTGCAGTAGACGACCGTGTCGATGACCGACTGGATATCCGAAAAGTCGAGGCCGGTCGCGATGCCTTGGGAGTACTGGTTCAGAGCGAGCGTGACGAGGTCGACGTTTCCCGTCCGTTCGCCATTTCCGAACAGGCAGCCCTCGATTCGATCCGCACCGCCCAAGAGACCGAGCTCCGCCGCGGCAATGCCTTGTCCACGATCATTGTGGGGATGCAGACTGACGACAATCTTTTCTCGGTTTTTAACATGTCGACAGAAGTACTCAATCTGAAGAACGTCAGAAGAGGATATTTCTCAAATGAAAATGGCTCACCTGATCGGCATAGTGGTTAGGAGGTGCAATTTCGACGGTGGATGGTAGATTGAAGATGATTCTTTGCATCTTTTCCTCGCCTGCCCTTCCCCAGGCCTCCATGACCTTGTCGCAGATTTCTACAGCAAAGTCGGGTTCCGTTTGCGTAAATAGTTCTGGGCTGTACTCGTATCTAAAGTTTGTGTTGTACTTCTTTTCGTATTCTTCCACAAGCTGGCGAACGACGTTGGTGTGATCGACGGCGAGAGCGATCGTTTGCTCTTTAGAGTTTCTAAAGACGACTGATCGGAAGAGGGGTGCGGTTGCATTGTACATGTGAATGATCACGTTCTTTGCGCCGGCAATAGACTCGAATGTACGCTTGATGAGATCAGCTCGCGCTGGTGTGAGGACCTAGCGAGAAGAAGCCATATTAGAACAATGTATCAGGGAGAAAATAAACAGTAAATCATAGGCTCACCTGTATCCAGACGTCGTCTGGCACTTCGCCACCTTCGATGAGACCCCTGACGAACCCGAAATCCGTCTCACTGGCAGCAGGGTACGCAATCTCAATCTCCTTGAGACCACATTTGACGAGTTGTCTGAAGAAGCGGGTTTTTTGATCGATGGACATTGGGTTTGCCAATGCTTGGTTCCCATCTCGGAGATCGGTGGAGAGCCATATCGGGCTCGTAGTCGCCACCTTGGACGGCCATTGTCGATCCGGTAGATTGACTGGAGTGTACGGCTTGTATTTTTGGGAGGGGTCCTTACTGCGAGTACGGATCGCAAGTTTGAAGCAAAAGTGCACAGAAAGAACGACAGAGTAAGCCAGGTTAGATGCATAGAAGAAGAAAATAGCAAAAACATACAGCATAGGCATCGTTTTGGTTAGGTCTACTTGACCTTTTTTCGGTTACTGAGTTCAAGCCGGGATGGGAGTGGCGATGATTCAAATACAGCTGGATACCAAGAAAACAGCTCGTTGATGATAGAAACAGTGGAGGATGAGGAGATGGTAGAGTCCAAGATGCCTGATTCTCGACTGCAAAGTGACTCAGAAAGACCGGCCGAGTTCGCATCGGGCCGGAGAAACAAACATGGAGCATATTTATATATGGCTAATTTGTTTTACGACCATGTCCATGAAATATTTCTCCTTTAGGGTATGTCACGTTTATCTTTATTCAACCCAAAAGCTTTATGCATCTTGAATGCCACTCGACGATCCGCGGCTCTGACGTATTCGTGCAGGTCAACGGCGTCGTTCAAGGCGTCAACTTTCGTGATTGGGCGAAGAAAATCGCGACGTCTAATCAGATATCTGGGTATATTCGCAACGCAAGCGAAGGCCATGTAGAGGGAGAAGCATTTGGTCCAGCGCAGAGCATGGATGACTTGTGCGTATTTTGGTTTCTCTCCTAAAAGAAGCAAAGTAACGGCGGTATCCAACAGCAAAACTCTCTTACATCGAGGTCCTCGGCATGCAGAGGTCACCAGCGTCGATATTAGTGATGAGAAGGCGGTGGAAAGTGCAGAAGAAATAGGCTGGAAACTCAATAGATTTGAGATAAGACGCTGAAATGAGATTGATGACTACTATATACATCATGATACAACTCGTTTTTACCCAACCCCGCTACAGGGTCGGTGACACTGCGTTTTGACGCTTCTGAACCAGAGATTTGATAGACTGGCACAGCTGATACTGTGGATGAGCGGTCCCTGAAGTCTGAGAAATGATTATTTCTGCGGCATCGACTAAGGTTGCGGCCCGGGATATGTCGGAAAGATCACAACAGGTGATGGAAAGATTGATCATAGCTTGGACGGTTTTAGGATGTCGTTCCCCAAAAACCTCCGTGCTCAGTAGAACTACTTCCTCTTCCAGTTCTTTGGCCTGATTGAATTCCTTCATTAGACCGAGTAAAATGGCAAGATTTGATAACGTGACAATGGTGTCGGGATGACGCTCGCCTTGAACCTCTTTCCTCAGGCGGATGCACTCTTCATGAAGTGCCTTCGCTGCTTCCAGCTTACCTAGGTTAGCGTACGTGTTTGCCAGGTTGTTCGAGCTGTCAATGGTGTCAGGATGGCGCTCGCCTAGGATTTCTCTTCGTAATAGAAGAACCTCTTCTAGAAGCGTCTTTGCCTCGTTGAATCGGCCCATATTGCGGTATGTGTTTGCCAGGTTGTTCGATGCACTAACTGTGTCAGGATGACGCTCGCCGAGGACTTCTGTCCTCAACTGAAGCACCTCCTCTTGCAACACCCTCGCTTCATCTTGTCTACCCAAGTCACTGTACGTGTTTGCCAAATTGTTCAAGGCGTTAAGGGTGCTGGGGTGACGCTCTCCAAAGATTTCCTTCCTTAACCGACATACTTCCTCCTGGAGTGTCCTGGCCTCTTCTAGCCGACCCAAATCACTGTAAGTCATTGCTAGATTGTTTGAAGCGCTGATTGTGTCGGGATGACGGTCGCCTTGGACCTCTTTCCTCAACTGGAGCACCTGCTCCCGGTAAACTCTTGCGTCTTCTAGTTGACCCAGATCATGGTACGTGGTTGCGAGGTTGTTCAGTGAACTGATGGTATCGGGATGACGTTCCCCTAAGATGCCCTTTCTTAGGCGAAGTACTTCCTCTTGGAGTGTTCTTGCTTCGTTTAATCGGTTCAGTTTTCGGTAGGTGTTTGCTAGATTGCTAGATGCGGTAATGGTTGCAGGGTGATGCTCGCCCAATATTTCTTCCCTTAACCGGAGTACTTCTTCTTGAAGCAATCTTGCCTCATCCAGACGACCCAGTTCATCGTACCCGATCGCAAGATTACCCATTGCGGCAAAAGTGTCGGGGTGCTTCTCGCCCAAGATCTCCTTCCTTAGTCTAAACACCTCCTCTTGTATCATTATCGCTTCATTTCGTCGACCCAGATCCCCATATGTATTCGCTAGGTTGTTTGATGCATCAATAGATTCTAGGTGCCGTTCGCCTAGGATTTCCTTCCTCAAACGAAGCACCTCTTCCTGGATCACCCTCGCCTCATTTATTCGACCAAGATCACGATAGGTGTTTGACAAATTGCTGGATGCGGTAATGGTATCGGGATGTCGCTCGCCTAGGAGGTCCTTCCTCAATCGAAGGACTCCTTCATGTAGCTGTCTCGCCTCTTCGAACCTGCCGAGGTCATTGTATGTGGTGGCGAGGTTGCTGGATGCGCTGACGGTGTCTGGGTGACGTTCACCAAGAATCTCCTTTCGTAATCTTAGCACTTCCTCTTTCAACACCCTCGATTGATCCATGCGACCTAGCTCCCGATACCTGATTGCCAGGTTGCTCATTGCGGTAACCGTATCGGGATGGCGTTCGCCCAAAATTTTCTTCCTCAATCGGAGCACCTCCTCCTGAAGTAATGTCGACTCTTCTGTCCGGCCTAGGGTGCCGTAGGTGTTTGAGAGGTTGTTCATAGCACTGATGGTATCCGGATGGACATCCCCTAGGATTTCCTTTCTCAAGTCAAGTACCTCCTGTTGGAGGATTCTAGCCTCCTCTAGCCGGTCGATATCGTGATACGTGATTGCCAATGACCTGAGTGAACTAGCCAGGTGCACGTCGCGTGGTTCGGCCCTGCTTCTGAGCTGTGAGACGACTCTTTCACGGAACAATAATGCATCATTCGCGAGCCCTCCATTTTCCATGATGAGCCCAAAGGCTCCCGCGTTGTTAATGTGGAGGTGTTCTAGAATAGGAGAAAATTGCACGACATGATTGGGCAAGTATCGCACCAATGGTGTGTGCTCAATACGGGCACCGAGCGCCAGGAGGAGGACGGCTGTCGCTTGATACTTGGGCCGCTCGACCTCGGAAATGCGCGACTGTACCCATGCATGGGTTAAAGGATGCATTTGAAGTACCCTGGTGTCGACACCCTGAGAAATGGTTACAAGGGAGTAGTTTTGGAGGGATATAATCGCTTTATTGAAAGCTGCAAGCGACCATTTGCCACCTTGGTAGAATATATTTTCCAGTGTTGTCTTTCCTATAATAAAATCTTCTCCGTGCTCGCTATACTGGATTTCATACTCGGAAAACTTATGCTTTGCAGCAAAAGTGACGAGATTCAGCGGCCAATTGGTCCAGTGGAAAAAGGATAGCAGATAGAGGAGTCGTTGGTCCCGCTGAGTTAGCTGTTTAAAAGATGCACTGAAGGCTGTATCTGTAGATGGATAACGCATGTCCCGTTGGTACTTGACTGGTTCCGCCAGTAGTTCATCCCTATTTTCTTTGAGAATTTCGAGATATTCCTCTCCAGAACATCGCGTCTGGTACATGTAGCTGCGGGCTTGAGCGAGTGCAATGGGGAGGCAGCCTAATAATTGAGCGACTTCACGTGCTTCGTCTGCTGAAAGAGAAGAGGGATTTGGGGGGTGGAGTAAAACCTCTACGGCTTCGTCCATCGACATCACGTCGAGTTCTAAATGGGCTTCGGGGGAAAGTTCGCCAATGGAGTGATTGCGAGATGTGATAAGAACGACGCATTCGTTTCCTTCCGGGAGTAGAGGGAGGATATCGAGGTTTGGATCATCGACATTGTCGTATATAATTACTGGTGGACCATTGAATGATGAAAGAGCCAGAAAATCGAGACATTCGCGGAATGTCTTTTGAGCATGCTGCAAGCCTAAAGACCGCACATGTTGAACAATTTCCGCTCGGATGCGACTTTCATTACTACCGTCCACAAATAGGTGGAACGAAAATCTGGAACGAATGAGTAAACGAGGGTCTTGATCATATATAGCCCACCTGTTTGCATGCTCCAGCAGGAACTTCAAAATAAGCTGAGTTTTCCCGCAACCACCCATGCCTGTTACCACCAATATCCTTGGGCCATGAGCGTTGTGGACATCTCGCGGATCAAATATAGCCTTCCTAATAAACTCCCAGGGCTTATTGCGCATTACAAAATTTGCCGTAAGTGGAGGCAAAGATGGTGCGATAACGTCGCTACCACCGTAGTGAGCTAACTACGTGAGTGAATGGAATAAAGCTGAATGAAGAAACCTACTCAGTTGTCCCAGAGACAGAACTCCCAGCCTTGTTTTCACAGCATCAACACATAGGTCCACCTTCTCCGTCACAGAGCTATCTGTGAGATACACCTCGGTGTGGCTAAGAATTTGTCCAAATGTTGGACTATTCCCATCCGCCCCATCTCCTAAGCCTCTGCTGACTGATAATCGATGGAAAATGCCAAGAGTCCCCATTTGGGTCTGGATTTCGTGAGCGCTTTGCTCACTATTCCGCGCGAGATTTGCCAGAAGTTTATGCCATTCCTCCATTTCAGACATTTCTGGGATAGAAATCACTCCAGCATGACCACAGCCAAGGTTTATAATACACGAGACTTGGGTTTCTGAACCAAATGCCATCCTAGACTCGGAGATTATTTTTCGAGTAGGATTGCTAACCACGAAGTCGCCACTCGTGTATTCAATGGCAGAACCGTGTTTCTGAATTGAGAATGATGTAAACAGAGGTGGGGTTGTGAGCGTGGCGAGCAAAGATTCGGTGATTGTCATCCCGAGGTCCTGTTCTTGCCGTACTGAAAAGTTTCTAAGTGTGCAAGTGGGCCCTAAATGATCCATGTAGGAAAGAAAGACAGCCCTAGAGGGATCATCCAGCCATTCGCAGCCCGAAATATGAGGTGCTTACAATCTACAGCCACGGACATGACTGCTCGAGTTCAACAGTTTTACTCCTCCTTCTAATCCATGTTTTTCCAAGAGTTTATCAATATAAGCCCTTAGAGCATTCGTCCTAGATTTGGCATCGAATTCCTTAACCTGTAGTACCGTGGTGCTGACGTTAATAAACTCTTCAGAAGTCTGATCTGCTGTCATTCCAAGTACAACAAGAAGGATGGCGATGAACCTAGGGATGGTCATGATTCCCAACAACCTTTATTCGACCGTGGATGCTCACCCCCCAGTTCCAGTGCCACCTATCATGTCAAATACGTCACAAGGTCGCTTTTCTTCCTGACTTGTGCGGTCATAATTCAACCTATGCATCAGATTGGCAAGAATCTTTAGCTGAGAGAGACCGCCGGGTCCGCCAGGGTCTGGTTTCTGTTAGTAGTCTAAGACCTCCTTTCTAGGGAGAAATATCTCACCGATGCTTAGAAGACATAGACCGCTCCCGCCCACAGGCGGTAGGCTCGATTGCATTTCACGGTGGGCGGTGGGCGGCTCCAAGGGGTGGCTGCTACGAATCACACACTAGTTCCTCGCCACACCTCAGATCGGAAGGATCAAATGAGACACGTCGGTGACTGTAATCCGAATCCTCACTATGTCTTGTTAATCCACCTCGAAGCAGTTCTGAGGCACTTCGATCCACCCGTGAGTTACGATTACAGAAGAATTCCATGAGATAACCATATATACTGCCGTAGTAGTAGCCAGTACATACAACGAAACGAGGAGATCCGACCAATTCCTTGTGCTTCCTTTCCCTGCGTCACGTCACTGGAAAGGTGAGCCTGTTTGATTGTCGCTCCAACGCTCCGATGAGATATACAATAGATAGAATAGAATCGATGGACAGCAATATGCGAACTGTTCTTCTAAACGGAGTTTCATGTGCAAGTAGTTTACAGACGGCACTATTTCGGTGTGCACGACGTACGGGACATCGCCAAAGACCAGCCCAGCGCGGGCATCATCTAACGCAGTGCAGACACTTGTTTGATACGCCGAAACATCAAACATCCTTCTAAACCCCAGCCACTGATGACAAGACACTATCCACTGCGCCCAGGACTTGAGGGTCCTTGACACTCAATAACGCGGTTGTCAACATTCAAAACTTTACTACTCAGAGGAAGTCATCCCCGTCTGCCAGGACAAGGTAGCGGGGGAATGAGCACGGCTCGTTGGCTATGACCGTAGATGACAGAAAATGGGTTGAAAATTGGTGGCAAGTGCAGTGAAGAGCACGTGATCCAAGCTAAAGTAAGCCAATTCAGGCGGAGTCACTCCTATAAAGGGCCCAGCCATCCCACTCCAAACCTTCACCCTCCCCCACGACACTTAAATTCGCACTTTCTGTGGCCAATTGATACGATTTAACAAAGTAAGGTCGTATGTAACTCCCTTGGGCAACGCTGACGCTTCTTTGAAGCAGAATGCCCAACCCAGCCAGCGACCCAGCTGGGCTACTCGCCGGGAACCAGGCCATTGGGGCCATTTACCATCTCTACACCGGTCACAATAACAATAACAGGTCATTTATCACCAGTCTCCCGCTCGAAATTCTCATCGTGGTGTTCGCCCACTGTGCAATGGACCTTGACGGTAGTGTGGATCTCCGGTCACTCCAGCTCGTTTGTCGCGCCTGGAAGGTAATAATAGATAATACGTCATCGTTGTGGAAGGACATCAAAATCCAACTCATCGACAATGAGCAAGTCGGCGATATCAAATCATCCCTCCAGAACCGTCTGAGCAACCGGTGCCCTAATGGCCCGTTAAACATCTGGGTATTTCTCTGCGGTCGGGGCGCACATGAAAATTGCGACTGCGTGGACTATTGCGAGTTTCAAGTGGGGCTTTGCAAGGACCTCTGCAAGCTTTTGCAGATCTTAGCTGGCCCTAAAGGACGCCATATGGCTCGATGGACCTCGCTCATAATCGAGGTCATGGACTGGGGTTACCCTAGCGGCGGTATCCGCGATGGTGACTGCTTGGACTTTGGGGACATATTTTCCTACCCTGCACCTCTCCTTGAGAGAGTCGAGTTGTGGGCATTGAATGTCAAGAATCAGATGTTCCAGCATGCCCCAAAGCTTGCCACGGTGCATCTGATGGACTGCTGGTTGCAGACGGGAATCACGGTCTCGCATGTGCGTGAGCTATGGATCGATCACGTCAGCAGCGGGATTGTGTGGCCACAGTGCAGCATACTCGAAGTCCTGACAATCCGCGTACCCAGAGAAGAGGCATTGGGCCCTATGGCGGAGCCTTTCAGCCTTCCACGCCTCCGAGTCCTCCGACTATTGGGCCACGTTAGCAACAAGATCTTAGAAGCTGTTGAAGAATGTCGCCTCGAGAAACTGGTTCTACGTGTCAACTCCCCTGCCGATCTCCAGCGGGTGATCAAGTCGCAACTTCGAATCAACGAGATCCCGGAAATCGTGCTCTGCGGGTTCCATGTCATGACCTATGAAGAGGGTCTGAACCGCAGGATCTTTGGGCCCGAAGGACGCAAGGCAGCCCTGAAGGCCTTTGTTCAAAGGAATGGCAATCGGCTAAACAATGTCACACTACTGGGAAACCGGATCGACGAGGAACTAGAGCTGGCTGGTTTCGAGGTTATGGAAGCTGCACATTGGGGCGAAGAGAGAAATCTCGAGCTGGTTGGAGGTGAGTCAACGACCTGGGCTGCCCGCTCACAAAACAACAACTGATTGGGTTATTTCGCAGGGCTTGATGACTGGTCAGAAGAAGGAAACGACTGGCTTGGTCCTCCAGGCATTGTGGATGAGCCCTATTTTGCTGCTGCTGACGAGGATTAAGAGATGGGGGGTGTCGGGTCCAACTAGGGTTTCGCCACAAAAGCCCCCTTTATCCCACGTCGCTGCCAGTGCCTTATTTCCCCATATCGCCTGTGTTTTCTTGCTTGTCTGGTCTTTTATTTTCCTTTTTATCGTGTCCATACATCCATCGGTTTCGTTTGTCGCTTGCCACATTTCTATATTATATCTTGGTCTTATGCAGTATCACTACAAGTAGTGTAAGATTCTGGAAAGCGTAATTGTGTCATTTCATGTCAAAGCGGGATGCAAGTTGGCCCTCGCCACTGAACCACTTGGGAGCCGCCGGCCGAGGTTCGTCAGCATACTTTCCAAAGGTCAATCAGATGGACTCAATACGCATTCCAAAGGCACGTAAAGCTCGATTTTTGGTTGACATTGACACTAATGGACACGTCGTTTCCTAATACAGGTCGTAGACGTCCAAATATTCAGACCTGGAGCTGGTCCACTTTCAAAAGGGACTGGAACACTTCATTTAACTGCGCATCATCTTATTTATACCTACGATGGGCCCGGGAATATAGCCACAGATGGCGAACGAAAGCCAGATGAAATGTGGGTGGGTACCATCTTCATGTACAATGTTTCTGCATACAAGATTTAATTCTTGCTAGATACCATATCCACTCATCAATCAACTCGCACGGCCACCACAGACGCTTCAGGGCCTCTGCCCCTTGGCGTTTCGTACTAGAACCTTCGAAGCATTTGTGCTGTACTTTGTGAAAGATATAGAATCTCTTGAGGTCTTTGATACTGTCAAAGAGCTTACGGTAATAGGTGAGCAATATTATGGATTCGCAACTCGCCATTAACGTGGGGCAGCGTCTGTTACACATCTCTACGCATTCTTCTATACACCTAGTATGCCCGTATCGTCTGACGGTCGGAATGGCTGGGAGCTCTACAATGTCCAAAGAGAGTATATGCGCCAAGGGGTTGGTGTCCGCACCAAGGCTTGGAGGTTTACCGACATCAACAAGGACTACTCGGTGTGAACTATTCACGTTTCCTTTTGCAATCTAATCAAATATGTTGATAGTTTGCTCCGACTTATCCGGCCAAGCTGGTTGTACCTGCCCGGATAGGGGATGCGACGCTCACATATGCCGGGAAATATAGAAGTAAAGCTCGTATCCCGTCTTTATCATATCTTCATTGGTCCAACTTTGTGAGCATTTGTCTAGCCTTGTCGCGACTATATAGCTTATGTCCATGTCAGGGCAGCATCACTCGATGCAGTCAACCCCTTGTCGGCATTACACAAAATCGCTCCATTCAAGACGAAAAGCTCGTAGAGGCAATCTTTCAGTCACACCTTTCTGTCGAGTCTCCATATACGGTCGCTCTTTCAGATTCACGCTCAGGGTCAAAGCCGGGTGAAAGGCCCGTAATGGGGGCGACTTGTACCAACGTCATAATTGATGCTCGCCCGACTGCCAATGCCATGGCGAACGTAGCTCAAGGTGGTGGATCAGAAAATATGGACCATTATAAGAGTGGCACAGGTCCAGGCTTTGGGGTCACCAAAAAGGCATACCTCGGAATTGATAACATTCATGTGATGAGGGATTCTCTCTCCAAGATTGTCGAAGTTCTCCGAGAAGCTGATCGACAGGCAGAAATGTCGATAGAAGGTGTCGTTGTCGATGATGCCATTGTAGAATCCAATGGTCCGGGTGTGCTTGATCGACAAGCTCTTAGGCGGTCCAACTGGATAAGGCATTTATCATCCGTCCTACAAGGGACGCTGATTGTCGTTCGGACAGTCCATGTCGCCTCGTCTCATGTCCTTGTTCACTGCTCGGATGGATGGGACCGAACGGCTCAGATCACAGCTCTGTCGCAACTTTGTCTCGATCCTTATTACCGTACCATACGGGGCTTCATGGTACTCATCGAGAAAGAGTGGGTGAGCTTTGGACACAAGTTCTTGGACCGCTGCGGCCACCTATCCTCTGAACGGTTCTTCACTGGCGGATCCAGTGTCGATCGTGGTGGAGAACTGAGCGAGGAGACCGGCGGCGGCGCTGGAGCGCTTATTGCTGGTTTCCGAGATAGGATATCAAACCCCGCACATATCAAGGAAATGTCACCCGTCTTTCATCAATTCCTGGAATGCGTCCGAAACATTCAACGACAATTTCCTCAACGATTCGAATTTAACGAGTTGTTCCTCCGAAAGATTCACTGGCATTTATATGCTTGTGAGTTTGGGACTTTCTTGTTTAATTGTGAGAGGGAAAGACGGGTCAGTCTCGACGGTGCCAGCTCGTGGAGTGGAATCCAGAAAACCCACAGTGTTTGGGAATGGTTCCTATCAGACGAGAACATGAAGGAGAAAAAGTGGGTTAATGACGACTATGACAAGAGTTTGGACGAAATTAAGGGAGGAGCTGGGGATATGGGTGTCCTACTTCCAAATGCCAAGAATGTGCGGTTTTGGCACGAATTGTACGGAAGAGGAGACGAGGAGATGAACGGAAAAGTCGTGACAGCACCTCCTCCCCCTGATCCGGAGCTCAAGGTCGTCAATGACGCAGCAGATGATACGGTCATGGCAAAGGAGATCAACGACCTTTCACTGAATACTGGTGGTCTTCGAAGTGAAGGCCCGTCAAGAAATGCAACGCCTTTTCTCAGCTCCAGTGTTGCATCATCAACGTCTGGAATGGGAGGTCCTTCGAGGAACACGAGCCCAGCAATCCTCGCTGTCTCGGAATCTCCTCCCATTCCATCGACTACCAAGACTCCAGATCCGGTAAAGCCTGGACCCGCACCTCGATTGGAATCATTTCGTCCCTTTGCGTCCTCTTCTTCTGCATTCTCTCTGCACGGCACACCGGTCCAGAACACCCGGCCTGGTCCAGCATTGTCGCCACTTGGGAACCCGCTTTCACCATCAGCAGTGGACACCTCGTTGTATCAACGAACTGCCCCTCCACAGCCAACAACAGGGCGATCGCCCTATTCGGCAGAGCCGACGCAAGGATTCGGTGCCGGTGGGTTTTCGACCCCATCATTTGCAGATGGATTCTCTGGCCTGGCGAGTAACGCGGGTGGAGGGATGAAATCGCTCTGGGGCCGTGTAAGCACGAATGCCACTGCGGCCTTTTCCGCCGTCCAAGATGCCGCCAAAGACTTCCGGGCTCCGGTTCCCGGAATGAACAGAGACGTGTTCACTGGGTATAGTGGCAGTACAGCGAGCAGCACCGGGGGCCCGACAGGGAGCAGTGCTCTTGGCTGGGGCAGCAGCAGCAACGACTCTTGGACTACGACAAATACAGCAGCTCCGGCGAGCGCTCCAGCTACTGTTCGACCAAAACCGCAGGCTGGTGTACTCAGAGGAGACAGTTTGTCCAGTAACCCTTGGTCTACCCCTGTAGAGTCGTCGTCCACAGCTGCTAATACACGACCCCGTACTTTGGAGGACGAATGGAAGTCGGTTACTGTATCAAGAACACCCGCTGTTAATCAGCCGTCACAGCCTAGTGGTCATCCTTTGAATTCGACCGTGTTTGCCGCGCCTACCCCTCGCCGTGTTGGTACCCTCTCGCCGGCAGATGCACTTTCCCCGTCATCACCCACGAACCGACAAGCGACACCACAGCAGCAACAGCAACAACCGCAACAACAGAAACCAGTAGAGAGTAAGCCAGCTGTCGATCCGCTTGGAGTAGGGCCTTTGTAAAAATATAGAAATACACGAAGCGAATTCTGTTCTCATTGAGTCGCGGCAAATAACTGAATGCCGCATGGCGTGATCTTAGCATCCTCGTACGGTTTGGCCGAATTACTTATATGGCACTCGCGCAATTTTCGACCCTCCGCTCAACTTAGAATCCCCCATCCCCTCTGCCCACCTTTTTTTACTCTCATCTAAAATCCCAAAATGTCTGCTTACGGTGCCAAAACTGTGCTCCCCAAAGGACACTTCTTGTTCACGAGCGAGAGTGTCGGTGAAGGCCATCCTGGTGAGACCGCCCGCTGATTTTTTGGAATTGTTTTCATCGTTGTTGACGATTACAAATCTTTTTACGCGTAGACAAGATCTGCGATCAAGTTTCTGATGCCATTGTACGTGTTTTCAAGCTCTTTTCCGTGTCCGACATTGAACACTGAAATTTTTTCATTTCAGCTCGATGCCTGCCTCGCGGAGGATCCCTTCTCCAAGGTCGCATGCGAGACCGCATCCAAGACCGGTATGATCATGGTCTTTGGTGAGATTACCACCAAGGCCAAGCTTGACTATCAAAAGATCATTCGCGAGACCATCAAGAAGATCGGATACGACGACTCGGAAAAGGGCTTCGACTACAAGACCTGCAACATTCTCGTCGCCATCGAGCAGCAGAGCCCCGATATTGCTCAGGGTCTTGACCATGGAACTCTCGAGGCCATGGGTGCCGGTGATCAGGGTATCATGTTCGGATATGCTACCGATGAGACTGAGGAATACATGCCTCTTACCATCATGCTTGCCCACAAGCTGAACCTTGCTATGGCTGTCGCCAGAAGGTCCGGAGCCATGGACTGGCTCAGACCTGACTCGAAGACCCAGGTCACTGTCGAGTACAAGCAGGAGAATGGTGCTATGATCCCATTGAGGGTTGACACCATTGTCGTGTCTACCCAGCACGCCGATAGCATCTCCACTGAGGACCTCAGGAGGGAGATCAAGGAGAACATTGTCAAGAAGGTCATTGACCCCAAGCTGTTGGATGACAGAACCGTCTACCACGTTAGTACACGCTCTTGTTTGTACTTTATATCCCGTATGCTTACTTGGATTCTAGATTCAACCTTCTGGTCGCTTCGTGATCGGTGGTCCTCAGGGTGACGCCGGTTTGACTGGTCGCAAGATCATTGTCGATACCTATGGTGGTTGGGGTGCCCACGGTGGAGGAGCCTTCTCTGGCAAGGACTTCTCCAAGGTCGATCGCTCTGCTGCCTACACCGCTCGCTGGATCGCCAAGTCTCTCGTCGCTGGTGGATTGGCCCGTCGTGCCCTCGTCCAGCTCTCGTACGCTATTGGTGTCGCCGAGCCACTCTCCATCTACGTCGATACCTACGGAACTGGAAAGAAGAGCAACGAGGAGCTCGTTGAGATCATCAAGAACAACTGGGACTTGAGACCCGGTGTTATCGGTATGTCGTTGCACACTGGTGGCTAATTGTATATTGACATTGCCCCTAGTCCGTGAGCTCTCCCTCCAGCAGCCTCAGTACCTCCAGACCGCCTCTTATGGCCACTTCGGTATGTTTATGTCTACACCTGCTAGATCATCGTCTCATTCTTTCCATAGGCAACCCCGCATACTCCTGGGAGAAGCCCAAGAACCTCCGCCTCTAGATTTTCCCTTAGACGACCTCTTACGTTATTGCACGCATGACACATCCGCATCGGAAGCTCATCCTTCCCCGTGGTTAATTACGCCCCCTCTTACCACCCATCCCGTTTTGCATCTGGAACTCTACGACGCTTGGCGTCTTTCAAAATTTTCTCTCCCCATTTTTTGTAGATTTTCTAGGGACTACATTCCATCCTCTGTTTTAGAGTATTCATCCTCATCCTCGTCATCCTCATCCCCCAGCTTCTTTGTCCTGTCGATCTCGCCCCATCTCCTGATTTTCGCATGTGTCTTATTAGTGTGCAGTAGTGAAGATAAAACGCGCTCAACCGCGAGGTTTACCCCATACTTTAGCCATTTGCGGTCAAGGCCCCGGAAAGATGAGCCGAAGGCAACTTTGTTTCAACCTTTCCCCTCTGCAACTCTTCACGACTGTAAATATATCACTAAAATTCCTTCCTTGAGCCGCGACTAGTGAGTATTTGATAGTACCAGCTAAAGACAATCGGATTTCCTGACATTTCAACCGTTGCTTGCCTTTTTTTTTTCCACGTTGGTCGGCTCGGTCACCATCATCTAGTGTGTGGCATTCTAGGATTATTACTTCATTCTCCTACGCAGGATGCTGCTGTCGAGATTTGCGAGGGTTTGTCGCTTCTTCAGCACCGTGGCCAGGATGCTTGTGGAGTCGTGACCTGCGCCAAGGGCCGATTCTACCAATGCAAAGCAAACGGAATGGTCAGAGATGTTTTCGATAAAAAAGCCGTCTCGAAATTGATTGGTTCTATGGGCATTGGTCATGGTGCGTAAAAGGCCCCTGTGGCAATCCATCACGATCGCTTTGTTCGTGTTTATCGAATGAAAATTGATATTGTATCGTATAGTTCGATATCCTACGGCTGGTTCATCTGCCCACTCAGAGGCGCAGCCTTTTTACGTCAACAGCCCCTATGGAATCGTCTTTGCGCATAATGGGAACCTTACAAACACGCAAGATCTGAAAAGGTTTTTGGATTTCGAGGCTCATAGACATATCAACACCGAGTCCGACTCGGAATTGCTCCTCAATATCTTTGCGAACAATCTCCAGAAGACGGGCAAGTTTCGTATCAATGAGGAAGATATCTTTACGGCCATCAAAGACCTCATGATAGAATGCAAAGGCGGTTATGCATGTGTTGCTATGCTCGCTGGATTTGGTATCATTGCCTTTAGAGATCCTTGCGGGATAAGGCCTGTCGGGATGGCAGTGAGGCATACCAATGACGGGGGCAACGACTATTTGTTCTCGAGTGAGAGTGTCGTTGCTGATGCCGCTGGTTTTACCGAGTGGGATGATGTCAAGGCTGGTGGGTATCAGAATCCATCGTTGCAAGCTGGATTGTTGACGCGCCCCTGCCAGGCGAGGCGATCATCATTACGAGGACCTCTGTCTCCCGACGTACCCTTGTCCCCAACAAGACGTTTGCCCCCGATATTTTCGAATGGGTCTACTTCGCGCGACCAGACTCTGTCCTTGATGGAGTCTCTGTGTATCGTAGCCGCATGGCTATGGGGGATTTGCTCGCCGAGGAAGTTCGGCGAGTGCTAGATATGAAGAATATTGAAGTTGATGTTGTAATTCCTGTGAGTACATCGCAACGGTGGAAGCATAGCGCTTATTCAAATCGTCAGGTACCTGATACATCAAGAGTGGCAGCATTGAACCTTGCCCAAAAGCTCAACCTTCCGTATCGTGAAGGATTTGTAAAGAACCGATACGTTGACCGAACCTTTATCATGCCTGGTCAGCAAATGAGGTCAGTGAATCCACAGTTCTTAGGGCTACAACTCACTAAAACGCTGCTTAGGCGGAAGAATGTCCGTCGAAAGCTCAACGCAATGGCGTTGGAGTTTTCGGGGAAGAGCGTGTTGATTGTGGATGGTACGTGGGTTTGTTTGTACAGCTGATGTCTTATAACGCGAAAACCTGTAGACTCTATCGTTCGGGGTACCACCTCCAAAGAGATCATCCAAATGGCCAAGGACGTGGGTGCCGTCAAGGTGATCTTTGCGTCATGCGCCCCTCCAATTCGGTATGCAAGTATTAGGTCTTGAGAGAATATCAACTCAAAACATTGATAGCTATTCGAATGTCTATGGCATCGACATGCCATCCCGCAACGAACTAATAGCCTATCATCGAAATCCAAGCCAAATCGCCGAAGCGCTCGGCGCGGACTTGGTAATTTACCAAACCCTCCCAGACTTGGTTCGTTCAGTGCAACAGTTTAACCCAAAGCTCGAGGCGTTTGACTGCTCCGTCTTCACTGGTGAATATGTCACCGGCGACATTGACGAAAAGTACCTAGAATGGGTTGAAGCGAGTCGCAGTGAAAAGGCACGACTCTCTGCGCCAGTCACTGAACCAAGCTCCTCGATAACGATCCCGCGCCCCAATGGCCATTCGAATGGGCTTGGAGGGGGCTTAACGGCCGCGATGAAGCAGTTAGCGATGGAGGAAGAGGAAGAGGCAATGAAAAGGAGAGAAGCTATGGTCGGTTGTTCAGGCCCGATGAACGGTGCCGATGATATTGTTGGATTGCACAATACGTTCAAGGTTGGATCTATGTAGAAGCTTGCTATCCACTTGCTATCCACTATGCGTGACAATCAATCCCCTTGACAAGTAACCATGCAAACGCGGACTGAGCACGATGGCCGGCGCTTTTAGAGTTCTGGTGGACGGTTTCGCCGCACCTGGACGGCAGATGCATCGGCGCCCAATATAGCACTCGGCTTGGATACTTTTGCGATGCCAGTGCATATCCCAGCGTGATTTCTCATTGCTGCGTAAATGACCTCCGTCGTGAACTTTTCAAGTGTGAGGAAGGCGGTGGCATTGATGTACTGCAAAGCCGAGGTCAGATAATCATCTCATATCTGACTATAAAATACCTCAAGAAGAAGATCCACATGCTTGGATGCAGAAAATGGCTCTTGAGTGGCGTCCTTGGAGGTGAGAACGAAGAGACACAGGTCAATGATCACGATTTGCTTTGCTTTCCTCTCTGGTGGATTCATTCCGATCAAAAGAGGCACCTTCCAGTCGCTGATGCTCCATTTCCATTGTTGCCCCCACTGGACACTAACATCGGAGGATCGATCAATCTCCAGGCTTAACACGGCATCGTGAAGCAATAACTTTGGAGCCTTGGCGATAACATGTACATGGTACGATTCGTCGGTGAGTTTGACCACTGCGAGCCCCGCCACCGCTTCTGCTAGTTCCTCCATACCCTCGTATTTTCTCTCGGGTGCCGATTTAAACACTGCTAGGATCTCTTTGGCAAGTGTTCCATAGTTTGTCGAGTTTGTTAGGTCGTCGTTTGCTGCTGCTTGACGGACGTCCGCTTCGAGGGTCACAGATATTAGGAGGGGTTGTGCTCGAGAACGGCCCCAGCAATCAGGTCCAATGTTTGCTTCTACTCTTAGGTTTTCTACATGGACTAGATCCCGTTCAGGTGTAGCTGGTGGCCACTGCATTGAAGAGGGAGGTGGCAAATTTGACGAGCACCTGAAGGGATCTGCCCAAGTGCCTAATCCAGTTCGGGTACAAAAGGGTTACACAGAAACTCAAAATTCAGTCACGGAAAGCCATTAAATCGGTCCTTGTATCAGGTTGCATGCTTGTTCATAGACAGTAACGCATACATGTAAAAGGACATGGGACTTGATTGACCTCGGAAAATACAGAGGCTCTTTATCCCAATGGGTAAAGCCTGAACGAGAGTAGAACGAGAAATAAAGTAGCAAGAAGGCCGGCCATCGAGTCAGACGGCTGGCTCGTTTACTTCTCGGGTGCCGGGTTCCTATTCACGGATCGTTAGTCAGGTTTCCGCTCGCGATGATGAGTCATATCATAAGGAAATGGGGGAGGGGGGTCAGAAGTTACAGTCGTCGACACGGAGGTTCAGGGACTTGAATGGTAATATTGGCTCATCACGGGAGATGGCATCTAGAACATCAAGAGGAATATCGACTTACATTCGGCGTTTGCCTCCAGGAGCAGCGGTCACGTTTACGAAGCTGAGGAAACGGAGTGAGATTCAAGAGCAAGACGTTGAGCATGGATACATACCGTCTGTTATAGATGATACGCTTCTTCGCACGTCCCTTTGGTGTCTTCTTTTTCTCCTGCTTTTCGACCTTTGGGGTCTGCGACTTGACTTTGCCAGCACGAGCTAGCGATCCGTGGACTGTTCCAAGTAATCATATCCATCATAGGTATCCAAATATATAATCAAAATAATTATAGCCAATTATGTGAGCGAGATGCGGTGGCATGAAGGAAGTAGTCAGCATTCATCGAGCTCATTTTCGGCAGCAGAGGTTCGACCTTTTCCCATTTTAAATTTGAAGATATTTGTTTAGTCTCTGAAAAGACTAATGTAACGCTTGGGATTTAAAGGATTTTTGGGTGCAAAAGGGTTCAAGTGCGAGTTGGCGACAGAAGTCAAACAAAGAGTACAAACAAAGCCTCTTTAGCCTCTGCGTTTAGGACTTTGGAGCAAAAATCAAAAATCATGGTAATGTATTCTCCTTGCATTCGTTCGTGCAATGGCTGAACCATTGACTGGTTTAGAGACCAATCCTCCTTCAAGGTATTGCTATACTTTTCATTCTTGCTGCAAGACACGCTTCTAAACGGTTTATAATAGGACATGAACGTTCTCTAACACAAATCAAATACAATGCGGATGGCGATCTCATCTTTAGCTGTTCAAAGGACCATCGAATAAACGTTTGGTACTCGCATAATGGCGAGCGATTGGGGACGTATGATGGGCACAACGGGACAATCTGGACGGTGGATGTGGACAGTATGTGTCTGTGATTAGGGCAGTAACTGTCAGCGTTGACTCAGTGGTGGCTTTGCACAGGCGAGTCACGGTTCCTCATCTCCGGCTCCGCAGACAACATGATGAAACTATGGGAAGTCAAGACGGGCAAGTGTCTATACACTTGGGAGTTTCCTACGGCCATCAAGCGCGTAGCATTCAGCGAGGACGATAATTATATTGCCTGCATTACTGAGCAGCGTATGGGCTACCAGGGAGCCATCCGGATATTCCAGATCAACCGAAAGGGTGACGGGAAAGATCAGAGCAAAGAACCGAACTTCATGTTTCATCCTATTGAATCAAAGGCTACCGTTCTTGCTTTCTCTGCGACATCGGACCAACTCGTCACTGGGCACGAGTCGGGCAAGTTGACGTTGTACAATACGAAGACCGGGGAAGAAGTCGTGTCGAATAAACGCGCACATCGAGAAGTTGTCACAGATATCCAGATGAGCCCGGACCGAAGCTATTTCATCACGAGTAGCAAAGACAAGTCGGCAAAGGTATGTATATGGTGCGCCCTTTAGAGTCTTGGTTCTGATACCTTGCTTAGTTATACGATACAAAGACCCTGGACGAGTTGAAATCGTATACGACAGAAACTCCACTGAACAGTGCGGCAATTGCTCCAGGGCGACCTTATGTACGAAGATTTTTTCGCTACTATCTCACAAGTCGCTGACATATTCATTCGCCAGATTCTGCTGGGTGGTGGACAAGAGGCCATGAATGTCACAACGACATCGGCGCGACAAGGCAAGTTTGAGACGCGATTCTGGCACAAGATATTTGAGGAAGAAGTGGGAAGAGTCAAGGGTCACTTTGGACCTATTAATACGTATGTATTTTGAGTGCTTCTATGACACGAGACTGAACCCCCCTTGATTAGCATTGCGGTCCATCCTGCTGGGACATCTTATGCTTCTGGGGGAGAAGACGGTTTTATTCGTGTCCACCACTTTGACGAATCGTATTTCAGAGCGCGACCGTACGGTGACATGGAACCGGAAGAAGAGTGATTTAGTACAAGTTGTATTCGAGCATATTCTTTATCATTCTCAAAGATTACCGGTGCGAAAATGGAAGCAACGAGTGACAACAAGCGGAGAGCCTGGATCTGGATGATAGTGGGGCCGGAACTCAAGCGCCCTGCAAGCTCCGGGCAAGATAAGAACGTGCGCGCTGATACTCATATCACACATATGAAAGTAAAGATTGGTCATTTAAAGCTAAAGAACTAGTACAGAGGTCTTGTTCATAGACGTTTAGCACTTGCACTCTCCTGGCTTGCAGGCGCAGCTGGATACAGACGCCAGGTCAACCACCATGCAGAGAAGGGGAAACCCGGGAAACTCACGATTCGCCGCAGGTGCAGCTAGAAGATCCGCAGTTCTGGTTGGTCGGTGGCTTGTCGCAGCCGCAAGCGGGCCAATCGCAAGAGGTCTGTTTGGTCTCGCACTCTGGCTGTGGGGGTGGCAGCGAATGGTCAGAGAGGGAGATGATAAGATAGTTGCATATATGTACGTACCATGATTCGATTTGTGTTTGTATGTGAGGACTGTTGTAGTTGGGAAGTAACTTGAGGGTCCTCCGGGTAGGTGGCTACTTGGGGGGTTTTATAGAGGGGCGACTCAGGCGGCCAGCCAACCCAGCTTGGGCGATGTCTTATCGCATAGATTAAAACGTTGATCTGTATCGTGACCCAATCAGACGCCCCTGTCTGCATCCTCCTGCCGTCAATTACTCACGCCGCTCTAAATGTAATCACGCGGGGATTTTACGTTTATGTAAGTCCTCTCGGCTGTGGTATTAACGTTACGGTAACATTTTCGTCGGCGTTAAATGGATCCAGTATTAGGCGCAGCACTTTGTCCCAGCAAAATTGCCTCTGATCTCGGCTTTGCTTAGCAATCATCTGTTCTTCCGAGGATTCCGTGTTCAGAAAGTGCCTCTTTGTCCATCAAGTGCCTCAGGCGCCTCTCTAATCACAAGGGGGTGGCTGAGATCGGCGTAGTGTCTCGGCTTCTATCTGTCACTCCTTAGCTCCAAAACAGGCACGTCTGATCAAATTGTAACGTTTATTTTCGACAGCTTGAATGTTAATCCAGCCGCATTATTCTGGGCACTGGCCCAGAGCAATGGCACTCTTGGAGCCTGCTCCCGGTCGTAATAGCTAGCCATCCAGCCTCTAATGATGGACCCTCTTCGATTACCAAATGTTCGACAAGCGTTAAGAGACCGTTCTGGAACTGAATCGACTATTATGCACGATGTTCGGCAGCACTCATGGCACGAACAATCATCTAGATCTCCATTCTTTCATCCATTATTTGCCTCAAATTTGCATAGATCTCGTTTTGATCTGCCAGATAACTAGCCGCCCAGTTCGACCTCTTTCCCGAGTGAATAGCTGCAATTTCTGCCCAACCGCTATTGGACACGTTGAAGCAAGGTTTCAAACGGCCAATCGGTCAATCTCAAAATGGATACTCTATCTCTGAAGGAAGCTCTCTCCTCGAGCAGCTCGAGTATTGCGCGTATTCTTGGGTTACCTCATCTCGAAGCGCATTTCCCGACCCTAGTCTTGTCTTTTTGCCTCTGGAACTTGGTCCAATACGTAATTTCACCTCTCTTATTATCCGGTTATGCCAAGAAACAGGCAAACCTGAGCAACGGAGGAATTACGCAAGCCAAGACGGACCCAAAGTCTAAATCAAGCCTGAAGAAACGAAAAGAGCCACTTAATGGATGGTATACACGTGCCGTGTCGATGCTCCATGCCGTCATCGTCATTCCACTCGCCTTTCAGTGTCTCCAACTTCCGGCCCTGTCGGGTTCCCGTGAACGCGTATTTGGTTGGGACGAACGCGTTGGATTCTTACATAGTATCGCTTGCGGGTAAGAGTTATATATTCTCCTTCTCGTCAAATCGTGTACTCACGTCGTGTGTAGATAGTGAGTTTCTCTCTCAACTTTTGAACGCGTACCGACCGTCGGAATGTCTTGCCTAGTTTCCTCTGGGATATCTTAGATGCTGTATTGCACTTTGAAAGCATCGGCTTTGTCCTCCACGGTGAGGTCCCTCGCGTTCCCTCGCCAATCCCTCATATTCATTCTCTTTACAGGCATCGCATGTCTCACCGTATTCGGGCTGAGTTACGTACGTCTTGTGGATATCCCCATGAGATCCCCGCGCTGATCTGGGCATCTCCTTCCAGAAACCTTTCCTGGCCTACTACGGACCTCGCTTCCTTCTATGGGAACTTTCCACCCCATTCCTCAATCTAAATTGGTTCTTCGATAGATCGCCTCTCAAGGGTACCACGATTCACTTCGTCAACGGCCTCGCCCTCCTCGTGTCCTTCTTTTTCGCGCGCCTCGTGTATGGATCGTACATGTCGTATAATTTCTATCAAAGCATAATCGCGAATCGTGCTGATATCCCACCGACTCTCTTCTGGGTATATACTTTCGGAAATATCTTGCTCAACGGCCTCAACTGGTTCTGGTGAGACTTTTGCTCGACTAATGGCCTAGGAATGGCTAACCATTCCCCAGGTTCTCTAAAATGATCAATACTGTTCGACGACGCTTCTCTGCGCCTGCGCCTGCGCAAAATTCCTCCAAGCGACGTGCTTAGAACAACGGTATCGGCATGGCGTTCTCAATAGCGCTGACATTCTCACCTGTGTTGTTTTTCTTCGTTGTGAATCGGATAGACTACACGTCAAGTATTTTTATATAGAGTACACGTAGAGGGAATAGAGCTCGTGCTTTATTAGACGTAAACTCGTATAGTTTTTGTTTTAGGAGAGTGGAATACATTCATTTTTGTTGTTGTATAAAGCGTACAATGGCGTGAGTCTCGATAATGGGTCCAAGAAGACTGAAAGCAATACACAGGTGAAAGTGGAAAGGCAAGAGGAGTCCCCTCTTGATCCTAGCAGAGTGAAATAGCGATGGCTTGAGCGAAGTGGCCAATGGTGCAGCAAGAACAGTGAGTTGAGCAAGCGAGAGAAAGGAGCGATGCAATGAAAGAGCGATCTTGTTAGGATATGATCGAGAGGATGTTTTGAACCTTCTTCTGGCTGTCAAGCTTTGCTAAACCTTTCAGTTTCTTGCTCGTGACGATCTCCAGCTGGTCGATTTCGGTATCAAACTCATCGTGAATCTCCATCATGGATTTGACTGTTCCAAGAGGTCAAATAAAGAGTTAGAGACCCATTCTTTATCCCTTTTACATATACACTGGCCCTAAACAGGGGGCGCGTACCTTTCGCTTTGAAATTGGCACTATAGTCCAGTTCGTTCTGGCGTTTCTTTTCATGTGCCTGCTTGAGCTTTTCAAAGAGTTCGCTGATGGTATTCTATAAGAGGCATAAATCATTCCGAACTTATTGCGAAACGCCACAGTATCGACACACCTCGCACTTTGCGCGTGCCAGCTCAAACTCGGCCTGGGATTTGACGATAGTCTGAGTGAGCTCTGGCACATACTCAAGAAACTTTTGTGCCCCTTCACTAGTTCGATGGCTTAGTGTAGACTCTTGAACCGGATTGAGCACTCACTGCATACGACTATCCGGTCCCTTTTGCTCAGAAATAGCTCGATGCGTTTCTCCGATGAGATCCATAGTGGGAGCGATGACATCCTTGAGATCTTGCCTCAATGCCGCGTGGCTCTTCCCAAACGGGACTGTTTGACAGCTGAGCCATGGCGCAGGACAACAGACGCGAAAGTGTACCTTTGAGACTTTCTACGAGATTGATCAAGTCATCTTCCGTGTTCTGAGGACCACTAAAAGTGTTGAAGACGCGTTAGACGCGTCGATTTTTGGGGAGTGGCCTGGCAGTATCGTTGGGCAGCTCACTCTCGATCGACTTCCATAAACTTGCTGATTAGCGTGTTTCCATCTTCCCAGTCCTCTCCTTCTGAACTGTCTTCTTCGTCCACAGATTCTTCGTCTTCCGAGTAATCAGGGTTTGGTTCGAACAAGGCGGTGTCCACCTCAAAGGTCTTCCGCGGGCCTCGTTTTTGAGCCAGAGCGTTTCTTCTAGCAATCTGATACAATGTTTCTGATGACCGCGACCATAAGTTTGTAATACACTACGAAACGGGGGACAAAGGCTCACGCTTGTCCTTTGCGGCTTTGTGAGCTGCGCGAGCCTTCTTAGCTGTTGAATGAGCGATATTTGCGTGTGATTTAGTGTTCAAAGGCGTTTGCTTATTGGGCGGGGATCGTTGGCGGGCCATGGTCGAGGACAAGGAATATAACAGGCGACGACCCTTCGAAACTTGGAGCTGACGTTGACGGTCCCGAGATCCCAAAAGCACCAAACTCAAAAGACGCTATAGTCGTTGACGTCGTTGACTTTGTTTCGTTTCTTACGACTTGACTGGATTCACGGCGTCGAGCTCTCCGGTGAGTGGCTGCATGCTCCAGATCAGCAAGATGTTTCTTTCTCTCCTTATCCACTAGAATATCGCCTCACATTTCCCATTTTCCCATCCTAGACACATCCCGAGTCCATCACCATTATTCGCCCATTTTTTTCTTCTTTAAAAACCCCGACCCAATACGCCCAGTAACCAGTTCTCCCTGGCTCTCATCGCTCACTCGCTCGCTGCCACGCTGAAGCTTGAATTCTGACTCTAATGTCTACCCAAGTCGCAGCGGCCTCCGCTCCCCAGGCTGAATCCCTTTCGAGGAAACGCTCGCGTTCGTCCGAGGAATTGGACGACAAGCAAGCATTGCAGCCTAATACCAAACGTCAAAACACCGGACTCGTATCCTCCGGGTCGTCTGCTGCCTTCGATGTCGCCATGTCCGAGGCCCAGGACACCAAATCCGCCATCCTCACAAACCCACACCCGCCCATTTCAAACGCGAGCTCGGTCGATATTGAGAAACCGAGAGATTTGCCCGCTAAACCAGAAAATGCTTCTACCACAGAGGACGGTCAAAAATCTGCCTCCGCGTCTTCTGCTGCACCGGTGTCGACCATTCATATGCGCTGTCTCATAGTGACGCAAGACGCCTCTATTATCATTGGAAAGGCCGGCTCTCACGTAAATGAAATTCGTGAGAAGAGCGGAGCTAAAGTCATGGTCTCGGAAAGCATCCCAGGAAATCCTGAACGTATTTTGAATGTAAGCGGCGCCTTGGACGCCGTTTCCAAGGTAAGAACATTTCATCTATAATTTTCATTCGAAGAACCCATTTAAAACGCGCTTGCAGGCATTTGGATTGATCGTGCGTAGGATCAACGATGAACCATTCGACCGCCCATCCGTTCCTGGAAGCCGAGCTGTGACCATCAAGTTCATTATTCCCAATTCACGAATGGGGTCTGTCATTGGAAAGGCTGGCGCCAAAATCAAGGAGATTCAGGAAGCCAGTGGTGCCCGTTTGAATGCTAGCGAGGGCATGCTTCCCGGTTCTACAGAGGTGTGATCTCACACTCTTACTTGGCTGCGAGAGTGCGCTCTAACGATCCGTCCCTTGTAGCGCATTTTGAGCGTGACCGGCGTCGCCGATGCTGTTCACATTGCTACATATTACATCGGAAACATTCTCATCCAGCAACAAGAGGCTCATGGAACAGTGGGCCTCTCATATCGTCAATCCCGACCTCCCCGTGCCTTCAACGAAGGTGCGGGAGGTGGCGGCCCTGGTCCCACGTACTATCCCGCTCCGTATCAAAACCATATGATGCCTCCTGCCGTGCCTACTGGACCATTGCAAACACAGCAAATCTTTATTCCAAACGACCTTGTTGGTTGCATCATTGGCAAAGGTGGTGCCAAGATTAATGAAATCAGGCAATCCAGTGGCAGTCAGATTAAGATCATGGAACCTGGAGCAGTAGGCGTTGGAGTCGGTGGTCAACAAGCTGGGCCTCCCAACGAAGGCGAGCGATTGGTCGTTATTACGGGCCAGCCGCAAAACATACAACTTGCAGTGGGAATGCTTTACCATGTCAGTCTATATCAGCCATCTTTATTCACTTCTGACCCTCTATGCAGAGACTGGAGGAGGAGAAACGAAAGCAAATGGCACAGCGTGGCATGTAAGGCCGTACGGAAGGAGTAAGTCGATCTTCGAAATTGCCTGGCCATTTCCCGATCTGATTTATGACAGTTACACTTCCGGATGCCCGTTATTTACTTCGTCATGCCCAATTCTGCCTCGATTCCTTCGTTCTGCCTCCTGCTTGGAGGTATAACCGACGTTCCTTTCATCTTGTGGATCAAAAGCTTTATGCATTACGATGACCGCCTGTTGTGCTAGACTCTCTGGACCCGGCGGCTTTTCTCTTTTGAGCCAGGGTTTTGTCTCCCTTTGTTGCTTTTTATATGCGTTGGAAATTGAATGGGTTCACGAACGCGATTTTGTGTGTCTGGATGAGAAACTTAGTGAACGACAATAAAAAGGCCGACCGGACATCAACTCCACATCTGAACATCGAGAACAAACCACGTCGAATGAAGTTTGTAATACTGCCACATTCGGTACGAGTATTCATGTAGGGTAAAGACATTTGTCACCGTCTCCGCTTTCTGTGGGTGTTGTCCGGTCAATCTGTGCTCACCGCCCCTATGAAACTCATCACAATGGAATATATGCAATGGATTTTCGACTATATATTGACTTGAGATTCATTTCCTATTAATAAACGCGATACCTGTATCCTACTAATCGCGTGAATGTTCTAATTCCTGTTTGCACTTTGCAGGCATATATATACATGCGGCATCACGGCTTAGTCACAAACAAGACAATAAAATTACACAGTTCTTAATACAGACATGATTGTCCCGTCATTCATCGGGGACTGCCCATCGGCTCTTGGAGCGGGTTGCTGCCTTGTCATCATTGACGAATCAAATATTGCATGCTACTCCTTTGATATTTCAGAGTAGATACAGTGAATCTAACCTTATTATTCACGTTCTGTTCTCTTTACTAGTTAGCTTTCTGAATACCGCCACTGCACCTATGTTTCCCTTTTCCTCCATGTCACCAGAGTCTTTCACCAGTAAATGTCCTGTCAGAAAGGTCGACCTTCACCACGGCTCCTCTTGTCCTGACACCTGGAAATTGTCGCTGTGCACCTGCGAGTTGGACAAGGTTGCCGAATCTATTCGGAAAAGACCGATGATTTCCACAATTTTGTCAATTGTCATATCTCGAGCTCCTGGTTTAATTGTATTTATGTTCTTGGCATGCTCCGTAATCATGGTATGAGCTTTCGATTTAAGGCCAGAATCATTGTACGCCGTATAAGCGAGTTTGATCACCCTGCGGGTAGTGGGCAAATCCTCGCCTTGCACAAGAACGAATATATGCTGCATCACGAGAGTCAAGTCGACTATATATGCCATGATACGCCCCAGCGTCTTATGCCTTTGTGAACAAGTTTAGAAACGGTACGAATCTCGAGATATGAGGATATCACTTACGAATTTTGGTATACACTGTACAGCCACACAGCCACAGCAACTCCAGCGACGATTGGTATGACAATAGGAGCAGCAGGACTGGCAAGGGCTGCCACGGCCCCCGCTATTGCCGCTACCACACTAATTCCTGCACCACTGTTGATGTAATGAGCGGTTTTGCGATAAAACTAGTAAATTCTTACACTGCTTCATTGGGTTTTCCAATTTCTCCCGTCGAAATGTTGGTTACCATGTTTGACATCAGCGCTTTGAACTCATTGCTTCGTAGATTCTATGAACTGGGCATTTGAGATATGACATATGGAAACCCTTGGAGGCGCACCATGCTGGGGTCTTGGAAATTCCATACAGCAATAATGTCCGTATGGATCACATCTAAGCACTCAAGAAGCGTCCTGCCCGGAAAGTTCGCACTTGAAGCAAGACCGACCCAGTATTCTGGTCGTCAAAGTTGTCAGGCCATTCCTAAGGGAGTCAAATAACGCACTCGATCTTCCTACTCTATGGATTGCTCAATGGTTTATATTCAACTACTACGAGAGATGGCTTACTCAATAGACCCATCTACTTTTACATTTGGATTCACCTTTTGAGCGATTGCGGTGAGGACTGATGCTTCTTTGGCGACATGGTTTCTGACATTGTCAAATGTGAGTTGGATCAAGTCGGCAAGCGTATCTTTGTAGCGTTGCTTAACTAGAAACAATCGAATCAGCGAGCTGAGAATAGATCAAGGCTGAAGTTGTCTGCACCAGATACTGCCCTATATAGAATCTGTACCCCAACGACTTTCTCCAACGGTTCAATACACTTTGTCTTGAGATTCGCTTGCGCTCTCTTGTTGACTAATTGCGATATCTCCTCCTCGTTGAGCTCGTTACAGATTGAATCATTGAGAAGTCGGTCCTCACGAGCGACAAGTGCATCGTACTTGGTTATCACCACAATGATAGGCACTGAGAATACGGATGAGTTTGCACGCGCGGAGACAGAAGAAGCGGAACCGTACCTTCCCCTAACCTTCCTTCTTTCTTCAGTTTGAGAAGCTCCTCGACACCTGTCTCCAAAATACGACCACCTGCAGTCGGCGTGGCACAACATAGCCTAAGAGGAAGTATTGAGGACCTGTTAGTATGAATAGGCGCGAGAAAAGTCTACCAGATAGCGTGTAGTTTGTCCTTTAGGTCTGGCTTGCGATTCCGAGATTGAATAAAGTCTCGGACTCGTTCGTAATTGGTCAGCTCTCCTGGTTCAAAGCCTTGACTATCATGAAGAACGAATCGTGGATTGTCTTTGGATATTATTTCGGTATCTATATCGGCTTGGCCAGGATTGAACTTCGATACTTTCTGTAAAATGATAAGGGTTACTCGTCAATAAGCCGGGTTGAATTACCGCCGAATCGACTCCAAATGCGTGATTGATTAATGAGGATTTGCCAACACCAGTCTACACGACGCAATTGGTTAGGTATCCCATATTTATAGCCGGTAAATGTGCTACCTTGCCTACTAATAATATACGAAAGCTAGGGAGTATGGGACTTAAGAAGAATTACCGCTAAATATGGTTTAGGCTCACCGAGGGCAAAGGCGAACGATATCATCAGTCGTCGGTACGAGGCCAGCATTGTCTCCATTTGTTTCGGAATCAATGCCTGGCGAGCCCTCGCTCGTAGATGCGACCGGAACCTCCAGCTCAACGTCATCAATTTGCTAATAGAGGATACGGTAAGTTAGCTTACTGTTGGTGATGCGTCCTGTGAAAGTTTGAATACTATTTCGGTCCCATCAAACGAATGTTTCCATTCTGCAAATCCTTGAGTCGGTGGCCAACGACCAATGGGTTCTATTTATCTCACCCGGAGTTTGTGGGTCAAACGGCCGCGCATCAAACATTTTCTTGACATCGATTGAGATCCCCTCTTGTGCTTTGAGCAGACCCAGTTTATAGGAACGATGGAGACTGAATTCAAGTCTATCCAAAGGCAAAACTTCGCTATAGTTCTTGGACTCAGCTCGATTGCGTCGCTTTAGCCGAGAGGGGCACCAACAGTGTTTGCGCGAAGCTTGCTTCAAATGTGCGTTCCGATTTGTGTTCCCAATCTACCTTTCTCTTTACCCCATTGATAGCAATATTGACCAACTTTGGTGGCCTAGAATGCTCTCGTGCGTTGATAGTGATCGCTGAAATTGCATAATAGTTAGTGGACTAAGTCGCAAATGCCTCTAGGCCTATATACCAGAGATTGAAATCCCGCTTTCTTGAGTAAAGGTGGACATCGGCCCAGGTAGTCACGTCTCAAGGTATAGACTTTTGCCCGTCAATCACAAATTGCTGGCACTTAGGAGACAAGCGCCGACCCCTCCTCAACCACGTGCAGACCGTTCGTCACCCACCAGCAACGAGCACGCACAAAGAGTAAAGAGTCAAGAAATTCCATACTACCAGAGACGAAGCTGCTCAGGTGAGCGTGCGAGCTCTGTCTACAGAAGAACATGGGTAATGAGCACGCTCCTGAAACCAGCGATAGAAGGCAGGCGGTGGTAGTCGAATGAACCGAAGGGACAAGCACATGTAGGTCGGCGTGGTTATCTGGAAATAAGACAGTCGCTAGAGGTCAAAAGAAGGCATGGGATGCACGCCAGAAGGAGATGTGAACTTCAGAGAAGTCCCTTCGGGTAGCTTTGGGCTGCTTCATGTAAAATACATGACTATCTTTCATTGTCAATGCGAATTCACAACCTGATCGACTGTGTTTAGCTCAGCGGCTACATGAGCGGCGCGGCGTGAACTGAATGAGGGCTAAATTCCTGGGATTGGGTAGGATGGCGGCAACTAATGGTGTCCGTGTCAAAAGTCTCCAGTGGTTGAACATGTTCTATATTGCCTCGTTAACGTTGGAGTAGCTATCGATCAATATAGACTTGACAGTGGCTTGGTGCCACCGTACAAATCCTAACCAGACCCATCACCATCTATGGACAACGAACGTGCTCAAAGAACCAAGGAAAAATGCGAGAAGTTTCGTATCCTGATCATTGGCAGAGCGAATGCTGGAAAGACAACGATCCTCAAGCGAGTTTGTGACACAACGGAAGCACCTGAAGTTTACAATATACACGGAGAAAAGGCATGTAGGTATATAACAGAAATGCTCATACTCACACTGTACCGGCGTGATCAGATTGATCGTTCCATCCTTACGGCTTCGGCAGGCGTACGTCTCACCGTTTCTTCTCGATGATATCTTAACCTTAACAGCGCGGAGAGCACGATATCGAGAATGAGATGGTGTTTACAAGTAATCCTGGATTCCGCTTCCACGATTCTCGTGGTTTCGAATCGGGTGGCATCGACGAATTGGACAGAGTGAAAGCATTCATCACCCAACGTTCTCAGGACCGAAAGGTGGAAAATAGATTGCATGCGATTTGGTATGTGAACTAGCAATATATCCTAATTCTAACGCTCATGCATCTAAGGTACTGCATTCCTATGGATGATGGCAGGCCATTTACCGCGGCCGAAGTTCAGTTCTTTTCCGAAATTGGAACTGGATATGGTACGTACGGTGACACAGAGTGATTTATTATCGACTGCGGGCTTGACGCCTTCCAGTTCCGGTGATAGCCGTGTTCACAAAGTTCGATGCCCTCGACGACAATGCATATGATACTCTCAGGGATAATAACTTATCTCGATCAGACGCAAGGAAGGAAGCTCCAAAGCATGCAGTAGCCGAATTTGAGCAACACCATTTAAATTCGTTTTACACCAAACCGTACCCTCCGAAGGCGCACGTTTACCTCCGAGGTAACCTCTCCCCGCCTTAGTTCTCAAATACAAAGTTCACGTGTTGCAGACATGAACAAAGAAGGCACGAATTGTGATGAACTCCTCAGGCAAACGGCCGGCGCTCTTGACAACGAATTTCTTGAGAATTTGCTGGTGTCAACGCAGCGGAATAACCTAGAGCTATTCATAGAATATGGCTTTAAGAGGTGAGGCTCCTATGGATAGTTAAAATTAGAAAGAATTCAACTTTACAATTGTAGGGTTGTTTTGCCAACTATGACAGCGATAATCAGCAAGAATTCATTGCAAGGCACTCTTACGAAGGATGAGATTAAAAGAAACGTTATTCGAATGTGTGGCTGGTTTCCTCAACTTGTAGTAAGTATATGAAATGTGCAAAGGCGAACTTTACAAAACTTTTTCATAGAGCCGCCTTTTCCGTGCTTGGTGTATGCAGATGGCAGTGACTTATGTATATTCTTCTTTCCCGGGGTATCCTCCTATCTTCATTCCGACGACGCTGCTCGAATTTTAGGTGGTGAGTGTATTAATTGCGCATGAGCACGCTGACGGCCGGCTCTGACGACGCTATTCTGATTCTAGTGGGTGAGTGTGTTGATTGCGCAAGAGCGCACTGGCTGACGGCGCTGTTCTCATTTTAGTTCGTGAGTGTGTTGCTTCCGCACGAGCACACTGACGGCCGGCTCTGACGATACTGTTCCGATTTAGTGGGTGAGTGTGTTGATTGCGCATGAGCGCACTGACGGCCGACTCTGACGACGCTGTTCCGGCTTAGTGGGTAAGTGTGTTGATTGCGCACGAGCACACTGACTGACGACACTATTATGATTTTAGTCCGTGAGTGTGTTAATTGCGCACGAGGGCATTGACGGCTGGCTCTGAGGACGCTCTCCTGATTTAGCCCGTGAGTGTGCTGATTGCGCACGAGAGCACTGATTAACGACGATGTCTTGATTTTAGTCCGTGAGTGTATTGATTGCGCACGAGCGCACTGACGGCCGGCTTTGACGACGCTGCTCTGATTTTAGTCTGTGAGTATATTGCGCACGAACGCTCTTCCGGCCGGCTCTGACGAAGCTGTTCTGATTTTAGTCCGTGAGTGTGTTGATCGTGTACCAGCGCACTGACGGCCGGGTCTGACGCCGCTGTTCCGATTTTAGGAAGTGAGTGTGCTGATTGTGCACGAGCGCATTGACTGACGACTGTTCTGATTTCAGTCCGTGAGTGTCTTTGATTGCGTACGAGCGCACTGACTGACGACGCTGTTCTGATTTAGTTGGTGAGTATGTTGATTACGCATGAGCGCACCGACTGACGACGCCGCTCTGATTTCAGTCCGTGAGTGCGTTTGATTGCGCACGAGCACATTGACTGACGACGCGTTCTAATATTAGCTGGTGAGTGCGTAGATTGCAGACGAGCACATTGACTAACGAAGCTGCACTGGTTTTAGGGGGTGAGTGTGCTGATTGTGCACGAGCGTACTGACGGTCAACTCTGACGACGCTTTCCTGGGCTTAGGAAGTGAGTGCAGTGTATTGATTGCGCACGAGTACACTGATGGCCGGCTCTGACGACACTGTCCCGATCTTAGAAAGTGAGTGTGTTGATGATGCACGAGCGTACTGACTGACGACGCTGTTCTGATATTAGTTCGTAAGTGTGTTGATTGCGCACGGGGGCACTGACGGGTGACTCTGATGACGCTGTTCCGGTTGTAGTGGGTAAGTGTGTTGATTGAGCATAAATCCACTGACGGTCGGCTCTGACAATGCTGTTCTGATTTTAGTCCGTAAGTGTATTGATTGTGCACGAAGGCACTGACACCCGGCTCTAACGATACTGCCCTGATCTTAGGATGTGAGAGTATTGATTGCGCACGAGCCTACTAACTGACGACACTGTTCTGATTCTAGTTCGTGAGTGTGGAGATTGCGCACGAGGGCACTGACGGTTGGCACTGACGACGCTGTTCTGAATTTAGGAAGTGAGCGTGTTAATTACGCACGAGCGCACTGACAGCCGTCTCACGACGTTGTTTTAATTTTAGTTCGTGAGTGTGCCGATTGCGCACAAGCGCACTAACGACTGGCTCTGACGACGCGGTTATGATTTTAGTTGGTGAGCGTGCCAATTGTGCACGAGCGCACTGACTGACGGCTCTGTCCTGTTTTTAGGGAGTGAGTGTGTTAATTGCGCACGAGCGTACTGACGGCCGGCTCTGACGACGCTGTTCTAATTTCAGGAAGTGAGCATGTTGATTGCGCACAAGGGCATTGACGGCTGGCTCTGACGACGCTGTTTTAATTTAGGAAGTGAGTGTTTTGATTGCACACAAGCTCACAGAGGGCCGGCTCTGATGACGCTGTTCTGATTTTAGGGAGTGAGTGTGTTGATTGTGCACGAGCGCACTGAAGTCCGGCTCTGAAGACACTGTTCTGATTTTAGAGAGTGAGTGTATTGATTGAGTACGAGCGCATTGACGGCCGGTTCTAACAACGCTGTTCTCATTTTAGTCCGTGAGTATATTGATTGCGCACGAACGCTCTTACTGCCGTTTCTAACGACGCTGTTCTGATTTCAGTCCGTGAGTGTGTGTTGATTGCGCACCAGCACACTGACGGCTGGCTCTGACTACGCCGTTCTGATTTTAGGAAGTGAGTAAACTGATTGTGGACGAGTGTACTAATTGACGACGCTGTTCCGATTTTAGTTCGTGAGTGTGCTGATTGGGCACGAGCGCACTGACGGCCGGCTCTGACGATGCCGTTCCGGTTGTAGTGGGTGAGAATGTTGATTGAGAATAAACGCACTGACGGCCCACTCTGACGATACTGTTCTGATTTTAGAAAGTGAGTGTGTTGATTGCGCACGAGCACACTCCCAGCCGACTCTGACGATGTTGTTCTGATTCAAGGAAGTGAGTGTGTGATTGGTTACGAGCGCACTGACGCCCGGCTCTGACGACGTTGTTCTGGTTTTAGGAAGTAAGTGTGTTGATTGCGAACGAGCGCACTGACGGCCGACTCTGACGACCCTGTTCTGGTTTTAGCGAGTGAGTATGTTGGCTGCGCACGAGCGCACTGACATCCGACTCTGACGACCCTGTTCTGATTTTAGAAAGTGGGTGTGTTGATTGCGCACAAGCGCACTGACGGCCGGTTCTGACGACGCTGTCCTAATTTTAGCGAGTGAGTATGGAGATTGCGCATGAGCACGCTAACAGCTGGCTCTGACGACGCTGCTTTGATTTAGTCCGTGAGTGTGTTGATTGTGCACGAGCGTACTGTCGGCTGGCTCTGACGACACTGTTCTGATTTTAGGGAGTGAGTGTGTTGATTGCGCATGAGCGTACTGATGGCCGGCTCTGATGACGCTGTTCTGACCCTAGGGAGTGAGTGTGTTGTTGTGCACGAGCGCACTGACGGCTGGCCCTGACGCCGCTATTCTGATTTTAGAAAGTGAGTGTGCTGATTGTGCATGAGCGCACTGACATCCGACTCTGACGCTGCTGCCTTGGTTTTAGGAAGTGAGTGTGTTGATTATGCACGAGCGTACTGACCGACGACACTATTCTGATTTTAGGAAGTGAGTATGTTGATCGCACACGAGCGCATTAACAGACAACGCTGTTCTGATTCTAGGAAGTAAGTGTATTGGTTGCGCACGAGTGCACTGAGAGCTGGCTCTGACGACGGCGTTTTGATTTTAGAAAGTGAGTGTGTTATTGTGCATGAGCGCACTGGTGTCCGGCTCTGACGCTGCTGTTCTGGTTTTAGCGAGTAAGTGTGTTGATTGCGCAGGAGCGCACTGCCGGCTGGCTCTGACGATGCTGTTCTGTTTTTAGCGTGTGAGTTGATAACTGTGTGCGAGATGTGGTGGACTCTGACAGTACTCTTCTCAATATAGACCGTAAGTTCTTCTACTTGTCAGAGTTGCTCTATCGACCCCACATATCTGACCGCTTCCTTCATATGTAGGAGGTTCGTTTTCGGTTTGGTAGCTGATTCACGGATTTTAAGTTGAACTTGTCTACTTTAATAGTTGGTGCGTTTTCCTTCATCAT
>KN824283.1:489013-518058 GCA_000827415.1 Serendipita vermifera MAFF 305830 | reverse complement strand
GCCCACAAGAAGCAATATCCCGACTATCGCTACACTCCAGTACATCGCAAGGGTCCTTCGAGGAAAAAGGCGAAGAAGGAGCAGAAGAAGGACGATGCTCGTTGCGAGGAACTCGCCCAGCTCCTCCTTGGCGGCGCAAAGGGAGCAGAACTCGAGGAACGGGTCAAAAAGCTGGACGAATCAAACCCAGATTCGTACCAAACGACCTTTTCGCTTGCGTCACCGGCAGAACAGCAGCACGCCCAACAATTTACATTCGTTCAGGGGTTCCCGGCAGCCGGCCACTCGATACAGGTACCCTCGGCACCAAATATGTATCTACCTCATCATTTCAATCCCAACCAGCCCCGACGCCACTCCTCCGCGCCCCCCGCCGACAATGCATTCCTGGACGGCGGCCACTCGTCAAGCTCGACGGCTTCCACCCCACGAACCACGTCACGCGACCTCTCCCTCACGCACACAGAAGCAGACTCGACCAGCCCAACCGACTCGCTCGTGCCGCTTTCTCGCATTGCACGCAAGCTGCCCACAAAGTCGACGCACCATCTCCAGCCTCACCACTTCCGCGACGAGGCCAACGTCCTCGCTGCTGCCGCTGGAGCCAGCACGAGCAAGAAGCTCAAGTCTTCCATGGCCAAAGCCATTCGTGCGCGTGCTCAGGGCTTTGGAGCTCCTCAACCTGCATCCGAGCGCGACCAGCTCTTCATCCAGAGCCACTGGACCAATGCCTCTATCGACCCCTCTACGTCTGCTGCTGGTGGCGAGAAGAAGAAGAAGAAGCGTCAGGCGATCCCCCAAGAGATGCTCATGGCTCCTTGGGACTTGAAGGACACGTCCAACGCAGCAGGACAATCGGGCAACGCGTCGCCAAACATCACCAGCCATGCTGTGCCGCTCCCTTCTGTTCCTGGATTCGTTTCCGCCGAGAATTATTCTCCTGCATACGTCCCAGCGTATACAACAGACGAAAAGTATGATGCGGGCGTTGGTCCATTTGATTTGCTCACCTATCAAGACTATGGGCTCACCGGGTTGGACATGGATCCATTGACCGGCGGCGAACTCGCCGACTCTGCCTTGAGTGCCGCTCTCAACGGAACTCTTGGTGGATTTGACTTTGCTGATCAGTTTGGAGCGCTGGGTGTCGATGCTGACACAAATGATGATTATGTACGTTTCAATTCATCGGCTTTACGACATGATGCTCATGTTTTACAGGGCTATCCTCCGTATTACCCTCAGGCTGCAGACTTGGGGTCGGGACCTGCATCGGCGAACAGCTCTTCTCCGCACAACTCCGACGCCGAAGAAGCAGCTGCCTTCCATCCTTACGACATGCCCGCTCCGCTCACAATGGCTGCGCAGGACCCTCTCGGCGGATATCAAGCTTCGCAACCCCCAATTGTGTACGACGCCCCAGACTGGAGCGCCTTTAATGGCTCATCGGCGGCGGTACAGGCTGCTCCCGAAGTGGACCCCCTGGACCCACTCTCCGCTCCTCCTTCAGCCCAACCACCTGTCAGCGCCGTAAGCGCCAGCGCAGCCGGGTTTGACCACTTTGTCTACCCTCCTCTGCCTAACAGTGGTCCTCCCAGCGAGTGCGGTGATGCGGACGAGTATGGCGATTCCTATTCGCCCGTGCACCGACCAGTGCCCGCGTTCCCCATGCGCGGGGCTCAACAGCAACCCATGCAGCTCTCGCTCAACATGCAGTACGTGAACCCATCCTCGGCACCTACCTCTGCGACGTCATACGACTACTCGCATGTGCACGCCCTCGACTATGCTCAGCAGCACCAGTACTCCCCTGCTGCGTCGACTGCAACGAGCCCGATGATCACGAACATGGGTGCCGCTGACCAAATGGCCCGCTATACTCTAGACATGAACATGGGCATGCAGACCTCGGCATCTCCCATCCGTACCGCTGGATCCCCTGTCATCTACCATCACTCGCACCCACATGCGCAGGCAATGATGCCCCCACCGCCCGGTCACCACATGCAGCAGCAGTCGCCGCATCTTCAGCACCATCATCATCCTCACCAAGTGCTCACGCACTCGCAGCACATGCACTCTCATTCGCACTCTCATTCCATGGAATCCTTCCACGAGCCCATGCTCCAAGGCGGTTCTGAGCCGCAGCAGCAATGGGGTGAGTGGACCCACCCAGACCCATTCAGGCAAAGCCAGGGCGAAGATGCTGTTCACGCTTCAGGTGGATCGAACGGCTTTGATCCTCTCTCATCCGGAAGCTCGGCCATTGTTGATGCTTACCGCGGATGAAGAAACATAGCCTTCAAACTCTCGTCGTTTCCCGCCTGCCTGCCTGTACTTGAAACCTTCGTTCGACTACCTGTTCAACACCACCGGCATTGCGAAAAGATCCAACAATGCAAAAACCCACTCGTGCATCCACCCAGGATGGCCCCCATATATCACTCGTCTTTTTCACTTGGCGCTTTTGGTTGAACTCTTTTTTTATTTGACGACACTTTATGACAAAAGAACAAGACCAAAAAAAAAAAAGCGAGAAGATCGCCGTACCATAATCCCTTCTTTTCTGGTCTCTTCGCCGCAATAACTCTATCGGACACTAGACTTTCGTGTAACAGAAACCCCCTATCTCCCCCCGAACAAACATCAATCCAAGAGGAAAACAGTTTTCGTCCATCTGCTTATCTGGAGGAATGAAGAAGAATTTGAAAGTTTTTTCCCGCCCGATCTGAAGGACCTGGCGTCTAGCCCTCTCCCTCGCGCTGTGCGCAGTACATACTGCTTCTCCTGTCAAATACCCTTCTTCGACCAATGACGGACTCTTTTTATCCTCGACATACGCCCAAATCCTCTCTTTGGCGCGCGGAGAGGCCATGTTGCTTTTTCTGCGACGCCGGCACCGGCGAGCGATCCTCTTCTTTCTTTGTCGTTCTCCGATACCCATCATCACTCTCTCTCGATCATCGCGTTTTTATAGAGCGGAGGCATTTTCATTATTGGCTTCTGCAAGATTTTCTCTCTCCTATGCAAACCACCCTTCCTATCACTTCCCAACTCCTGTCTCTACTACAAATACGACTCGTTTAACGAATTTGGATTCGCACAATTCTCTGACATTTCCTTCCTGTACCTTGGTTTCGTCCTTCGCCTACTGCACCGTCCTCTGTCGTCTACTGTCGTCTTGTTGTTTCAAGCCACCTGTTTCGCACTGTACTTGATCGTTCAAACAAATCAACTTGCTCAATTCTTTTATAATTTTTGGTGTGATGATAAGTCAATGCCTGAGCGTTTTATAAAACACGACATGGTTTGGTGCAGAGGCACATTGAGCGGGCATACATGAGACTAGTTTAGCATGAGTGGTTCTGCGCGTGATATTGCTTTTTTCTCTATCATGGGAATGGAATGTCGTCGTACGTATCCATAATATCGTCGTCGTCATCCTCGTCCAATTCTTCCTCATCCTCCTCATCTTCCTCGGAGCTGTCGGAGCTGTCGGAGCTGTCTTGCTCATTTTTCATGTCCTCGTCATCTCGACCATATGCCTCGAGTTGCTTTGAATCGCTGGGTAGATTGGGTCCACCTTCTTCTGGTTCGGCTGCTCCTCCATAGTATTCGCCCCCATATGTGTCAAAGATCCCCGCCGGTCCAGACTCGGGAACGCGCGCGTCGCCTGTCCATTTACAAAGGATACTCTTCAGTTTCGTGCCCTGACGAGCGTCAGAGAGAGCCCGGATATCCTCCAGCCATTCTCCTTCGGTATAGTTCCAATCCATAAGTAAAGTCAAAGACTCTAAATCAGGGCAATGTGCGAGGTGATTACTATATCCCCATCGAGCACCCATTGCTCCTACAAAGGTGGCACACCACTCGCGATCATTTGGGACGGCAAGGGTGAGGTCCTTCAGGCCTTTGGAGTTATGAAGAAAGGTAAGTAAATGTTGCGCGCTTATCGGTGTATAGATACGGGCCTCTTCCAAACTCGTTGCACTCCATACATCGAGGTCGAAAGTGCTGAGGTATAAGTCGGCCTCATAGCTGGATAGAGGCAAGCAACCATCCACCCTGGTTTCCCATAGATCAAACTTGTTTTGCTCGATTATGAGGATTTCCAGTCCTCCGGCACATATTTGCGACAGTACTGGTAGGGAATGTGTGGTCAAACGGATCTCTCGTAATGAAGGAAGAATGATAGTGGGTCTCCCTTGGTTGGTGTTATCGTGCCTGCAATGTTCTACATATAGGTATCGAAGACTGGGAATCGTAAGCCCTTGGATTACATCGAACTCCCATCTGTGGAGGGAGAGTTGCGTAATGTCCGCACCAGCGGTACCTGGTAAGGCGCTGCCAACAAAGGTTGTTGAACCTCCAATGGATTTAATGCGCTGACCGAAGAGACCATATTGGGGCGCTATACCCTTCAAGTCCGAGTTGATGTACACGTTTTGTAGTTTCATCGCAGTGAAAACGATGGAATCGTACAGCGTCGAGTAAGGATCCTGTCCAAAATCATCGACAACGTTCTTTTCCTCGATACGTAAAGTCGTTAGATTGGGGAACGATGCTCCTGTAAAGATGGTCTCGACGGTTTCGACATCTATCTCGGGAAATTGGAGTATTATATGTAACGACTCCCATTGGGTTGTAGCTGCCATCCCAACGAGTTCGTAGAGCTGTATAGAGGTTGGACTTGCTAGGCACACGTGCACCAAGTTCTTCCAGTACCTCAAGTGGCTGCTATTATGGGCGAAGACTGCTCGATCGTAGGCCATGTTGTGTTGTGAAATATGCAGTTGAGTCCATAGTTCCGATAGTTCTATTGCCAACTTGCGCCAGGAACTACATACTTGTACGAGATTCCAACGCGTATAGGCACTCTCGTGAGCAGCCAAAAGGAAGATTTGCTCCACCACGGCGCTAGGGAGGCCGCGAAGTCCCTTGGCTACATCAGTACTTTTATCATAGTGAGGCATTTTCTAGGTTCAAAATCAGTATCTCGTCCAAAATAGTCACGTGTATGGGAACGTACTAGGCGCTCATTGATACCTCGCGAGATAACCGGCGTGTCGCCATTGGGATTGTAGTTATTTTTGTCGATGGATATCCAAAGGGGACAGTTCGAACTCATGGTGGTCATGGTTCAAGTTGTGTGCGTGGAGAATACACCCAGGCGCTTGCCTCCCTGGGTGTAATGGGGTCTCTCGGACTGATGGAACCGTTAACGGACATGGCAATGAACCGACGTTCGCTGTTCACAAGGAGTCAGGGAGATGTCCCGACGAATATGTATTACGGCTCCGTCCTGATACATGACTGGAACACGTTGGCTAAGTGACAACAGTTTCGGAAATTTCATGGCTTCATCAGCCCTAGGATGCGTTCGTACCCTTCTTTAACGCTCTGGAATGTCTCTTCGAGCTTGTCATATTGCTCCTCCTGATCTAGTTGCATGAGTGTTTCCTATTGAAACAGTGATCCGGTCAGCTCATTGCACATTCAGATGGACGAAAGGAAGAACGAACAAAGTTGAATGCCTTTATGCGTGCCTTTACTTGCAGCCTGAATGCCCTCTGTGCCGCTTCATCAGCAGGGTCCAAGGCTCGCAAGATCAACATCTCAATGAGCCGCTCATATTGTCTCTTTTCTAGGTTCAGTTTTTGTGGTGCTTCAGAGACAGACACACACCTTGGCAAATTTCAACTCTTTTCTCCAGCGTTCAGCCCATTTGGGCTTTGTTGGCGGCCCCAGCATTGCAACGTTGCTGGATTTGGTTTTCGTCTTCCCGGATCCTTTACCTTCGGCTTCAACCACTATTTTGACCGTGGCATTGCCCAATTGTTTCCCTAGTAGCGGCGTAGCCATTTGTTCGTCGTGTGTACCATACGCTTCCCGAATAAACTCTTTGTGCGCCAATAGCATTCGAAGGTCCACCTTGTCTCGTAAATCTTCAAAATCTTCGCTTGGATCTTCAACTGTGAGCTCTGCGTATCGCGGGGACTTGATGACAAAGTTATGAATCGCCTGGTAGAGAGCGGCTGCGATAATTTTCAACCAAGGTCCTTCGAAGGTCTTCAGAAAGATACTCACCACCGTGACCTTGTTGCTGATATGGGCCTGCGATGACAAATTGACTGGAAACCGTGAAAACAAGCAGAGCGCAGGGGATGTCCACGTACCTCAAGCGTAGCCTGGTGCTCTCCGGGAAAAAGTAGAACGGATACAAGGAGGAATATCCAATGAAATGGTAAACAAAGGTGCCATCTTTTCTTTTGCGCCGTTCAAAACTGTGGGTTGAAGGTCAAATTCATAGCCGGGGTTGTCATCCAGATATTAGACTGACAGTGTGACAAACTCCCACTTTTCTTCATCTTCTTGGATATATGAGCCAGCTTCAATATACAAGAGGATGAATATTTGCATTCGACGGTGGAACTCTAGAAATCCAGGTGTCGACCAGTTGACCTGAATGTCGACACACAGTCAATCTACGCAAATACACTTTGAGCTATGACTCACATGGTAGACTTCGTAAGTGATTGCATCTGGGTCGTCTTCGTTGATTTCTGCTTGAGGTCTCTTTATGACTCGGTCCCTAGGGTCTTTTCCTTTGCGACCACCTTTTTTGCGGACATAGGAATGGATTTTTTCTCCCATAGGTTTGAAATTGATAGCATCCTCTTCCACTTGTTTCTTGAAGGAGGCCTCGTCCGTTATGCGGTCTGTATGGCTTGTTTAGAACGGAGCTCGAGCAGTAGTTTACAGAATATCCGACGCACCATCCGGGAGATATTGATAGAGCGTGTTTTCTGGATCGTCTATCGCGGTACCAGTGAGACGCGCGGATTGGGAGATTGATACATATTGTCGAAGCGAGCCAGAGGCCATGTACAGCTAACAAGATGTAATTAGACCATCTTTGTCCAAAATATTGAGGATTGACTAACCTTTATGACCAAGTCTTCGTAGCCATATATCTTTTCCTCTTCGCCAAAAATCTGTTGAAATGTATCTAATTAAGGAAGAGAATAAACGGACTTGGCGATTCCACGCACAGGGTAAGTAAATTTTGGATGGAATTCATCCGTTAGGTGGCCCTCGTCGGGTGTAACATCCTCGACAGCTCGAACTAACAACGCGAACACAGGCCCAGATTCAGTAACATTCACCTCGTAGTTGGTTTACTAACCAAACTGCAAATGCAGTGCTTGATTCGAATCAGTTGTCCACTCTGACATTCTATGGTATAGGGGGCAGGTCGACGCGGTCGAGAAGAGGTTCGCAAGGTATTCAAAGAAACAGCAAAAAATGCACTATATTAGACAACGGAAGATGCATATAACAATAGTCAAGCCCATTTTGTTGAAGAAGAGGAGATGGAAAGAGTAAGGGCGTGTTGTTGTTTTTTCTCCGCCTGCTTTAGTCGTCCTCGTCCTTGACATCTTCAACTGTCACACCTCCTCGTGCAGAGGAGGGTCGTGAGATTTCTGAGTCTGATCCGAGGGATGCTGCCTTTGGCGGACGTAGGCTATCGTCGGGCGTGTCTGGCCTTGAGCCTTCCTCCTTAGTTCCCTTCTTCGATTTCTTGCCCTTCTTCTTCACCTTGATATCCCACTCCCAGAAGGGAATAAAGGAGTCGACCTAACACAATGGTAAGTGTACTATTCTCTTTTATGGGGGTTTCAGACTCACAAAGCCAACATCTGCGAATAATTGAGGGAATATCCATATTCCGGGAGGGGCCGCCACGATGGTGATGAGCCAGAATATCAGGCGCAGGATGGCAATCACGAAGAACAGGCCAACGAGCCCGAGCACGCCCATGCTCAGGTAGCTGACACCCTGTCTGAACATTGGTGGCCATAGGGGGAACATGACGCCTGCAAGGAGCACAACGACCATGAGGGCACCACCAAGATATGTTGTCCACTGGCTTCCTTCGTAGAACCAAGCGTAATACATTTCCTGTTCGAACAGTTGCATCTGGTTCACGGTTACGACTTTGGCCTTTGTTTTTGTCTGGCCGGATGTGAGGGTTATGCTTTCACCCCTATCAACTCGAAGGAAAAAAGCATGTCGGACGGTTTGGGACAATACAGCGGTGGCCTCTGCTTCAGAGGTCACTTTGGGAGCATTCTTGAGTTTTGCGTATGCAGGTGTGAGGAGGGCTTTGACTGCGCCGGAACCTAGATTGAAACGACGAAATGAGGGTAAGCAAGGTGCGTATGAGGGCTATAAACCAAACGCACCCTTGAAATAGTCTACTCTCTTGCCGTTCAGCACGCCCGTTCGTAATTTTGGGCCATTCTTGCTTCGGAGAAAGTTGATGACAGCACGAACTTCTGGAGGAGCGTCTTTTTGCTGATCTAACAGCGACATAGTGGTTGAATCGAGGCCGAGACCAGTGATGACAGTTTGCACAAGTGTTTAGAATGAATCACGTCGCTTGTCACAGACAGCGCAAGCAAGCTCAACCGGTAATAAGCTGGAAAGATTTGGTTAAGTGAGAGTTTGGAGGAGGCCAAGGTGCAAACCTACAGAGTGGCTAGGTGCAAAGTGTGAGCTGGCATTTCCACGTCCACGTCCGTACACTTGATTCACTGCTTTCGGCCGTAATTCTCACGACGATTCAAGGCGTTTAATAAATCAACCAATTCGATTCACAAAATATACTGTCATCACATCAGAAAGAATTCAACTATTCCACCGTATCCTCCTCCTTGAAAGTCAATGGCGTGAATGGATACCCTCCTGCCATATAATGTTTCCCATTTGCTTCCACCCTAGAGCATAGTTAGTGTCCGTTTCAAGATTCGTGTAGAGTGGCACTAACCAATGCAGACGGAGTGCGTGCAAGAAGGCACTCAGACCTTCCATCACAACAAGAATACCGACGTTCAGTTGGAACCAGAGCGCAAACGTGGCGACCAAAGCGAGAGAGCCAGTCCAACCCGTCATTGTCGAACGCAAGACCTTATTCAATGTCATGTCCCACACCACTTCAGAGAGCTGGGCGTGAGCAAGGGATAAAGCCCAGAGACGCAGATAGGAGGCCGTGTTGGAAATGCAGCCGAGACAGAATTCGATAGTATGGATGATTTGGTGGATGGCAACCTCGCCCATCTCGAACTGCCGAAAGCCGAAAGGAGTATTAGCTTTGGGTAGCATATGGTATACGAGACCAACGTACGTGATCTTCTTCGGCATCCTCATTATGACCGTCACCCTCTTCCTCTCCCTGAAGTAGGCGATCATCTTCCTCTCGGGGTTCGCCGTTTTGGCCATTGCCAACGCTGCGATAGCCGCTCTCCATCTTCTTCTTATGTTCCTTCCAGAGAGTATATGGCTTTACCAAGAGCATCCACGGAACACAGACGAGAGCAAGGTAAAGCAAGACTTGCTGAACAAAGGCTTGGCCGGGATACATCTGCTCCTTGGGGTCTACCTTACCCGGCGAGAGGAACATGTAGATGAGCATGTTCAAGAGATTTGGTGGGTTCGTGGTGACTGAGGGTGAGGACCAATCAGTGCACCACTTGGAAATAATCATGATGACGAGATAACCGAAGATGCTGTGAAGGAAAAGAAGTTGTGGGATGAATTCTGCCCAGATTGAAACCGTATTTCCAAAGTGAAGGAAGTTGGGCAATTGAAGGCAAATGGCAAAGGTCATCTAAAAAACGACTAAGCCGCCAGACATTCTGAAATAAAGGCCACGTACATGGGTGACACCCAAGATGATACTCATCTTCATCTTATAGCTGTTGATGAAAACAAGACTATTGGTCGCTCCATGCCACGTGGGATCAATTCCGAAGGGGTAAGTATGACCATTCGGAACTGCGTCGATAACTTTCCCGGGCTCGTGCGGCCAATCCCATCCCGTATGGAAGAGGTGCATTCCCTTGGAGAAGATGTCGTTGTACATGAGACCCGTGAACATGCTAAAGATCCCCATAAGCAGGATGATGTAACGGCCATAGAAGAAAGTGCCAATGATCTATCATGATTGTCAGTATATCAACAAACCAGGAGGATAATTGACCAACCTCGCCGGTATCGGCTTTAGCGAGCTTCCTCTCGAATAGGATCATCAAGGTGGCCGCGGTAGTCATCAAAATGGCATGTCCCAAGTCACCGAACATGACAGCGAAAAGGAATGGGAAGGTGATAGTAGCAAACAATGCCGGATTGACTTCCTGGTAGCTAGCGACACCATAGGAATCGATAATATTTTGGAAGGCCTCGGTAAACTTGTTGGTGCGATGGAAGGTTGGAGGCTGAACGCCGTGAGGAGTTGGCAACACGTGCAGGAGCGGCGGAATGGAAGTTCCAGATATTTCCTGCGCACGACGGAGGGCAGTCTGAATCTCAGTAATGTCCCTCGTCGGGGCCCATCCCTCAGCAATGAGCGTCTTGCGAGAGGCATCGTAGCTCCAGAGATTTAAGCAGTCCCAGACGCTCTTCTCGCGATTGACGACGCTTTCCCAGCCTTTCAGGTTTTCTCCAAGGACCCTCAATTCTTGGTCTCGACTGCCTTCTGTCCTGATTAAGACATTTCCGAGATCCTCCAGGCGTGCACCGACTTCCTTTAGCGCGTCCATCCGCTTTTCGGCACTTGCATCAACAGGGTAGAGTGTTCCACCCATAGACTCGGCGACCTTGCGGATCTTGGCCAGAAGAGTAGCGCCATGCGAGAAGATGATGAACACATTCTTGTACGTTGCGGCTCCCGAGATGGGGTCAACAAAGGGGCGCTCGATATCGGTATGGTTCATGTAGAGATTACCACGCAGGACGCGCCAGAGAATCCGTTCGAAGGTCGGGAGACGGTCGCGATCGATAGTTCCGGCTACGAACTCGAGGTCGAATCCTCCATCTGCTGAAGACATCTGGGCCTCTCGGTCTTCATGAGCCAACAGAGGTTGGGTGCCATCGTCAATTGATTGGCGGATTTCGGTGGTTTGAGTGGCGGCCTAGGGAATAATTAGTACAAGACGTATTTCTGCCTCAGCAAAAGAACACACCTTCTCAAAGAAACCCTTGGTGGACCTAAGCACCTCCCTTGCTTCTAGAAGCTCTCGCTCCCTCTCGCGAAGGGTGCTATAGCTTTCATTCATTTGAACAAGTCTTTCCTCGTGCTCAGTAAGAGTATTGTCCAGGTCATCCCGCATTTGCTGGGCCCTGGGACCGGTGATTGAGATAGCGGGCGAATCCTCCAGAGAGCGGATAGGAATAGGATGCCCCGGGTTGGTAGTGTTGGCTTTGGATATTTGTGTGGAAAAGAAACGCAAGCGACGAGCCATTTCGTCGATGCGCCTGATTTCACCCACGAAGCTACGTTGAAAGGAATTCACATCGGGATTGAGCTAGTAAAGGACCTGCGTCAACGTGATGATAATTCAAAACAAACAAAATCCTACATCTTTAAATTGAATATCGCCCAAAGCAGCGAGCTCGGCGACGGTGTCGTGGGCAACTTCAGTGTGCACGTAGAGCTGAACCAGACTCATCTCCTCCGAGCCTGCCAGATATTAGTTTAAATGTATGATAATAGGACTTTAAACGCACGGAAGAGACTTGGATAGCTCTCCGCCATGATTTAATGTGTCAACGCTGAAGCGGTGAGGGTTCAAGAGTTGGAGGCCGACTACGACAACCTGCCAATGCTCAAACTCGCCCCACTGGGCTCAATATTTCTAATAATCAATGCTGTAATCATACCTTCACGAGCTGTCTGGCCATTCCCGTCCAAAAGATTTACCGCGAACGCCTTTCTGGATGCACAAGCGTTGGGACTGGACGATGTGGGCCGAATAGTCGCGTTTGGAGACTTTGATGGAGACCAATTGTCAGTTTTGTGTTCACTTCCTGCCACTTCAAGTGTTACTGACCCTGTATATGATGATGCCGCTAACAGCCTAGACGTGGTCACGCTTGCAGCACCTACTGCACCAGCTTCTGAGCAGAATCTGCTTCACATATACACATGGTCTCATTCAGACTTTCAATTCTACAAAAATTCAACCATAGCCCCACCAAATTCGAATCGAATCGTTAACGTCGTCCCAGCCGACTTTACGCATGATGGGAAGCTTGATCTCCTGGTCATGACATCTGCCGGAAGCAAACTAGATATGTGGTTGTTTGTCGGGGATGGTGCGCAAGGCTTTGGTGCGCGGAAATACATTCATATAAAACGGCCGTACTGACGTGCTCCCATCATACAGAGGCTGCTCCTGTCTCAATACCGTCTTCTACTATTGCCCAACCTATCCCTCTCGACGTTAATGGCAACCTACGGTTAGATATGATAGGAAACGTCCCTACCTCCCGTTCGACTCCCAACCCTAGCGAAGAGTCTGCGCTCATGGTCTGGAGCAATGTATGGGATAGTACAAACGGTACTTCGCTATTTGAGATTGTTCCATTTGAGCAAGCCACAAGCTCATCGGCAGCACCAAAGTGCCGACTAGGATCGCCGCACAGCTCTGCCATCTTGGATTTTGATGGAGACTGCCTGGCAGATCTATTCTTGACCTGCCAAGAACCGGATGATCGGATATCTTACCACATTTGGCTAAATGACCCCGCTGGAGGAGGATTTCGCTTAGGACAAACCGGCATGCTTCCAAAGGGGGCTGGCATGGTCAGTTTTGCCGACATGGGTGAGCATATTGCTTTCAAATTAGCCTTACCTACGAATATTAACTCTATTTTGTTTGAAAGACCGCGACGGGACAGTCGACATGGTATTTCCGGTCTGCGAATCCGTCGACTCTAATGGAGTAGGCCATGAATGCAGCATCAATGTCGCTTACAACAAACAAATGGGATTCTGCACAGCTGGAATCGGAGGAAAAGACAAGGAAGACTGTCGGCGACCTGACGGTCTATGCAAACCAGATCCCAACTTCAAGTTTGATCTCTCGGAGACTAGCGAGGTATATCTTTCTCCGATTAGAATGACTTTATTTGACACATATGCTATAGATCATGATGTCTATACCAGTCATCACTCTCTTACGATACTCATCAACTTTACCGGAAACAAAGACGACCTCACTTCTCATGTACGACACGACTCACAATCCACCCCTTCCTCTCCCACTCAAACTTGGTGATGCCGACCTCGATGGATTCCCTGAAATCCTTTTCATTTCCGTCACTCCGGACGACGCCCGAGTCCCCAAATTGGCATGGAACATTGGCTGCACAGTTAACGAACCAGGTTGTCCACCACAACAGTTACAGGTTGAGCGTGATGATGTAGCTCCCCCATCCAAACCTGTCAAATCTGGTTCAGGAGTGGGTGGCCGCGGTTTTGTCATCGCTAGCGCTGTGGGCGATGCGAGTGTTCTGGCTACGTTTAGAGATGCAAGAAGTGTGAGCTTCTTGGACCTGGATGAGGATGGCACTCTCGATATTCTCATTCAGAGATCCGGTACAGGAACCGGAGGAAGCGGCACCGGAAATGGTCAAAAAGTCAACTTTGTGCAAAACAACGTCTTCCATGACGCATTTTTCATGAAAGCCATCGGTGCGTATATTGTCCATTCGCATTAACAAGTCTCAATGTTTCTTTACAGTTTTGAACGGAGCTTGTGGAGGAATGTGCACTCCAAAAGATCCACACAAAGGGGCCTACCATGTACGTTGATAGAAGTTCTTCTTCTTTGACCTAATCGTTTCTCCAGCCGTTTGGTGTCTCATACTCAGGAGCAACCTTCAAGTACACCATTTTAGACACGTCTGGGAAACGTTCAGCAGCCCAGATCCCCCAACTTCCCCAGACTTCTTATCACGCTCTTCAGATGCCATACAGCTTCTTTGGCCTCGGACGCACAAACAATTACATCGAAAACCTCTTCGTAGGCTCTACACGCAGGGTGCAGAAGACGGGGGCCACTGCAATGCTAGAAAGGGACCTGTCTCAAGAGGAGGCCCCAAGAACCCTTGAAGTTTTCCAACAACGAGTAGCACCACCTACGACATCGGACAATTCTTCAACCACTCCAGTAATCCCATCTGGTGAAGGTATTCACTATATTAGTATGGAAGGGGTTATTCCAAACTCTAAAGTCGTCATCATACCGCCAAATATCCCCGGATTTGGGGAATGGAGAAGAGAGTTGTATCTGAGACCTGGAGAATGGATTCCTTGGGTTACTGTTACCCTGGTAGTGGCAACGGCAATTCTAGGTATCATCGTTTACGCCTTTCACTGGAACGAGAAGGTACGTCGTCTCTTCCTTGATAATAGCCTGCCTTACTGAACACAATACATCTACAGAGAGAAGACGAACTGGAGAGACGCAGAGCGCTTCATAGTATCAACTTTGATGCACTATAATATTAATTCCTCTTGTTGTACTCCTCTAGCATTCTCCTTTGTGGTATTCGACCTAGATTACATGGACTTTGCCGCACGTCCTCCTCCCGCCTTTAAAAAACATCTTGCTCTTCCGGCGGGCATTCGAGCTTTTCCATCCCAAAGGCAACGATATACTCTTTCTTATATTTGAGCCACAAAGCCAGTAGATCTGCTCTGTCACCGTTCCATTGACTATGCTCTACAGTGCCCCAGCACTTCTGATCGGATTTCGGCACATCGTCTCTCAGCGTCTTAACGACCTCATCCGGAAATACCGAGGATAGTTCGGGTATAGAAACTCTGATTGTCCAGAGCACTGCGGCACGCAGGATCGCCCATCGTATGGTAAGCGGAAATAAATCCTCTGGTCCTGCCAGCACCAATGCTCTGAGGATCTCGCCATGCTGTGGAAAAGGATAGCCTGAGTTTTGCATGCCAAATGAGAGGACTAGAGAACATACGCGAATAACATGCCCTGGCCACGACGGGGCTTCTGCAGGTACTCCTAATGGCTTGTATGTTTGATATGAGTTGCTCTCACAGGAGTAGAGCTGCCTGAGTGACATAGCACACGCTCTTGTGGCGGTCTAGGAAGTTATGAGACGATAACCTTTGCAAAGAAATGGACATCAAACCTGCATAGAACGCCGCCTATCTTCATCTATACCAGCAATTGCCTCGACAGCACGAAGATGTCCCATAAGTTTGGTGCAAGACGATATCACACCAATAATCCCACATATAGCAGAAACTACAGAAATGATGGATGAGAAATGGGTCTTAAAGAGTGGGGTATCACTCACTTGTATGTGTAGAGTATGCAACAGAAAATAGCCCTTGCATGAGATGCACGGATGCTTGTTTTGGGTTCCAGAAGGTGAGTGGCGGAATCACAATGTTCATCATTTCGAGAGCCCAAGCGGCTGGGCTTCGTTCCGTGGCCATTTCACCTGCGACTCGAGTCGGATTCGGGGCTTCGAAGTTCCCTCCCTGGGCCGCTGGGCCTTCATTTCCATCTCCATCTCCATGGCGGAATCTCATCCCAGTTCTCACCACTTCTCCGAAGCTCAAGGTTGCTAGAGCGCTCTTGCCGACCAGAACGGCAATATGGCCCTTGAGAAATGGGGACTGGGAGATATACCCACTGTTGAAAACCAACCGAACCTGGGACATCAAATTCCCAGCATCATTCCAAGGATTAGAAGCGGATTGGTTCGCCATTGGGAAGTAAGTGGCTGGCGAGTGAGAAGGAGCCAATAAGGGATGCGCTGTATCGTCCGGTACAATTGAGCATTCCTCTGGGCTCAGCTCTGGGGTTGGTGCAAGATTGAGGCGGGATCGTAGCTCAAAGACCCTCCTTGTGATCTTATTTGGGTGTTCCAATAACCTAAGATTGGACTGTCAAGCCAGGCTTGAATCAAGAGCATGCATGTGCTCACCTACCATCCACTGCTCTAGGTATTCCTAATAGTCGCGCACCGATTTGAAGCGTTTGGCTTCTAAATATTACATTGATGGCAGACATTGTGACGATAGGATCCCATATACCTGTATCTTCGCGTAATGCCCCGCTGGATGTTGCATCCTCATTGGAATGAATTGCTTCTCCACCTTTTTGGTATATAATGCTCCCGTCTACGAAATACGACCAGTAATGACTTGATAGAACGTGACAGACGATGTCGTCGACTATCTCGACAGGAAGGAGGCCACCAGTGGTTGATCTTGAGATTTCGGTCATGTTCAAGAGTGTCTGGCCTAGTTGAAATGACCTCTCAGGAAAGTGGCGTCGCACTTTTCTCGGCCGTGGCGGGGTGCAGCGTTTGCTTCCATGGCCAAAAATGGGTACATTCACAGAATTGAACTTCGAATATTCTACAGCCCATCCCAATACACTTCCTTTGAAACTTCTACTTGTGCTGTGAGCTTCACATCATCTGCTCCAGCTCCAACCACGATATCGTAGACTCCTTTTTCAATCTTCCACCTGTTCTCCGATATGCACCAGTAACTCAATGCATATTTATCCAGGTTGACCTCCACCCCCACGCATTGTCCAGGGGAAATATCATGAGCCTTCTTGTACCCTGCCAACCTTCTGACGGGGTGAGTCAATTGGCTTGTCAAGCATGGTGTCGCGTATATCTGAACAACCTCTGAGCCTTTGATGGCTCCCGTATTCTTTACTTTGACGGTCGCAACAAACGAGAGATCGGGTCCGCTGGGGTTGGTCACTTTGAGGTCGGAAAAGGTAAAGGTTGTATAGGACAACCCATGTCCGAAGGAGAATAGCGTCGGGACTTTGCTACGAGTATAGTGTTTATACCCCTGTAAATGAGTGTGAGCGAATGTACGCTCACTGATTTACTGGCATCACTGACCACGAACAGATCCTCGGCATACCATACAGTACCATTCTCACTCCCAAAGTGGCCGTATGATGGCGTATCCTCTAGCCGTTTGGGGAATGTCATTGAAAGTTTGGCACTGGGATTGACTTTTCCGAAGAGTACGTCGGCGATCGCATCACCAGTAGAGTTCCCAAGATACCATGAGTGGGCGATGGTAGGTACATCATCGACCCAAGGCATCTCTACGGCTGAGCCCTATAGGTATGTGATGTGAGCATGGAATTTGTAGGGGAAATAAGAGGAGCTTACTGCTTGGACGACTACAATCGTTCGCTGGTTGACCTGTCCGACCTTCTTAATCAACTCATCGGTTTTACCGGGTAATTTGAGGTGAGTCCTATCATATCCTTCCGTTTCCCAGTCTCCATTCAAACCTACGACGATGATGGCGACTTCAGCCTCCTTTGCGATGGCCACTGCTTTCTCAATCTCTTCAGTTTCGTCGACGACTGGAGCTCCTCCCAACTTGAGTCCAGGTCCTCCTGTTAGTATAATTTCGTCGATATCCCCTTTGGCTGGTCCTCGGACATTGCAGAACTCCAGGTAGATCTCATGGGCGACACCTTTTTTGAGAAGGAATTGGCCTCGTTCTTCTTCAGTTCCAGTGTTGAAGAATGAGTTGCCTCTTCGCTGAAGTGTCCAATTGTCAACGACCAACTGTCCGTCGACGTAAAGCTTAGCACGGCCGGCGACCATGACTCCGAATTCAAACAAGGTATCTTCGCTACGGGGTCGCATGGATCCTTTGAGCTTCATTGTCCATCGCTCCGTGATGCCCTTGGGAGAGGCATCGGACAAGAACATGTTGGTTTCATCGATTTGGAAGGTTTCAATGGGATCTTGTACGGGCTTGTCATCGGGCCCATGAGAGTGCCACCAAGCATCAAATCCTTTGCCTCCTTGCGCGTTCACGATTTCATATTCGAGAGTTGGAAGACCTTTTACGGTCCGTGCACCCTCTGCGTATAGGATCTCGGTACTTGATGTCAGAGCTCCGGCGATTCCGTCGAATGGGTTTATAAAGAATGAGGGTTTAAGGGCTGCCGAGCCACCACCAGAGAGAACTGTAGCCTTGGCATTGCCGCCGATGATAGCCACTTTTTTGAGTGACTCTGCCTGCAGTGGAAGTACTTGCCCCTCGTTTTTGAGCAGAACGATCGTCTTTCCTGCAAGTTCGCGCATGACAGCTTTGTCTTCTTCACTATCATTCGTCCTCTCAATACCGTCACCATCGATGCTCTATCAATATTCTTTAGTTTTTTGTGTCGTGTAATGTGAATAGACAAACCTCTGGGCAGCCCTTAGACGCTTTTTGGACCAGATCCAAAACCTTTCTTGCACGATCTTTGACTGCCTTGACGGTGATTTTACGTGCTTGAATTGACCAGTTCATCTGGTACTGGGAACGGAACCCTCTGGTTCCCGGCATCTCCAAATCGAGTCCGGCCATGATGGGCCCAGCGACCTGTAAAGGTGTGAGCGGATGAGCGGTCTTTAAAGGAGCACTGTGCGGACCTCGTAGCATCCCCACCAGTCACTCATGATTGTTGCGTTGGATTTCCATTCGTTACGGACTACGCCTTGAAGTAGGAACTTGCTTTCTGAAACGTGAAGACCGTTGACCTTGCCATAGGAAGTCATGTATGCCCAGGGGTTTGCATACTTCTGAGCAAGCATGAATGGCATCAAGTATATCTCGCGAAGCGCTCGTGGACTAAGTACAGAGTCCAAACCCTGTCGGTCATCCTCTTGATCATTCGCACTGTAAACATCGATTAAGTGGGAAACACGCAGTGATTTGTATGTGCTTACACAAAGTGTTTGATGCAAGCACCAACGCCTTCGCTTTGCAAACCAGAAATGTATGCGGCAGCGATCGTCCCAGAAAGGTGAGGATCCTCAGAGAAAGACTCGAAACTCTAGTGCCTACGTCAGTTATGTGCGGCAACGAAGCGAATTCACCGACTCGGCCACCAAGAGGAGAGCGCTGTATGTTGACGGTAGGGGCAAGTACAATAGAGGCCGCCCTGAGTTTGGCCTCGGAAGCCAAAAGCTTGGAAGCCACTTTTCCAATTAACTCCGGATCGAAAGTGGACCCCAATGCCGTAGCGCTCTATATATTCATATATTCAGAGGGTAGTTACTGCATCGTCTGATGGCTACTTACCGGAATTGCCTTTGCTGGTGTAGATCGAAAGAAGTGGTTTCCCCGGATGCCATTAGGACCATCAGAGACCTGAAAAGCAATATTAGTCTTAGGATATCATATGACCATTCGTGGACATACCTTGATTGCGGGTACTCCCAACCTCGGAATGGCAGATGTGTGCCAGAAGCCTTGTCCGCCCGTCAAGGCGATGGCCTCGTCGACCGAGAGGGCCTCGACGATCTCGTCCAGGTTGGCATTTGCGAATGTAGAAGCTGTAGGCGGCATGGGAAGATGTATGACTGAGGAAAAGGAGTACTAGCGTGGGGTTTTAAATATGCCACAGTAATTGTGCGAGGTTTTTCCGGCTCGTAAACGAGTGTAAGGGTCGGAAAGAATGTGCAGCCATCGGGGTCAGCTTCTCGTGACCGAAATCAGAACCTGTAATATACCGATGCGGGGCGGCAGGCCCAGGCCACAAATTTGGGCGAGGCAGGTCGGCGGGGTCATCCGTTAGTGGCGATTTCCGGGGTGGAGTAACTTAGTGCCTGGTAGTTTCGGACTTTCTTCGCAATAAATAAATAGAAAGTCTAGCTTGGCGGTCAGTATGGCGGCGGATTGGTCGAAATGATCCTCACAGTACGTACTCTTTCACTACGCGCGAGCTTATAGCGCTCGTGACATGTGCACAATATGTTTTCATCAAGTATTAATTCGTGCTTCCTGGTCATATTCGCAGCAGATTCATGCAAAACCTATCGTTCATTGGAAAGCCAGAACCAAGTTCAGCCACCCGGGATGATGCGAAGTTCACTTAGTCTTGGTTGAAGTTATACAGTCGGCTCAGGGGTCGAATGGCGTGTTGAGTTGCCATCGCTAGTATAGTAGGTCGGTGCATGAACATGAGGGTGGATACCCGGCTACCTTGACTTGCATAGACAGTCTCTCCCCTTACGCTTTCCTTAACTGTAGCTTTGCATCACCTATTGACGGCCAAAATGCTTTGGAAGGGGGATTAAATAAGTTAACATCATCGTGTGTCCCACTTGTAATAGTCCCTGTACGTCATATCGCCATCATAAACCGTAATAAAGTCATCATGAGTACGGAATGATGCTTCCCTCTTGAGCTCTACATATACGAGTTTCGGGAATCGAGCTGGAGACCCATGTTTGAAATTATAAAGCCAACGAATTGGGGATCTTGTAGATCGTGTAGGCCAGGACATTATTATGATCTCCAAATTGATTAGAGGCGGCCAAAAATCGAGAACCAGAGCACCACCAAGGTTGATGGACCGAACGTTGGCACATAGAGAAAATATATCACGTATTCGGTCAGGGAATGTCAGTCCAGTATCCAAATGGAAATATTGAAGATTCGAGCCGTGCTTTTGAAGAAAAAGGGTAAGGAATGATGTTTCGGTCATACCAGCTAGTTTGCGACTCTGGGGAGGATTTGAGACCAATGAGGGGAGCGATGTCAGCTGAAAGGAACCGAGGGACGGTATTTTCCACGTGGAGAAGGTCCCTAATAAGACAGCTAGACCAGATAAAGTGCATTGCGATAGACTGATTTCTTGTAACTGTGGAAGAACGACGACCGATGCCTGGAGTGGATCATATTCATCCACTTCATGGTGATAGAATTGAATTTCGAGTCGTCGTAGGCACCACAATGCTTGGAGCAAAGGGAATCCAGGTGCGGATTGGGAGGTTCCAATGATGCCATATATTTTTAAGGTAGGAAGAGTTGGAATTCCTTTCCTTTGCAGGGCATCGTTGATCACGCGGACGTCTATATCAGAGCCAATTAGGGCGATCCGGAGTATGGGCATCCTTTGTAATAGGTCGCGGAGTCCACCTGGAATATCAGCTAGAATACCAACTGGGCTGAAAATCTCATCGTCACATATAACCAGTACTTCAGTATGCCTACCATAGCCTTCAGGCATACCATTGTATGTTAGAGTATCTCTGTGACCTCTATCGAGGGTGTCCATTAATGCAGGAAGAGCCAAAGGATTGGTTATAGGAAATAGCAGGACACAACGGTAGAGTAAAGGGGTCGCATATCTCTGGAATGATTTAGACGCAAGGCATAAATTACGCAAGCGACTTGCGTGCTCAAACCAACGCTTTCGAGCTTGGTCCACCTTGAGGCCTTCTGGTATCCAGGACGAGTATGCTACAATCCTTTCCAAGACGGTAGATGGAAGAATAAAGGCCGTGCGTTTCAGCGTACAGGCCGTAGCAAGCGCAGAAGGACGTAAGAGGGGATCAAGGGCCCAACATTCTACGAGAATTGGCCATACTCGACCTAACGGCCAATCTCGAGCTGGCACCTCATGAGCCGGTGGTACTCCCTTTCTCAGTTCCTGAAATATCTGCCCTCTCAGGTTGTTCGCATGCTTTGAGTGGGGTTTTGAAAATATATGAACTACAATCGAATTTCGTGGTGCATCAGCAAAAACTCCCAACGAGCCATTCACGAGACTTACCTCAAGGCCAAGACAGCCCAATGCGTAGACATCACTTGAGAGAGTTGGATATACGGTAGTGTCACTAGCGACGAGCTCAGGTGCTAAATATCTTGTGGTGCCGGTGTGTTCGCTTGTAGTGGTCAATCCAGTACCACCTTCATCAATAAACATTCCCTTGTGGTAGTCAACCCAGTATTGTAGCGGAGTGAGTTGCGGCGATGTCCTTGTGTATTCAATTTCATATGACCACCGAGTCTACACGAATCATTCAGTCACACGCTGGATTAACATCTGCAGTTGCTTACTTGATCCACGGTCCGGGTCTAGTGTTTCTTATTGACAAGTCATAGCCTGCATTTGCCGGGTTAATAAAAACAGGCACTGGCCAAATCACCGGATGAAAATACTGACCGGGGAAATGATAGCTTTGAAATCTAATCTGATTCTTGCGTGTTAATTGAATGGAAGGGGAAGGAAAGACTGCCAGAGGTGAAGCGGTCAGGTCCAAACTCGACAGTCCTCTGCCCGCCTTAACCTCGGACAGCGCGCCCTCATGTATTTGTGATAGAATGGTCGTCTGATGCACACCATGATGCACACGGTGTGTGCATGTAGCCTTGGATCTTTTGTGCAACTGCTTTTGTCCGCAGATATATGATTGATCCATGCACACAGTGTGTGCATTGCTGAATTAGGGAAGTTCAGAGTAGTAAACGGCTCAGATTAAGACAGGTCAGTTTCAACTCAAGAAATGTTGACACTTATGACCCACAGCCGCAAATTACTATTTAACGGTTGCCGGTAGGGAGGGGTAGATTGATTCCGTGTGGGAGCATTTGGTGATATATGAACACGTGACTGTTATACTAACAGATGGTTGTAGCGGCTAAAACTACCTTGACCGAGCAGCTACCTAACTCATTCCCAGCTAACAGGCGACAGACGACAACCGCCGCTCATCATGTTCCGTGGCAGCAAATCCAGTGCATCGTAATCACTACGAGCGGAATAAGGGCCATCTATATTCAATATTGAACCAGACGCGCGTGGATGGGATGACCGAGACTTGTCCCGTGAGGTTTATTGGCTGTTGGTACAAGCCTTCCATTTATTTTAGATCGTGGTGGTGGCGCTAACAGTAGTCGAGCGATGGACTCAAATTGTAAGGATGGAGACTAGACAACCTGTAGCGTGACAGCCACTTGAACTCCCAGGCGTCAACGCGCAAATGTTCATGCTGGGTCAGTATTTGCGTCAGTGACTTCGTAGGAGAGAGAGGAGCGAATATTTACTTGAAGGAAGAGGGCTCACCACCAAGCCGAAAGGGCTTGTCGCATAGGTGAATTGCACGGTATTGGCTGGCTTGAGCGGCAATAGTCTAAGCATTCTAGAAAATCTCCAATAAAACAGATCAATTTGGAATATGGGAAGATACCTATGTCCTTGTGTAATGTGTATTTCACAGAGAAGACAGGCCCAGGCCATGATCTGGACGTTTGCTCGACCCCATGGATTCCTGGTATTTTTGAAAATAACTGGTACGAATGGGCGTAATCTCTAGCAAAGCCGAGAGGTCGTGTGCAATAGAGGTGGCAAAGGGGAATCCCTTGCCGGTGATAACTCAGTAACTATCAAGGCCCTCTTCTGTCTATTACAATAGTGAATGTAGATACAGTTAGCGTCTTGCCGGCCGTACATACGCGGACTAAGCGAAGACTACGGACGCTTTGAGATATCCAACCGGCAAAAGGTGAGATAGATAAAAACATGCGAAGTGATAAGCGAAAATGTGACGTCTAAGGGCAAACTTTGAACTCTGCCACTCGTCGGGCGAATAAGAGCGAGGCGACTCTGCTGCGCTCGATCGGCACTTTTTGAACTTTATTAAAAACATATCTGATATATAAACATCCAACGTCTGTTTGCCAGCTTCCTGTCTCCCGCCTCTCAAAGCCCTCCTCTTTCTTCATCCCCAGCTTCGACGATGCAAACCACCAGAGCGTTCTCGTCCACCGCACGCACGCTTTCTCAAGCTCCAAATCGTCTCTTCTCTTCAACTTCGACCAATGGCTACGCACTTCCACCGAAATACGGGAATGGACCTCTGTACAAACTTGCCCCAAAGGATGCTATCACACACGCTGACGCTCCAGTCCTTCGCATGTTAATGGTACGTCTTGTTTTATAATGTATCCAACATTGTTCGGATCTCCCCAACCTCGAACCCTGCTAACTTTTCGACATTGCAGTTTGGAAAACCAGGAAGCGGAAAAGGAACGCTCTCTACAAAGCTAATCACGAAATACGATGTTTCCCAACTCTCTGCGGGCGATATTTTGCGTGCCCATATCACCGAGGGGTCAGTTGGTCCCCCAAACCACCCACATGATCCGGTTTTGCTGATAAAACTTTCGCAATTATTAGTACTCAAATCGGAAAGGTTGCCGAAGGTATCATGGCTAGCGGAGGTGAGTTCTCTTCCTTTCCCCCAAGTCGTGAAAGTCTACCGACACGGTACTGATTCCGACGGAAGCCCTTGTGCCGGATGATATCATGACAAAGGTCATCACGTCCAAGCTCGACCCTTTACGCAACAAGGTAAATTATGCTTTCGATCACTTCCTCATCCCTATCTCATTTCTCATCCCATTCAGCATTGGATTCTTGATGGTTTCCCCCGCACAATTGGCCAAGCCAAACTTCTCGACGCGCACTTGCGTAAAGCGGCCAACCCAATCACGTTGATCATCAATCTCGACATCCCTGACGACGTTATCCTCAGCAGGATCAGTGGTATGTAGCCCTCCCCTTCGTGCATTCGCCGCATGGGTCTAAAGGGTTGTCCAGACCGATGGGTCCACTTGCCCTCAGGCCGGGTTTACAACTCGAGTTATAACCGTCCACAAGTTGCCGGAATTGACGATGTGACAGGCGAGGTGCTCACGAGACGACCAGACGATAACCCGGTACGTCCTGATTGGTCCCCCTCCCCCCTTGGGAAAAAGTTCTGGGCTTTGTGACTTATGTTTCCACAGGAAACCTTTGCTCGACGACTCCGTGCCTTTTACGATTCCACCTCTCCTCTCCTCGCGTACTTTGGATCTCCAGAGGCCCGCGCCTCGACCAAAATGGTCACACTCACCGGAGCCTCGTCAGACGAGATATGGCCCAAACTCGACCAAATCATCGCCTCCGAGTTCCGTCTAAAGCCACGGGGTGCGATCACCAAGACCAGCGTTCAGGAAGCCATGTTCCGTGTGGAAGGCCAGGGCCCATTATATTCGGGCGTGGCCTATAAATTATAAGGTGGTCTCCCAAACCAGCAGTGCTACCTGGGAGCACGCCTTTTTGTTGTTGTTGAAAAAGACAGAACGGCATCGTCACGGTGCCGACGTCAACGTGGTTCACAGCACTCTGTCCATCCATTCATCTGGATGGCGTCACATATCCCTCGCGTTTTTCTTATGCTTCCTGACTGGTTTCTCTTTCTCTTTTACCGCGGCAGCCGCATTCCTACTGGCTTACTTGTACACTAGTTCCTGTAACGATATAGTTCTTTTCACCTTGGGAATCCTTCCTTTCATGTGTGGAACAAGATCTGGCTGGTTAACATAAGCTCAACGATTCTAGGGAATAACTTGTGAAAAACAAATGTATAAATAAAAGTCCAAGCTCGTCTAATCGAAGATAACAACAGTTGACAAGTTACTTCAATCACTCAGACGAGGCAAAGAGAAAAAATCTCTACAATGGTCTTGCTATCGGACCAGGAACCAAGGGCTTGGGTCCATGGGGGATAATGGTACCGTGAAAGGGATCGAGAGGAGCCTTAAGAGTATCCGGTGTAGGGTTGATCAAGTTCGGATCCACAATGAATGGGACATCATTGTCTGGAGTCTGCCTGCGAGATCGAGGTGGACGGACGAGCTCGGCCTCTCCTGGCTTTCTCATGCATGGGTGCGGCTGCTGAGGTAGAGCGATGGCTTCTGGGTTTCCTGGATTTCCATTTGATGTGTCCGGGTTTCCGATGACGATTGGCTGGTCGCCCAGAGGCTGGTCGCTCTGGGCGACTGGGTTGCGCCAGCCGGCTGGCGCAGCCAGCAAGGGACCCGCAAGGGAAAGGAATGTCACGAAAATAGTCAAGAAATGCATGGTATTCTTAATGATAGATGGGTTGTTTGAAAAGGCGAAAAAAACGAAAGGCTTGTAATCTGTGTGGAAAAGCACTTGTTAGATTTGAGGAAACAGAGTTGTGCTGGGGCGTCTTACAAAAATGGCACCAGGCTGGAAAGGAAGGACAAAAAGTAGGAAGATGAACGGTTCTGAGGATGAAGGCATCCAAGTGATACCCTACTTATACCTCGAGTGGGTGCCAGGTCGGCCAGCCCCTGCCGTCGGCGCTCACTCGCATTCCAGTAGCTCTCTTTCGCGATGACAACCCTCGCTAAGGCGCCTTGTGCAACCAAACTCTTATCTCCGTTTCTATCAAGATTCTGCTAGGACGGGACAATGGAGCCACTCATTGGCAGCTGCAGCATCACTGAGTAGCGCCCGTCTCCTTTCCGGAAACCATTCGTTTGTCATGTGGCGAATTGTCTGGACAACAAAGTGCGATATCTCCAGTGAATAATATGAGAAAAAGATCAGCTCTATGAAGATTCAGTATCGGCGCAATATAAGGTCGAGGGGAGCTAGAGGGGCGTCGCGAGAGATGGCAGATGATGATGATCTGAAATCACGCGTATGAGAACAGAGGTTTATGGGTCTTTGTTGTTTTTCTTGCTGACGGACTGGCAAGAAATACAGGACGGTGGTCTAAGGAACGGAGCCGACACGGGCCGAGGCAGAGATGCGGTGAAACAGGAATGGTTGAGAGGAGGAAGATGTTTGTAGAGATGTACTTGTTGGAAAACGCGCTTTGGGCCAGAGTAGTGTGGAGTGTCAATGTCTTACAAATTGGCATTGGGCCGAAAAAGAAAGAAGAAAACGCGGGAGAATAAAAATATTCTGAGGGTAAAATAATCCCAACGATATTGTACTTATACCTTGAGCGTTGGTCCAGCCATTGGCAATGGCACTTACTCGTGTTCTAGCTCTATTCCCCGATAATAACCTGCGTGAGCGCAGGATGCAATACAATTTGTAATCGAATTCTTCTCTTTCCTCGATACTGCCAAAACAAGACAATGGAGCCACTCATTTGCAGACCTGGCACTACTGAGTAGCGCCATCTAGCTCCCTTCAGGGAACCATTCATTGTTGTGCGGCTAACCGTCTCGACAATAAACTGCATTATTTCCGGTGAATAATTTGTGAAAATCAAATCCATAGAGATTCAAGCTCATCTACGTCGAGGATAACGTTTACAAGTTACTCCTATGGTCTAGATAAGGTAGATCTCTCTACTATGCACTTAGTAGCGGAATCTTCCCTGTCAGCTACGTTAAAAAGGTTGGCGTGGGCAACCCAGCCCCCAATTTGGGCTCCATTTAGACGCTGCCTTGCGCTTGCGCTTCAAGGACTTCGCCCTTGGTCATGCCATTGACATCGGTAAGGGTAGGAAATGTGCTAACGCCATTGCCAGGCTGGCCCTTGCCTCGCTTTTGGATGGGCCCACCCGTACTTTCGTCGAAGATGGGTGTTTCTGGCTGTTGGAAAGACTCGCCCGTACTTCCATCGAAGGTGGGTGTGTCTGGCTGTTGGACAGGCTCGCCCGTTCTTCCGTCGAAACTGGGCGCTTCTGGCTGTTGGACAGGTCCGCCTGTACTTCCGTCGACGGCGGGTGTGTCTGGCTTTGGGATAGAGTCTGGTTTTGGGATGGAGTCTGGCTTTGGAATGAAGTCTGGCTTTGGGATGAAGTCTGGCTTTGGAATGAAGTCTGGCTTGGGGATGAAGCCCGGCTTGAATTCGCCGACTGAGCTCTGATTGACTTCGACAACTGGGCTCTCATTTAGAGCCCTACGAGATAGAGGTGCAGCGAGCAAGGTGCTCGTAAGCGAAAATAATATCACGAAAATTGCCAGAAAATGCATGGTATTCTTGATGGTAGATGATATTTTTGAAAGGTGAAAAACGAAAGGCTTATAATCTGTGTGAACACTCGTTAGAAAGTGCGTTTTGGGCATGAGTCGTGCTGAGCGTCTTACACAAAAGGCACCAGGCTGGAAAAGAAAGACAAAAGTGGGAAAGTGAACAGCTCTGAGGATGAAATTGTCCCAGCAATACCCTACTTATACCGCGAGCGATTGCCCGACCAGCCATTGCTGTTGGCGCTCACCCGCGCCCCAGCTCTTTCGTGATGACAACCCGCGCGAGAGCAGAGTAACGTACATCATACAACCAAATTCTTGTTTCGATACTACCAGATCAGGACAATGGAGCCACTCCTTCGCAAGTGCGACACCACTGAGTAGCGCCCGTCGCGTCTCCCCTAGGGAAACTATTCATTTCTCGTGTGGCAAATCGTCTGGATAACGAATTACATTATTTTTAGTGAATAATATGCAATAATCAAATCCATGAAGGTTCATGTCGAGCGCAATAGGAGTCGGGGGTCGAGGAGAGCTAGAGGGGGTTAGGGGCATCGCGAGGATAATGTGATAGCACGCGTACGAGAAAAAAAGGGGAGATGGGTCCTTGATGGGTGTCTCGCTGGCGGACTACTAAGAAATACAGGAGACCTCTATAGGGACAAGTGTCTTACAAAATAGATAAATAAATAATAAAAAGTGGGAAGATGGATTTATGAGGGCTAAATAATCCTAACGACATTGTACTTATACTTTGAGCGCTAACCCAGCCATTGGCTATTGTCAGGACCGTGGAGGTGGAGAGGAAGATGAGGCAGTGCCAAAGAGACTAACAAGCGCATTGGGGATTTGCTGAGGATGGAGGAAGAGGAGAGAGACATCGCAAGGAACGAGCGATGAGTGGGAGCTAAGATCACGCATAAGAAAAGAAGAAGAAGGTGGGAAAGTCCTTGATGATTTCTAGTCAAAGAACTAGCAAGCATGCATGAAGCTTTATTTAGGGACGGAGCCAGGAAGGACCAAAGCGGAGATAGGGGAGTTTGAGAGGAGGAAGGTGGCGATGGCGACATTGAGGGCGGAGCGTGACAGACATGGCGCTCACCCTATCACACTAGCGTAGTGTGAGTCAGGGCCAACCAGTGAAGGCTGGTGGTCCCGCCACAATACACTACTGACAATGAACGCCGGACCCAGCCAAACTAAGACACCCTTCAACAGGTGGCTCTCCGTTAGGGAAACACCCTGATTTAGTGCAGATAACAGGTGGCAGCCCAACTGTATCCCCTTTGGTCGACCCATCGACTGGGCCATCAGTTCGACCCTCGTCGGGTACAGGTGCAGCAAGCAAGGTGCTCGTCAGAGAAAGGAATGTAACGAAAATAGCCAATAAATGCATGGTGTTCTTGATGCTAGATGGTTTTGAAAGGTGAAAACAAAGGGCTTGTAATCTGTGTGGACACTTGTTAGAAAAACACGATTTGAAACTAGAGTCATGCCGAGCCTCTTACATAAAAGGCACCAGGCTGGGAAGGAAATACAAAAGTGGGAAAGTGGGCAGTTCTGAGGATAAAATAATCCCACAGATGACGTACTTATACCTCGAGCG
>KN824283.1:399333-488458 GCA_000827415.1 Serendipita vermifera MAFF 305830 | reverse complement strand
CTCGAGCGTTGGCCCAGCCATTGGCAATGGCGCTCACTCTCATTCTAGCTTTCTTCCACGATAACAGCCTGTGTGAGAGCAGAATAACGTGCATTGTTTACTCAAAGTCTCGTATCTCTCTGAAGATGCTTCTAAACAGAGTGATATAGGCCCACATATGCAAATACAGCATTACTAGCACCCGTCTTTCATGGGAAATCGTTTCTTTGTGTGGCAAATCATCTGGCTAACATAGTTGCAAGAATTCCGGTGAAATATGTGTGAAAGCATATCAATAAAAAGTCCAGGCCCATCTGAATCGAGGATACAGCCGTTCAACGTGACTTCTATGACTACAAGATAACGTTCTCTTCTATCTTCTTAGGGTCTGCGTTTCTGGCCTTGATTGAATGAGTTGAGAGGGTTGGATTGAGTAGGTTTTCCTCTATTCTGAGCTCAATTATTGGCCTGGGTCCATATTTGCTATGCTTTGGGCCCACCGGTGAGCATGTTCCTCCTATTATATTGATGTGAATCGCCGACAACTGTAACGTTGGTCTTTCTATCACTCGTTTCTCGTATGGTAAATAGGCTGGCCCTACATATATGTGACGGTTCCAGGAAATGGACCTAATGAATGTTGCGTGACAAGCGAATAAATAGACTTCATCTAAGATCAAGAACATAGCAGTTTTCAGGTGTGTCTACGAATCGAGTTTGTCTTGCCTCCTCGAATGCTCATAGTGCCCAGCTCCTCGTGATCATCGCATTGTCGGCCTCGGTTATTCTGTCGACAGGGTAATCACCGATGGTAGCGCCCTTGACTCTGGGCTTGAAGTGTTTCTCCCTTGGTCATCCCGTTGACTCGGCCATCGGTTCGACCTCCGTTGCCGGGTACGGGTGCAGCGAACATTGTGCCCGTCAGGGAAAGAAAAGTTATGAATATAGGCAGGAACTGCATGTCTTCTTGATTGTGAAATGGTTTGAAAGCAAAAGCAAAAAGGCTTGTAATCTATGCGATCAGTTGTTAGAAAATGCTCCCAGCCTCGTTACTGAGTGTCTTACAAAGTGGCACCAGGCCAAAGAAAATCTGGGAGAATAAAAATTTCCAAGGGAAAACATAATCCTAAGGACAATCTACTTATACCTCGCTGACCCAACCTGGCTGTGAAGCGCGCCTACTCACGGCCCAGGTCGCCTCCGCCATAACAATCCGCACGAGAACAGTGTACTGGTTCTTTATCAATCATGCTCTCTTCTATATCACAAGAGAACCTCTAAATCAGTCACGCATGCACCGATGAAGCTGAGTTGAACCAGATATCTAGGAATGTCGAACTGAGTTCCGACTGCCACGCCCTGGGCCCATATTTGCTATGCTTTGGGCCCACTGGTAAACGTGTTCCTCTTATTGGTGTGAGTCACTGGCAACTGTAATGGTGGTCTTTTTATCACTCGTTTCTCGTATGGTAAATAGGCTGGCCCGACATACGTGTGACGGTTCCAGGAAATGGGCTCAGTGGATAGCACACAATAAGTGAATCTAAGATCTAGGATATGACGTTTATAGGTTGTGTCTATGATTTGAGTATGTCTTGCCTCCTCCAACGTTCATAGTATCCGGCTCCTCATGATCATCGCATTGTCGGCCTTGGTTATTCTGTCGACGGGTTAATTCCCGAGAGGATCACCCCCGGCTCTGGGCTCGAAGTGTGTTTCTCCCTTGGTCATTCCGTTGACACCGCCATCAGTTCGCCCCCCGGCGGGTACTGGTGCAGCGAGTAATGCGCTCGTTAATGAAAGAAGTATCACAAAAATAGCAATAAACTGCATTGATAATAGATGATTGAAGGAGAAAATAAAGTTGTAACCTATAGGAACAATTATTAGAAATGCTCGCGCTGCAGAATATCTCACAAAATGGCACCAGGCCTTAAAGAAAGAGAAAGTTAGGGAAGAAGAAAGAATCCAAAGATGAAATATTGTCAATAATGATATACTTGTATCTAAAGCGTGCACAAAGCTATTGGCAATGGCACCCACCTCACATTCCGTGACAACACCTCATGCGAAACCAGTGTATAGCATATTGCGTAGTCAAGATAGCATGCGTCTTCCAGCATGCATCCTGAATAAAGCGATGCAGTCACGCATACACCAACGAATCGGAGTCAAACAACAATGTCTGGGAAGATGGGCTCGATGTCAGAATGCCACGCCCTGCGCCCGTAATTGCTGTACTTTGATCCCACCGGTGAGTGTGTCCCTCCTATTGGTGTGGGAACTCGATGCAATAATCAAAATGACACATCGTCAGCTTGGGCCCAACTAGATTGGTAGTACGATACCGTATTCTGCTACATATGGGCCTAACTTTGAGCCCTTATTTTTTCTTCACAATATAATGAATGCTGAAGAGGAGCGCTTGTGCTGCTTGACGCCGTTGGCGCGCCCATACGCCACAAATGGCGCCCATCAGCCTGAGGACTCAATTGATTTTCCACCGCCAGTACCGCTGACCTTGAGCCTCTCTTCAAGAGACTGTCAAGGTGAGCTACGGCCCTTGATGAAGAATCGATGTATGGACCACCTTGGAAAAGGTATAAATAGCCTACTCGAGAAGCGACCCCAGTTCCCTCAGACATCTCTTTTATTCTCTTTCAGACGTCTCGCTCTTCTTTTTTCTTTCTTTCTTCTGTTTGTAGGCCTGGTGCCCTCTGTGCGTTGCAAACCTATCTTGCGGACATGGATGACTTATTGACTTGCTGCCAGATTTTTCTTAGCCCTCAATCCATACTATCACACTCAATATGAAGCTCTCTACGATCCTCGTTTCTTTATTGTCATTGACGACCCTTGCTTTGTCGGCTCCCGTACCTGCGGGGCCAGCCAAAGCCGCATCTGTTTCCACCAAGGTTGTAGCCGCTGTCCAGCCAGCGGTAAGCAAGCCCAGACAAGTTACCACCGCCGTGCAGTCATCATCTAAATCCAAGTCCGACAAAGTTGTGAACACAAAGGCAATAAAGTTGAACACAAAGGCAATAAAGCTAGCGAGCACCAAGAAGGGAGCATTGGTCCAGAAGAAACCCTCCGACATTAACGACCCATTCCCTAATCTTGAAAAGTATTCCAAGTTAGTATTACCTCTTAATAGCGTCGTCTCGAAGTTGACACTTAGACAATTAGGCAATTTGGTGGAAACTTTGCAGCTGCAATGGATGCTAAGGGCGAAGGCAAAAAGGCGAAATATCTCCAGAACCAGGCTGCGAAGGAGGCAAAAGCGGCCAAAACAATGCTTCAGCAAGCCAAGAAGGCCAAGTACGCCACTATCGAGGACCGGGAGGCGGCCATCCAGAAGGTCAGGGATATGGCCGCCAGGGCTCGTAAGGATCGCACTGAAGGTACTCTCCTTTGGAAGGATGCCCAGCAAAAGGAAAAGAAGATCCGAACTCAGGTAACAGACGGGATCAGGAAACAATTTATTAAGACATACGCAGCTGTTGTCAAGCAAAACAAACAGGTGGATCAGTTGGATAAGGAACTGGGCACGTACTAGAGGCCTGTAAACTTTTACGCGTTTTATTTTATGAATCATACATTGCTAGCATGTGCTATAACGATAAATGCGAGTATTGAACGTCAGATCATGATGTCTCGAGCGGTTGCTCTGAAGCAAGGGTCACCAGTCATAGGCTTTATGCACCTTTTGCCGAGCCCTGCGCTTCAGCTGCTGCCTTAAGCTCCTTTTTGGTTCGATAAAAGTCGGAAAAGTTCAGTCTGATGGAAAGGAAACGACAGTCCAAATCTTGGTGAACTTGTAACGAGTGGACAATGGCTTGGGCGCGTTCAGAAAACAGACCGCTGTACTCTTTGACACGCCGGAGAATACGGGGCAGGTCTGCCGATTTGTGCGAAGTGCTGAGAGGATTTGCGTCTGGCAACGTGAACACTCCCTAAAGGAAGTTTATTCAGCGTAAACATGTGGTTTCAAGGCAGTTTTCTCACCCTATCATGATCACGTTCACTGTCCACCCTTGCTGCCTCGGCGAGACAATAATTATACAGTGATTCCTGAAGGGGGGTTAATCATAGTACGGTTCAGAAAATGCGACATACTGTCGCATCCCGGAACTGTAGGATGTTATGGAACAACTCTCTGAGTTGGATCAGTAAATGCTCCTAAAAGACATCAGCCCATATTCTCGAAGACTTCATGAATACATGCCTCTTTCCCCGCTTTTGGACTCATTAGCAAGATCTTCTTGACCATGCGATCAAGATAGACACGGTGCGCATGTATGAGTCCATCAAGATCCCCTTCTTTCTTCGTGATAAAGTCCATCAACTCCTTCCACGAGCATTCGATGACTTCAAGCTGGGAAAAAGCCTGAAGCTGACGCATGAAATGGATCATTTCGCAAAGAACAATGCGAATTTGATGCCATTCACATTGTAGATCGTCAAGAACTTCGCTTTGAACGCTGGATCGGCGCCCGCCGCCGCGCCCACCTCCGCCAGCGCCACCTAAAAAGGATCTTGCACCAGCGGCAATTCGGTTCCATAAGGCCGAAAGAGCACCCTCGACGCGCTTCATTTTCCACAGATGATGGAATATCTTTAAATAGTTCTCCATCGAATCGGGGTCTATGACGGTATCAATGGGCGCGTCAACTTTGTATTCGAGCGTGAACACGTCCCATCCAATCTCGCCGTGGCTATACTCCATCATTCTCGCGTCTAGCCGTCGGAGAACGTCGGGAGGATCAAATCGTGCATTGGAGGAGCGTACGGCCGCTTCGAGTGTTGCTGTGAGGTTGTGGCGGTATAGAGTATTTGCTGGACGTGAGAGGGATGTGATGAGTAGAAGCATTAGTTGATCGGCAAAGTCACCAGCGCCAAGAAGCAGATACGATTTGAGTGCACGTAGATGTTCCAGAAGGCGGAACTTTTCGAAGAAGATGTCGAAGAGCCGCTGACTTGCTATTTGATATGCAGAGTCGATGGAGCGCACGAGACCAGGTATGTCGCTGTATTTGAGAGCTGCCTTTGGGTTAAAATTGATAGATCAATCTGGAATAAGGCTGCTTACTGCGACCTGGTCCCGTATGATCCAGTTTGTTTCGTGTTGCCACCCAATCGGAATCGTGGCAGCTATATCGAATGAAATTGAGACTCTTCCCGGTAGAGAAGATCTACTAAATGTTAGGGGCTTCTAGTCAAATCTATCGGGCTTAATATCAACAAACCTTCTTGCCGAAAGACTCGCCAACGAAACTAGGCAACATCTCCGTACGGAACTGATATTTACCTTCCCAGAGCTTAAGGCCAATATTCCTAGCTTCGTCACTCTGGTTCCGGTCATCGTCTTCCGCTCCAGCAAAACCACCGTCACCCATTAGTGCACCAATGTTCGCATTGATATTGGAATGAGCATGTGTATACTGTAGGTGTGAGAGTTCTGGGTTGGCAGCGACAAAAAACTCGAGATATGGGTCGTGCAGTTCTCCTGCAAATAGCCATTTTTGCAAAGTCTGGAAGAAGGGCTTGGACACCTGTAACAACCCAAAATAAGTCGTAGATATGGGAATCAAAATTGCTCGCACTTCTTCGAGAAGCTGGTCCGTAAAATTTCGCACAAAAGGATCCCCGTTGTCTGTATACCCATAGATGAGACTAACAAGCGCACCGCCACTGCTATCTGCCAACGAATGAGCTTTGGTTGTTGATGATTATGACATATGTACCTTGACAGCCCTCGACACATACACTCATCATTCGCATGCGTAGTCTCCATTCATCCACCCAGACTTCTAGCCTCCGCAATGTGAGTCCTGTTTCTTCGTCCTTGGTACCAATAGGCCGTGCATCTTCCATATCAATCGATCCTCCCTGGGACATTTGCGATTCGAGCACAGCAATGAGACGATAATATTCTGTTAGTTGAGATTGAAGATGGTGACAAAGACTCTGTAGAGCGACGATTAGGTTGGCAGGATCATGATAACAGCGTGAGGTCGACTAACCTGCTCAATCATCCCTACCCCTGGTCGACCGTCGTGATCCCTGACCCATTTGGAGACGCGTACATAAAGATGACCGAGTTCTGAAAGCCGTAAGATAAGAGCACGCGTAGGTGCAGGCAATTGAAAACGCTGAAGAATTTGATTAGATCTCTCACTTTATTCTGTGTGGTATACTCACGGGATCTTCGGAAAAGACGACGGTGAGCTCGCCGTCTGCCTTGTTCTCATTGAAGCGCACAACTTTGCCAGATATTCCCTGTAGTAGATATAACGCGTCTCTAAGTAACAATGCTTCTGCAAACTGAGGACGCCCGTGTCTCGCTCGATATTCTTTCAGAAGTTGTGCTTTAGATTTGGCAGTCGAAGGTGGCTGATTGGGGACGGCCGGGGGTATCATTGAAGATCGACGAGAGCGGGAGAGTGGGCTCGCAGGAGACGATCGAGATATCGAAGGCATGAGAGGTGGGATTATAGGCGGCGGCTGGGCGGACGAGGAAGATAGAGCTGCCATAAACTGTAGGACTGCATGTTTACGCGTCAAGAGATCCTAAGAAGCGATAAATAACGACATAAATGAGATATAGGCTCGTACCTGATCCAAAAGTCGCGCAAGAAGGTTTGAAAAGCGTAAAGAATCCTGGGCAGATACTAGGGAGATGCGAAATGAGATGCGAAATATGAAAAAATAGGATAATATAAACATTTTGCGCGAATATTCGCGGATATATGTCCAATATCAACCTGCCGAGAGCTTCCTATGTGGCTGAACCAATCTTTAGCATCGAGATCTATGTTGTTTCTGCGGCTCACCTGTTGAGAATGTGAAGCGAATCTTCTGTTAGATCTGCTCTAAGACGTTCATCGCGTCTTGCAGCCGGGACCAGGGAAAGCACGAGGGTATTGAGGGCGGTGGCCATCTCCAACCTTGGTTCTCACCTCAACCGTTGATGTTCGTAACGTCGGCTGAATATGGTCAAGCGTATCAATCCATCGTCGCTCAGCATCGAGCTGCCTCTGCTTCATCCATACTCATCGCGGTAGCTCCCGACATCGACGCCCTCTGTGCAGCCACCATGCTTGCCACCCTTCTCACCCAGGATAATATCACACATCGCATTACTCCTGTTGCTGGATTGGCTGCTCTTGCGGAATTAAAAGAGGAATTAATCCAAAACGAACAGGTTAGTCGAGGTTGTACCAGGCTACTCCTCCCCGCTAACAGTGATTCCTCAGCTGCATACGTTGATTCTCATAAATTTTGGAGCGCATCTCGATCTACCTGGTGATCAATGGTTTGGACTGTTTCCGGACTCTCTTCACATCCATGTAATCGACTCTTCAAGACCACACAATCTTTCTAGTCTCTATGGTGCTGGTTCTGCTGAACGTATAATCGTATGGGATGATGACACCGTTGCGAACTTGGAAGAAGTACGCGCCGCGTGGTATGCCATCGAAGTGAGTGTGCGAATTTTGGCTTCCGTACATTTCGAGCCGACGCGTTTAGTACGAACCGTTGCCAGACTCGGATGAATCAGACGAATCGGAGGATGAACCTGTGATGGATTCGGATGAAGACGACGAGGAACGGCCGCGAAAACGACGCAGATTGGATGATGACCTTGTCAGTTGTGCTTCAAGCATACTTGACCATTGCATTGACTTGTCTTTAGTCTCCAAGCAAGCCAAAACGAATGACGCACGACCAGTATGATGAACACGCGGCACGTGTCGAAAAGCACTATTCAAGTGGCACATTTTATGGGCAAGCAGCTTCTTCCACTATTTACGTCCTTGCAACACTCCTCGAACGCGTCGACAACGATCTCTTATGGTTGACGATCCTCGGTCTAACTTATCAATATCTTACAAACCGCATTTCTCGCGATACGTACGATATATACCACCAAATCTATTATGACGAAGTTGCGCGTCTCAATCCACCTACAGCTTCTGGAGCATCAACAAGCACACACCCAGACGACAGTTCAATAAGGCCCTCAGAAGAACTACGGTTTGCTTTATTTAGGCATTGGAACCTATACGACGCCATGTATCACTCCCCATATGTTGCGAGCAAGCTTGGTATTTGGAAAGAGCGCGGGCGCAAGCGACTCCACGGTCTTCTAGCCAAAATGGGGTTGGTGTCTCACATTGAAACCCGCCAATTTTTATTCTGATTGATCTAGGTTTTCATTGGCTCAATGTCAACAATCCTACTCCCATATGGATACCGACTTGAAACGAGAACTTCGTCAAAAAATGGAAGACATAGCGCCTGAATATGGGCTGCTCGAGCTCTCCTATCCATCCTTTGTTCGCTCCTTTGGGTACAAATTCCAGCCATTATGTGCCGCAGATGTAGTAGACGGTGTGAGTGCATTACTCGAAGCTGCTGGAGGACTGCGCGTCGATATTGAAGTCGAAGGCGCGCGAAATGGTGGCGAGTGGTTTGGTACGGGTCGACAGTGGGTCATGCGACGGGACGATAATAAAGAAAATGTTCCGATTCGGTCCAATGGGCATGGTGGACCGAAGCCAAATGGTGCAAATGGAGATGCCGAAGAATGGCAGGAGGATGAGTGGTGGAAGAACAATTTTTGGGTCGCCTTTGATGCCCTAGGGAAAGAGTAAGCAGGAATCGGTATCCTTGTCTAATGCCAGTGCTCATGTTACCATCCTAGCACTGATCTCCTGCATTCGTCCCTTCAGCTCTCGATGACAGTACAACGAGCGGTAGTCCGACAAGGCTCCTCCTTGATCGAAAAGGCCGAGATAAAACGCATGAGAACCTTCCAATTGGCCATGTTAAAGGAAGGTCCGGACCTTCCTATGTTCGTACACCCCGGAAATCTTGCACGTCTTGCACTTTGGCTTGTCGAGGCTACGCGCGACAAAATTGACCCGATCACTATCGAACGTTCGAGGAAGCGGGCACTTCCGCTTGTATTGGCGTGTTTAAATGAGAAAACTGGGAAATATCTCGTTGTGGGTGTGATTGCTGCGCCTGAGATGGGAGATATACGGAAAAAGTGAGTAGAGTATTTTTTCACGCTTTATCATGATTCTGAAACCGTTCTCAGTCAGTTTGGATTGGCGTTTATGGAAGCGCAAAACCGCTCAAATGCGAGGACAAGGCACAGCGCATTTGACACTAGCGTGGTGGAGGTGGATAAAGAAGACCTCCAACCCTTCCTCACAAAATTACAGCTCTAAAATGACGATCCGATAATTGTTTTCCCTCTTACGTCGTGATCGTTGAGATACATGCTCTCTATCATATCGTAATCGTAAATTTTATGATGCATCGCTCATTGTTGTTTCTTACTAGGGTGTTCAATGTCTTGTTTTACACATGGAAACAATTTGGATTCAGCAAGGATGCGTGACTATACGAGGAGCTTGTTCTTTCTCAGAGAAATTTCTGTTTCTTCCCTGAGGTCTTTCGTCTTCAACCCGAGCAGCTGGCTATCATCAGGAGTTTCCCATTCCACGACTCTTGCGCTGCCAAACGAGATAGCCAGCGCGAAAACACCGACTCTTTGGTCGGTCCGTGGCATCAAACGTGACTGAGCGGTCATATCATCAGTTGAGATGTTGTAAGTCTCGAATGTCACCCCAGTGAGGCTCTCCACAGTATCTAGGACCTCTTTGTTAGAGATGAAAAAGTCATGGATACGAAGGCTCCTGTTTTTGGTCCCCTCCGGATTCTTGAGGATTCCAACGACGCTATCGGCAACCGATCCGAGTGTGGTCAGCATGATCTTCTGATCACCAGTGTCATAGAGACCAGCACGTTTCTTCTCGATATCAATGTTGAATAGACCGAGGTCAAACACTTGGGAAGAGATCAGAGGGTCGTTGGGTCAACCGCGAGCGAGCAGGTACGTACTCCAGTCATAAAAGAGTCCACACGCGATATTCGTCCAGGTGATTTTGCCTTCGGTCGCCTTCTTGCTCAGATAATCGCGAACTTTATACTTGGGAATAAGGTGTTCGTTCCAGCTTCCAGATCCGGCGTAAAGGTCGCTGGAGGGCCAGGTTAGTTTTATGATAATGCAATCACAGAAACGCTTACAATCCCCAGCCACTGGGTATGAATCTTTTGACGCCCGCTTCGATGGCAGCGTCGATGAGTGGAATAGTCGTGGACTCGATATCGAAAAAGCCGCCAGTGGTCACGATTACCACGTCCTGTCCACGGAAGGCTTCGACGAGTGCATTGTGATCAGAAAATTCAGCCTTGAATACTTTGACTTCGTCGGGGTAGACAGTTTTGGAAGCTCCCCGTGCAAGCACGGAAACCTCGAAGCCTGCCTTGACCATCGCGTCGAAGACCGGAGAACCGAGAGCACCTGCAGCCTAGACGAAAGTTCAGTAACAAATAAAAGGTAAGATGAGTTCAGAAACTCACTCCGATCTGGATAACTTTCTTAAAGGCCATTTGTCAGATGTAAAAGGGGTTGTTGGGAATGTTTCGGCAGAGAAACGTCCCGCAAATGCTCCTTATATGTGTCCAAGCAGAGATAATGAAGAAGCTTTGCTTTCCAATTTTGCGTATGGATCGGACATCCTCAGGGTTAGTTGACGTTTTTGCTTAGTAGTGTGCCATTCCCTCATTAATGAAGAATCTGACAGTCAAAAAAAATACACGCAAGATAATTGGTCATCTGTGGACGTCCGACAGGGAAAGAATGGAATCCGGGCAAGACAGGCGTTGGCTGAGTAGAAGCGCCGAAATGGACGGGGCACCAACCCGGGCGGCAGTATTAGTCACCAGGTGCCAGGAAAGGAGGTGCATTGAGTCACTCAATGTATACAATTCTCATAATAGGTAATTGCGTGATGAGCGCTATGGACAATGTGCATCTACACGAGCCTCGATTTCGGAATTTCAATCTCGACGCTTCGAATGACCGGGAACAAGTGCCCAAAGAATGGTCATAAATGCCATCATTGATACAAGCCTGAGGAATGGTTAGAACTACGGCTCAGACACTCGGGTCGTGCAACACTCACAAAGGTTGAAGAGACACAATTCCGAACTGAGATGCCAATGCACCCGTTATGAAAGGCAAAACTGCCGAACCTGCTTGTCCGAAACCTGCAATCCACCCTATTCATTACACCCAATAGTCAGGAGATGCCGAAAACGACTCTTAAACTACGTACCAATGCTGCCAGACAGTATGTTCCGTGGGATGATGCGTCCTGCATGATTGATGCAAATTGGATACATGGGCCCTAACAGGACGCCGATTATCGAAATGGCTACGGCGTTTCCGATGAGATGTGGCACCAGCCAAATCACAACCTCGAGGCTTTTGGGAGGGGTCAGATGAAGGAACTAGATCCGTAATCAAACCTACCCAATCGCCAATAGTGCATACCCGAATACTACACGCCTCTCGCCGACTTTCTTGTTTAGCCAGAGTAGGGCAACACGACCGACCATCAAGCCACCAAAGAAGCCACTAGAAATATACCCAGAAGAAGGTCCACCGCCTCTTTCGCTGATAATGAAGGTAACAATCCACCCTATGTATACTGATTAGCGTGCACTCCTGGACGGTAAGCCTCTTCTAACCTCCGATCGTGACTTCTACACCGACATAGACAAAGATGAATACTGCCATCAACTGAACAGTGACATTTCGGAGGATCTGGTTCATCGAACTCTTCGACGGTGGGGCAGGCGCGACTTCTCCGGTTTCGCTGGAGCTATTACCATCTACGGGACGCGTGTTCGATAGTTCCATATCTGCAGTTCGAGTTTCCGGAGGTGAAGATCCGACCCCCTTGAGTATAGCTATAACACTAACATTAAGACACTATCACAAACATATCAAACACTTTTACGGACCTTCAAGCGAGTGCCCTTTCACTGTGACAAAGAGTAGGAGTGTGTTGAGTAGTGCAATGCCCAGGGACATGAGGAAGTGGAACGACCATTTTGGGATTTGTGCAAATTGGGTCGCCGAGAGAGGAGCCGCGAAGGCACCCAGCCCTATGAGAACCAGATCAGTGACAATGCATTTAAAGCTAGCCTGAAGGACCCCTACCATAGACAGCGTGCAATACTCCCATTTTTTCATTAGGACTCTATTGATCGCCATTTGTAAAAGAAACGTTGTAAGGTAGAGGCCATAGCTCACCCTGGAAAAGCTTGCGACCAAACTATTTGCCTGAGCATCCTGGATAGATATGCCAAAGCCATTGATCATGAATGCTATGCAGAATAAAGGGTACGGAGGTGCTGCTGCCAAGATGGCATACGCAACTACCTGACAAGCAGATGCTCCAATCATAAGCTAAGGCGAGAGATCAGAGAATTGAGGACGAGCATCGCCGTAACGCTCACAAGACCAAGGTTGTAACGGTCCGTTAGATATACGTTTGCCAGAGATCCGGTAACAAATCCCTGTGACCTTATTAAGTATTTGCAATAAACTGGAACTGTTGGACTTACGATACAGGCACAGATGAAAATGACGGAAACGACGGCATAGCCAACCTATGAAGTAGAGTCAGTTCACTAGACTGGGGAGAAGAATATGGATTTCTCACCCCATAGACCTCTTGTATTCTAGGCAGAAGAGGGCCAACCGTTCCGTCGTTCCAGCCAGCAAGGAACAAGGCGAACGACATGGCGGCGAACACCACCATCTCGTATCTCCGCATTTTGGGGGTGATGGAATCAAAGTTTTGCGCACCTTCGTGGAGTGACTGTGTCCCGGAAGACGGTGCGAGTACTCGCTGGCTTACCAGTGCGGCGTCGGTCTTTAACCTGTCGTCTACATGTATGTTCACTATATTGGCTGAAGAAGATGTATCTGCAGAATCTGACGCTTTCTTTGCGTTGTGAGAGTGCATAGGGGTTGTGTTTAGGATGGTGGTGGTAGTGGACATTGCGCTGCCGGGCTAAGTAGAGGAAAAGTAGATGGGTTAATATAGATCTAAAGAATAAGGAGGCTTGGCATTCCACGTAGATTTCTGACAAAGCTCATTAGAGCGCTTGCGGTGGGGGAATGAGGGGGTCGGGAAATCCTCGGGAAAACGACTTTCTACCAAGCGAAAAGGTGGCGCAGCCTTACGGGACAGAGTTTTGGACATTGAAGCCCGGAATGCCGTTAATCAACACAAATACGTGTATGAGCATCATAGGCCGCCATAACCGGCGGTAGCCTGAAACCCCACCGCTACTAAGTGGGAGTTCTGCGAAAGCAAGGCGGGTGGCAGGATACTCACCATTCGTCGGGAAAAGACGTACACCGAGTCATTCGGTGTGTAAAACTTTCAAAACCGTTTGTTCATTACTCGTTTACGTGGATCTTGGGTACATTGTCTATCCACATGGGCTCGACATCGCTATCTTAATCTCGACGCTTCGAATGACCGGGGACAAGTGCCCAAAGAATGGTCATAACCGCCATCATCGACACGAGCCTGAGAGTAGTCAGAATGATGGCGTGACTACTGGGTCAATAAAACACTCACAAAGGCTGAAGAGATATAATTCCAAATCGAGAGGATAGCGCACCTGTCATGAAAGGGAAAACAGCAGAGCCGGCTTGTCCGAAACCTGCAATCCACCCTGTTCACAGTGAAAATGGTCAGAAGACGCTCAAATGACTCTTGAACTATTTACCAATGCTGCCAGCCAATATGCTTCGAGGAAGGACTCGCCCTGCATGATTCATGCAAATTGGATACATTGGTCCTAGGAGTGCACCGATTATCGAAACGGCTACGGCATCTCCGATGAGATGTGGAACGAGCCAAATCACAATTTCGAGGCTTTTGAGACGGTTTGGTTAAGATAAGATAAAATCCAGAGAGAAACCCACCCGATTGCCAGTATTGCATACCCGAATACCACACGTCTTTCGCCGACCTTCTTGTTTACCCAGAGTAGGGCAACACGGCCAACCATCAAGCCACCGAAGAAACCACTCGAAATGTATCCAGAGGAAGGTCCACCGCCTCTCTCGTTGATGATAAAGGTAACGATCCATCCTAAGTATACTGATTAGCATGTATCCCTTCACTACAAAACATTCTCTCACCTCCGATCGTGACTTCGACACCGACGTAGACGAAAATGTACGCAGCCATCAGCTGAACGGTTACATTGCGAAGAATCTGGTGCATTGAACTCTTTGCCCGTGGAGCAGGGGTAACTTCTCCAGTTTCGCTGGAACTATTGCCATTCACGGCACCAACATTCGGCAGTTCCATATCTGCAGCTCGAGTTTCCGGAGGAGGGGAGCCGACAGCCTTAAGCACAGCTATGCTGATGTGAGACACTAGAATTTATGGAGTACATGTACGGACCTTCAAGAGAATGGCCTTTTATCGTGGCAAATAGTAGGAGTGTATTGAACAGTGCAACACCGAGCGATACAAGGAAGTGGAATGACCATCTTGGAATTTGCGCAAATTGAGTCGATGAAAGGGGCGCCGCGAAGGCACCCAGTCCTATGAAAAACGAATCAGTGACTGGGTATTTAGAGCAAAAATTTAAGGGCTCGTACCGTAGACAGCGTGCAATATTCCCATCTTTTCATTGGGATTCTATTGATCCCGTTTGTCAACAAAATATTGAAAGGTAAAGGCATTAGCTCACCCTGGTCAGACTTGCGACCAAACTGTTTGCTTGAGCGTCCTGGATAGATACACCGAAGCCATTGATCATGAATGCGATGCAGAATAAAGGATACGGGGGTGCCGCCGCTTGAATGGCATATGCAACTACTTGGCATGCGGATGCTCCGATCATAAGCTGAGACAAGTCGTCAGGAGTAGTGGAATAGCACCACGGTGATACTCACGAGACCAAAGTGGTAACGATCCGTTAGATACACATTTGCCAGAGATCCGGTGACAAACCCCTGTGACATTTCTGAGTATAAGCGATAATAAGAAACTGGTTGATCTTACGACACAAGCACAAATGAAAATGACAGAAACTACGGCATAACCGACCTGAGATAGGTCAGTCTACTAGACCAGAGGGAAGAACACAACCTTCTCACCCCGTAGACCTCCTGTATTCTAGGTAGCAGAGGGCCAACCGTTCCGTCATTCCACCCAGCAAGAAAAAGGGAGAACGACATGGCGGCGAACACTACCATCTCGTACCTCCGCATTTTAGGAGTGATAGCATCAAAATTTTGTCCCCCCTCGTGAAGTGACTGTGTTCCGGAAGATGGTGCGAGTGCTCGCTCGCTGGCCCCAGTCCTTGACCCAACATCCGCATGTATATTAGCCGCAGATAGTCTCTCAGCAGAGTTTGATGTTTTTCCCACGTCTTGAGAGAGCGTAGATGGGTGAGTTTCGTAGGGCGAAGTCGTGCTCAGGACCGTGGTTGTGGTGGACATTATGCTGTGGGGATGGATGAGAGAAAAGTAGATGAGTTATATAGATCTATCAGAGAAGAGACCCTGGCATCCACGTAGGTTCTGACAAAGCCGTTAAAGCGCTTGCAGTGGGGGAGAAAGAGGGGTACGGGAAAACCTCGGATTAATATTCGACGGAGTGAAAGGTGGCTCGGCCTTGCGGCACGAAGATTTGGATGACAAACAGTCCAGAATGCCGTTAATTAACACAAATACGTGTTTGATTGTATTGGCCACGTTGATAGGGTGGCCGCGATGGAAGTCAGGCGCTCACGATGGTCATGAGAACAGGAAAACCGGGACTGAACATGCTTCAATGGATCCAATCCTTCTTTAAGGAGTCGTTGTGTGAGAAAGCATGGGAATTGGCCCCCAATGTTAGGAGATTGGGAATTTGGGATGCTTGAAGGACTGGTGGGCATCAAAGAGTGTCCCCGTTCATAATGATCCCCCTCCATCGTACTTGTAAATGGAATATAGACAGTTTGGAAGGGTTTCAGGACAGTGAGTAGTCTAAGCCTTGTATCTTGGCTCTTGCCACACCTGCGGGAATGAGTAACCAACCAGAGGAGACCGAGTTATTGCTCGCCTTGCTGTCTTCAATGATCAATGACACGTCCCTTTCTCAAGAGGCGCTCCTAGGGGCACTGGCCGACGCTGGCGGAAGTATAGAGAGAGCAGCCAAAGCGCTCAACAGTCGCCAGGAACAAAGTGGCTCAACATCACACAATAAGAGAAAGAGGGCACACGATTTGGATGGATGGATAACTAACGAGAAACGACCTGGGGCCACTTCTCCTCGAAAGTTGGCAACGGTTCCTGAATCAAAACCCGACGGATCCCTTATTTCTGGATACACCCCACTAGCGCCCATATGCATAGATTCTGATAGTGACGCCGAGCAAGGAGCACAAGGCGGTGGTCCTTTAGTCAGCTCGGCCAACACCGATCAGTCTAGTGTGGGTCGTACGAAAGTACCACTCATGACTGTCTTAAAACAAGCACCTACTTCTACAAAGTCAGCACCGAAGCTGGTACCCCGTACTCTCGGAACTCCAGAGCTGGTAGCAAAGCACACGCCATGCACACTACATTTATCGATACTGCCACCCGAACTCGCCTGTAGGTTATTTTATGCTATGCTCAAAGAAGCGGCGTCATGGACTCGGAACAAATGGTACGTACTCTGTTGTTGTGTGTCGTGCTTCTTTGAAACGGCTTAGGTGGCTGTTTGATCGGCTCGTCGAGAGTCCTCATAGAACATCTTTCTATGCGAGAAACCTGGCAGAAGAGAGTGATGACGACATGAAAGAAGCCGCGCGTTACTGGTAAGACCTTCCGGCCACGAAGTGCAACACTCCTTGACCATCACGATACATACAGGTATAATGGCAGACCATCACCAATGCCAAATAATTTTCTTCCAGAGATGGAAGAAGCCTGTGAGATCATAGAGAAGACGGTAAACGAAGAGATCTTGAAGCGGGGCAAGTTGTTTCCGGCAGAGTGGCAGACTACCCCGGACCACCCTTGGAAAGCCAATGTAGCTGCGGCTAATTGCTACACCGGATCGAAGGAAACCGTCGGATATCATTCGGACCAGTACGTTGGATCAACAGAACGTTAATAGCTCTGCTACATGTTTTCTCTCTAGATTGACCTATCTAGGTCCTTGTCCGACGATCGCATCTTTATCACTCGGTAAGTTGACTCTTGTCTTAGAAGCACCCTTTGACTCTCTGAGATAGGCACAACCCGAGTGTTTCGTCTCCGGGAAGTCGTCCCCCATTCCGAAAAGGAAGAGAGGAACGCACAAACATTTAATATCCCGGTCACGCACAATAGTCTCACCATCATGCATGCCTCTTGTCAAGAGCGGTTCAAGCATACCATCCCTCCACAGCAAACCATCGATGCATTCAAACCTGCGTTTCCTCCACCCACTGTGGGCGAGTTGGAAAACACCGCCAGTGATATAATGCCACCAGATATCTCGCGTATCAATATCACGTTTCGTTTCTATCGTCCAGACTTTGCCGCCAAGACTATACCGAAGTGTCACTGCGGGATCCCCACCGTCTTACGGCCAGACATGAAGAGGAGAGAAAGCGGCATGATTTCTGAATGGGAACAGACCTCAAGAATGCGATATTTTTGGATGTGCTACTCAGGAGCTCAGAACGAAGGTAAAGGTTGCTCGTTCTTCCAGACTCTAGACATGGAGAGGGAGGGGCGAGGATGTCACGCTACTTCAGTCTCTCTTAGTGGTTCCTGATGTTATCATTAAAACTGGTATACTACTGTGATTTATTACAAACAACAGGCACTAGTTCACGTCATGACGCACTAGGCTGGTTCGTGTATGGTCCTCAGCTTGCATGCGGCTATCTCGCTGGAGACAAATCCTTGGGAGTAGGCATTGCACCATACAGGTCAAAATCAGAGTCCATGGGCGAAGATTCTGGACGGTATACTGGATAGTCTGGTACGAGCCTGATAGGTGAGAGGAGTGGACCGCTTGGGGCTCCCGGAGTGGTGAGGAATACTGCCACATCCAAGGAAGACGTTGTAAATGACTGTTTAGCCATGGGCATCATATAGTTGGTAGGCTTCGTTGGGCTGATGAAGAGTCCGGGCGGGGAAATACGGGCGTTGACGCTTGTACTAGAGAGTCGGCGCGATTGAATTGTGAGAGGAGTTCCTTGCCGAGGCTTAGGAGCCGGGGGAGGCATGATAGGGTTGGGTATGATCTGATCGAGGGGTGTGACTGGTGGCAGTTGGGCCTCTGGTCTCGGAGCTTGTAGTACTGTGTTGTTTTCTACAATATTGTGCTCAGAGGATTGGAGATTGAGGTCAAGTGGCCGGGGGATACCACGACGGCTTGCGAGGGGCCTCTTCTTAAAGGACAAAGCTTTGGGCTCATCTGCTTGTGGAAGTCATGTTGAGGTGAAATCAACCCATCAAGCAGAATACTTACTATTAAAGCATTTGGACCCAGCGCTTTCGCCAAAAGTAGGTTCCGAGATGACGATGGAATTGCTAAACTCATCAACCAACGCGTTTTCGTAGCTCGAGTCCTTCAATCCATTGCGGTCTGATGAAGAAGCCTTGGAATCTTCAATAAGAATAGAAGAACTTCTAAAGGTGGCAGGATGTGTCTCGCGGGCCATCCACTCTGACGGAGGTGGTACATCCAGCGTCATTGGGGACTGTGACATAGGACTGTGCATCATGGAGTTGTGAGCGGTAAACAGGTATTATTCGAGAGATGAGATGTTTGAGAGTTGAAATAGCAAAGAGGATTGTGGTTGGAAGTCAAAGAGCCAAACAACTGAATTGGTCGACTTTCGACTCTCCCATTTCCAACATGTTTTGGGGCCGGTTCAGCGGCGCATATAGGAGCTTTCTAGCGAATAAACCACGTCTGGCGAAGACTATGTGGTACTTGAAGGAAGGGTTTATCCCATGTGTCCTCGTAAGTTTCGTTTTCGGCCACTCAGATCTTTACTGAGCCTATAACAGACGTTCGAAGCCACCCATTTGTTTCTGAAGTATGTCGCTGACATTCGTGAGGTAAGACCAAAGTTAGGTTCGACCTCAGATTTCTAACGTTCTCACAGGCTGGTGGACCCTCCATGCTACCAACGCTGTCTATGGTGGAATACATTTTACAAGAGAAGATTCGACATGAATTTTGGCCACAAACTTTGAAAAGGGGTGATTTGGTCACATATATCTCGCCGTTGACACCGACCGTACTCGTCTGCAAACGGATTATTGGACTACCAGGAGACACGGTTTTGGCGGACCCAACTACCCTCGTGCCAGGATCACGGGATATTGACCATAATGTTCACGTGACTGTCCCAGCCGGGCATGTTTGGGTTCAAGGAGACAATGCCCAGGGCAGTCGAGACTCGAGAGATTATGGCCCAGTCCCCATTTCTCTAATTCGGGGAAGGTTCATCTGTAGCTTTGGTGTAAGTTTTACTTGGCTCAAAAGATTCATGCTGACGTTTTTTTAGACGGTACCAAACCTAACACGGATCAAATGGCATAGGGGTGGTGCCATGTCTTCATTCTTGGCAAACGAGTGATTACAAGAAATGCTTTATGATTAGAAGCAACTTTTACGAAAGAACTTTCCAAACGCGCACACCCACTTCTAGTATCCACAGCTCTTCGTCCGCGCCGTCGCACAACGCTTTATCCGCCTCACCAAAGATCAAAGCACAACGTGATTTTCGTCGTGCATCTAGCCGTGGGTGAAGGATAACTAGATCATGTAGCTCGAGGGACTCAGTGTTGGGTTGGGTACAAGGAAAGGAAAAACATACCTGTGAAAGAATCTGGGCGGCACTATATCCTTCGCGTACGATTGCCTTGACTTGCTTCCGTACCCCGTCAAAATTCTTTGCTCTGGTTGGAGGAGCCATGTCATCCACATCCATTCCATCACCGCTCAATGTACTATCCATCTCTAGACCCAATACACTAGCAAATTCGGCAATAACTCTGTCCGGCACCACTCCCGCGATCTCTTGAACATCTTCAGCCTTAATCTTCACTCGCGTGGTCCCATCACCACTCGCGCTTGCCAAGCGGGAGCAACTTTGAAGATAGGTAATAGCACGACGCAGATCGCCACTCGATGTGCGGACCAGTGCATCGATTACATTAGCCTCGTCATCACCATCTCCTAGCCATACATTTTCCACTTGCGCGATATGACGGAGACGCGAGGAAGTGGACGAAGTATCGAGCGGCTTGAAGCGAAATTTGGAGCATCGAGACGTGAGGGGTTCAATGATTCTCGTGACATAGTTACATACTAGACAGAATCTCGTAATCTTGGCGTAAGATTCCATAATCCTCCTCAACGCGCCTTGTGCGTCCTGGGTCATCGAGTCGGCTTCATCGAGAATGATAATCTTGTACGGCGGGCAGGGGTACATCTTGCCGTCTGATTGAGCGACTGAACCGGTAGCTCTAGGTGTCTGCCTCGCGAATCCTTTGATCTTTTCGCGTACAATGGCAATACCTCGTTCGTCTGACGCGTTGAGCTCTAGCACACGGTCGCGAAAGTGGTCCGGGCCGAAAAGCTCGCGTGAGAGAGCTAGAATCGTCGATGTTTTTCCTGTTCCCGGAGGCCCATAGAATAGCATGTGTGGTAGCTATCCAACGTGAGACTGGTGCATCTTCCAAACTTGAGAAAGCGTACGCACATTCGTAGCAAGCAATGTCTTTTTAAGTACAGATACTGCGTGTTCTTGGGATGAAATGTCATCCATTGTTTTCGGTCTACTGTTTGTCGTTTCAGTCCTCCTCGCCACACCTTGATTGGAATATATACTTACTACTTTTCAACCCATGGCTGTAATGCTGGATCGATAGTATGCTTGACTGGCTGAGCCTTTTGCTGTGGCTTCAGGAACATTATGGTTGGGGGCCAAGTACGTCGCGTCTTAAACTCCGCCACTTCTGGGAGCACAAACGCATTCTCATGGCCGACACGACACAGAACGACGCGTCTTCTTCTAGTAACTCTTCTTTTCATCTTTTGGAGCGTTCTTTGGTAGTATGCTGACCTTTCGATCGTCCAGATGCAGCGTCGACTTCGCTTCCTTCGTTCAATGTTGATCTCAAGAAAACAAAAGTTATATGGGCTCAGCCTGCATTAGCTGCCCCTCTCACCTGGACGGAAACAATGATGGGTGCGTTTGGCTTTGATAGACTTCTTTGTGGAATCCCCGTTGAATAACATATCCCGTAGATCTTGTAGCATTCCGTACAATGTTAGAAGGTCGAAGTGCTGAAGACGGCCCTCTTGCAGTCATTCCCGATGAGCACTTGCCACTCATTGGAAAGCTTGTTCAAGAGAGGTATGCCATAGCTATCTTTGAAAACTGGTGATAGACTCTGACATTTTTGCTATAGCGAGAAGGATCAAAAGGCGCTTGCTTCAGATATTCACGCTACGCTATCTCCCGATGGAGCTCTACAGGCAAATGCTGTAACTGCTGCCGTGCCTAAAGTGGCCAAACGTGTAAACTATGGAATAGACGGTGGTCTCAAGGTCTGTTCCAGCTGGTATAACGTGTCTAAGTTGTTGATTCCCCCCTCACAGGATTTCTGCGTGTGGAGATGGGAGATTGAGAATTTAGACTATTTGCCTGTTCGATTGCGCACAACGGTGCTGCAGCGTCGACAAGACCGCGAAAAGGTACATATTTCGAGGCAGTTTGACCTTGCATCAAGACTCATCGAGCTATAGGGCCAGGCTGTGCTCCTAAATATCTACGAAGGACTTTCCACGACAGAAAAGACTGCAATACTCACCAAACTGAAACAAAGAAAGCTGGAAGCTGGCTCAGGAGGGAAGGAAAATGTGTGTTTCTATGTCATTGTCACACGCCGGCTTACTGATATGCCGTTCGAGATGCAGATCTCAGACCCGGCACCTGCAACAGCGACGCAACCTATAACTATTGACCTAACATCACCAGAGCAACCTTCAGTCGCGCCGGTCGCATCCGTTCTTGATGTCAAGCCGTTGGTCCCCCTTGAGGTTAAACCAGTAGAAAAGGAAGTAAAGTCGAAGGAAAAGGAGCCAAAGAATAAAAAATCTACCGCTACTGCAAAGGCTGCAAAGGACGCTGCTCCTGCTCCGGTACGCGTCCAGTCTTTATCTCTCAGCTTGACTAACGCTACAATTGGTAGGCCAAATCAAACCTTCTTGGGTATTTTAATGCCAAATCGAAGCCCACAGTGGCATCTTCTAGCAAACCGGATGTCGTGATGGATGATGCAAAACCAGAGCCCGCTGCACCAAAATTTGATCAGATTTTTCTCCCGTTCCGTGTCAAGAAGGGGACCACTTTGGCACCAATCAACTACTTTGACCAGGATGTGGTGGTCTTAGATAGCGTCGGACTTGAAGACCTCGGGAAAAGGGGAAAAACCAGTGCCAAAGGTACGTGCTCGCATCTCGAGACCTTTTCTGTTTATCGAAATCTCCTCAGACACTATCAACCCCCTCGAATCTCTCAAATCATCCTTGCCATCTTCGTCGAGACCACGCCGTACAAACTATACTCGGCTTCACGCTTCAGCCCCTCCTCTCAAAACAACCAGTGTATTCTCCGTCCAAGATCTCATGGAACAGCTCGAGGACGCTACAAATGCTGGAGATGTGAACGGAGCCAAAGCCCTCATCTCAGCGCTATCTGACCGTAAAAAGCTTCCTCTACGTTGGCTTCACTTTTGGGATAACACGCGACCCATGTGGGTTGGCACATGGACGAAGACAGCCCGAAATGTCGGCCCTCGGACACCATTTGGAAAGGAAGATGGTGTCGATTATGATTACGACAGCGGGGAAGACTGGCAAGAAGAAGAGGAGGAAGAAGGCGAGGAAATGGAAGATACCGCCACTGTTGATGGAGAAGATGAAGAAGAGGACGAGGAAGAGAATCCTGACTGGATTGTGTATGACGAAGACGAGGAGATTGAACAAGAGGATGATGGTCTTGTTCTTTCTCTTGATGAGATCGGGTCCGGTGTCATAGCCTTGCCTTCTGCTAAAGGCAAACGAAAAGCTGATACCTTTCATGGAGGCTGGGGTGCAAAGGATGGGACCAAACGCAGGAAGGTTACACAGCTCAAGCCTGATTGCAAGGGGCCGTTATGGGAATCGAGAATTGGCCATTCGCAAATTACCTCATGGTCTCGCTATTCTATCCGCGTTATCAACGGTACGTCACGGATCTTCTGTCGAACACCTTACTGAATACCTGACTCTGCATTCAGACACACCCTTGCACATTGACCCGTTGGCTAGCTACAACGACCCGCCGACTAATGAAAAACCAAAGGCAGCCGATGGTTTCGCCGTGCCAGCATTGCCAGATCGTCTCCTCAGCTCGTCCAAACCTACCTCTTCCAACAATGCCGGATCACCTCTGCAGACCTCGGGCAAGAAGGGCGGTGGTTCTTCCGGAGCAAAAGCGGCAGCATTACTAGCAGACGAACTTATGCAGAAGATGGCAAGATTGGTGCTCGATGCTCCCAGTGGGTTGACACAGCCGCTGATGGTGGATCGTGTCTATCAGGATTTGAAGGGTGAGGGGGCAACGAAGAAGGCCATCGAGACTACTTTGAAGAAGGCCTTTGAGAAAAACAAGGGGGAGAAGAAGTGGGTTGTCAGAGAGGAATACAAGACGGCCTTGGGGGGTGCCGGTCCCAGTACCAACTCTTGACGATTTGGCATTTTGCACTGGGAGCGTGTTTTTTGAGCAGTGGTCACCTTTTTTACATCCTGTTAGATACCATCGTAGAATAGGCATCACTTTTTTCACCATAATCGCGTCTGGCATAGTTTTGGACCTGACCGTTACTCTCAAGGAATGGCCGCACTCACTGCAAGGCGTGCTCCGGTAGCCTCTACATCAAGAGCACCCATTGTACAAGTAGAGAATCATTTCCAGCCGCATTATCCTCATCGCCTCAACTTGTGGGTATTGCCACTGCACCATAAATCGGATTTACATTGACCCCGTTCGCATATAGCTACGACAAAGCACCTCATTTTGATGTAACTCTCGAACAATTCGAGTCTTACGCGCTCAATAGGCTCCGAATTCTTGCAGAGATTGAGTCTTCGTTTATGCGGAATCGCTCACATGACGATCTACGCACTATCATTAATACCCAGCAAAAGAAATATCTTCCTCTCAATTCCAACACTGCCGTTAATATTGACCATGATGAGGAGAGGAAGAGGGACCATGTCAGCCATTTTGTACTGAGGCTCGCATTCTGCCGAAGCGAGGAACTCAGAAGGAGGTTTATCAAAGCGGAAGGGACGCTATTCAAGGTCAGATGGGAGACTGATGATAGCAAAGAGAGGGTGGAGTGGCTACGGAGTCGAGACTTTGGATGGATCGAAGTAAGACGCCCGTGTTAATCGTGTTTCTATCATATTTCTGATAATTATCAGGTCTCAGAGCAGGAGAAGAGCGAGCTGGAACCTCTCTTGAAGGCTTGCACACCACCGGCGTTTCTCAAGAACTTTGAAAGTGAACGATATTACAAGGTCCCATGGACACGTGTTCCTGATCTTGTTGAAAAACGACGTGCAGTTCTGCGGGCTGGGACTGCCTACGTTGCTGGGAGAGAACAATTCAGCATAGTGTTCCAGCAATTTCAGGCAGACTTGGAAAAGGCCCTCGAGGTGACATATCCATTATGCTGGAGACTTCTATCTAATATCACTTTGACAGATGACTGCTCGAGCCCTTCCTCGTCTTGATGAAGACCGCCTGACCCCTATTCTGGACCATCTTGCACAGGGCTTCACACTTGGGATTTCGTCAGAGTATTCAAGTGCACCCGAGAATGGGGAATCGATTACGGCAGACATGATTGATGACCTCGCTCGGAAGCACTTCCCTCTCTGTATGCGAATGCTACACAGTAACCTCCGGGAAGACAGCCACTTGAAACATCAAGGTCGATTGCAATATGGACTGTTCCTCAAGGTAAACTATGCACCAATGTTTCGGTTCCCGAAATGACCATCTGTGCAGATTATTGGGCTCTCGATAGAGGAAGCACTTGCTTTCTGGAAACAAGCGTTCTCAAAGAAGATTAACGATGAAAAGTTTCGGAAAGAGTACGAGTACAATATCAAACACAGCTACGGTTTGGTTGGAAAGATGGCAAACTATCCCGCACGAAGGTGAGCTATACCTGTGTTCTTTGTGGACAATGCTGATCATCCATAGTTGTCAAACTATCCTCACCACTTTCCTTCCCGGCACGAACGAATCACATGGATGCCCTTATCGGCAGTACTCGGAAGACAACTTACGGACGGCACTACAAAAGACGTGGGGCATGTCGGGCCAAGACTTGCAGGAAGTGATGGGTTCCGTCAAGACGCAGCATTTCCATGTTGCATGCACGCGTGTATTTGAGCTGACTCATGGTGTCAAAAAAGGAGAGGGATTGGGTGGCGGCGAAAGCGTTAACCATCCAAATGCATACGCGCAAAAGAGTCGCGAGATGGAGAAGGCCAAGTCCGAGGCAGTGGCTTCAGCAGTACGATCTGGTGGCGATGATGCAATGAATATAGATTGAATGATTGTACTAGAGCCGCGGCTGGTTTTTTTATCATTTGTTTTTGTTTAGGTGTCGGAGTTGAAAGTCGCGTTGAACAAACTTGGCTCTCGACCAGGAGTGGCAGGTTGACGACAGACCCGCTGCTCAGCAAATCACAATGACTGCTATCGATGGCAAACTCGTAGAAAGCCGTCTGAGGTCGCTCATCTATCGTTTTCTTGATGCAGAGCTGTTCGTCACTGCTCTGTTTTTTGCAGAGAGGCTATTTGCGATGGATGGAACGAATCATGATTCTAGACATCTTCTTGCCAATGTCATGCTCAAACTACAGCAGCCGCACACTGCGCTGCATCTCGCCACTCGCCCTCAGGACGATCCCTGCGTTGGCTGTCTCTTCCTGGCCAGCCAATGTAACGAACGGCTGCGTAGACCAAGAAAGGCAATGGATCTAGCCGCAAAAGCTCTTAAGATTATGACAACGGCTGATGCGTCAGGGAATGAACGCCCACAAGGTGAGCGTCTGCCATCATGTTAATATGTACCGCTGACAAGTCATCTCATCGAATTTTTATCTTTCCTCTTGATACTATTTATGATTTCTCTTCCTTCTCTTTGGATCGCCCATAAAAGTCGAAGGCCCAAAGCATGTCGCGCAGGATATCCCTGACATTGCCATTATGCACTGCAAAGCTGGGTTACTAGCTGCAAAAGCCTCCCTAAAGACGGAAGCAGTCGACTATTTTACTGCTGCGCTCACGCTGGAACCTCTTTTATGGGAAGCGTGGCTGGGCTTATGTAGTTTGGGTATGTACATTTCATTTGCCAATATCATCCCGACTGACCCTGTGTAGGTGCTACTGTCAATATCGACGAACTCCTCAAACCATCTCCAACTATTCAAGCAATGCCCTCGGCATTTCCAGAAGGTCCAACGTCGGCAGCTCCATTGGCCTCCCTAGCTCATCCGATTGTCGCTCAACTCAAAAGAAAATACCAACTCACCGCAAATCCTCCCTCTATTTTTACGACAAACCAACGACCTGGTGGTGGGGGTCCAAGTGGAACTGGTGCTGGCTTCTTCACCCCAGTTCCAGGGGAATCTAGTTCCAACCTATACGGGGCAGCACCTCCTCCTGTCAGGAATCTTCATTACCAGCTAGGTGTACTCCCCAAGGCGACCCCAGAGTCCAATTTCACCCCTACCGTCGGCCATGCAGCAAGGTAAGAGATATTTCGGCTCAAGAGCCACGGTCTTACATTCAAATTTGCAGTGATACCCCTTTTACTCCTCTCGGCCCAGGTCCTAGCCTATACAAGCAGTTGCAAATCGGGGTTCCTGGTCCATCAGTGACAAAGCCAATGAAATATGCAGGCACCAGGAGAACACATTCTGCAACGGAAGATGTGGAGCCTGCTAGTAAACGCGCGAAGACGGTAGCGGTTCCTGAGAGGGCACGCTCTGCAGCCTTCAAGCAGGTGAGAGACTCCATTGCGATGTCTAATGAAATGACTAATTATTTTAGAACCAAACACCCGCTGCGCAGGCTGGTAGCGCATCCACGAGAAGGAGCTCACGCCTGATTGTCACTAATGGAAAGGGTGGCAAACCCAAGGTATGAAAGGTTGCCCTTTCCTTGTATATCTAACGCGAACCTTCTTTGTAGCAACCTCCGGTAACACAGGGAAAACGCAAAGCTGGACAGCGTTCAACGTCAATATCCGATGCCGAAGATACCCATACCCCGTCTTCCGGTTCGATACCTCACTCTCCTCGGTCCGATTCGACGGAAAATGTCAATGCAGGTCCCTCTTCCGAAGTTAGAAGAAATACCGCAATCGCAGAAAGATATGTGTTCGACTTGATGAAAGTCTTTGCACGAGCACATTATCACCTGAGCAAGTATGAATGCAGGGCAACCATTGAGTGTTTGGATCAGTTGCCTCAGTCGCAACAGCGATCGCCTTCCGTGCTGATCCTTATTGCGAGATCCCACTACGAGCTAGTGGAGTACGTTCAGGTCAGAATTTTCCATGTTTTATGTTTTACGATTCTGATATTGTTTATAGGCCGAGCGCGCTTTCGTGCTTGCTAGGCGACTGGACCCTTTTAGAGTATGGGATATGGATCTGTATTCAACGTTATTGTGGCATTTACGGCGGAATGCGCAACTATCTTTTTTGGCCCAGGAGCTACTCAACATCAACTCCAAGTCTCCCGAAGCCTGGATTGCGGTCGGGAACTGTTTCTCTTTACAAAAGGAGCATGCCCAAGCACTCGTGAGCTTTCAACGGGCGGCGGAGATGGATCCCTATTGTGCATATGCCTATACCCTGAGCGGGCACGAGAGTCTCGTGACGGACGATGTGCGTAAGGCAATAGCCCTATTCCAAAAGGCACTAGCGCACGATGGACGACACTATAATGCGTGGTACGTCCGGTTATTTCTGTGGGAATATTCTCGAGTGCGGGGTGAGCTGATCACGAGTGGTTGTTTATGATGATCCGCAGGTATGGACTAGGGAGTTGTTATTTAAAAATGGGCCGATTACCAATGGCACAATATCACTTTGAACGAGCAGTCGAGATCCACCCGGGGAATGCAGTCCTCCTGGCATGCCTTGGTATGGTGAGTTGCGCGTGCCCGTACTTATAACATAACGCGGAGCGGCACGAGGCTAATAAAACGCTTAAATTTTTTTTTGGATCCGGCAACCAACCGACCCCTAGGTTCACGAGAGGCAAGGGCGTGTAGACGATGCATTATCGTTGTTTAATGTAGCATTGGTCGCAAGCCCTGATAATCCGCTGGTACGGTACCGTAGAGCCAAAATATGGGTGCAGCGTGGAAACTATGCGGTAAGTCACAAAAAACCGGGAGTCGACCCCCTCGTGCCATTCAGTTCCTGGGGGTTCTGTGGATGACCGGATGAACAAAAGTAGAAGAGGCGTGCCTACTGACGTCTGAATGGTTCCTCTCTTTTTTTTTTTACCAGGCGGCCGAAGAGGATTTGGTGCGACTATGCGATCTTTCGCCGAGTGAGCCCAATGTGGTTCTACTACTAGGGAGGGCCCTCCGCCTGCAGGGGAAAACGACGCAAGCCAACCGGGTACTTGCGGTAGCGCGGGATCTTGACCCACGGAATGCCGCAAAGATTGCAAAGCTGGTGGAGGAGACGGGGCCGATTGCTTCGGCCGTTGTCGGCGGTAGGCTTGGAGAGGATTCGAGTGCGAATCATCATCATGGTATGAGTATACCAGAGACGAGCGTTGAAGAGAGTGGGGTGGATGTGAGCATGGATGGCTCTATGGACTGATTACACCGAAGCTAAGGCTGGGAGAGAGACTGAGATGATCCCTTCTATTCCTATCGCTCCTGGGAAACTTGCTGTTGTGCGATAAGAATGAATTGCGATGATATGAATTTCGCCATTTGGGCGCAAAAATGCATTGACCCTGTAGTGCTATTGTGAAATTTGTCCGACTGACTCAAAATGGCGACTTTGTCGAGTCGCTGACCTGACTCAACCCCCTTCCACATTTTTCCCCCCGGCACCACCCAGTCATGAACTTCTAAATTGCGCAACAAATCCCAGAAGAAATTCATATATATGCATTTAAGCATATCATCGCAGATAACACTCAACTGAAAGCGTCGCCTCGTCCTGGATAATGGTCCGTAAAGACCCAACGGCAGCAGCACGATTCCTCTTTGAACCCCTGGTCGTATTCCGCATACCAATCGCCTAAACAAACGTGAGTGCTGTCGTCGACGACGTGGTCTGACTCGCCCGGTGCCTCTCTTCAATCTGAGAGGCTGCAGTCCCAGCACGAACCCAGGGCAAAATCAGCGCTGGGTCGGCGCTTTAGACTGTATTCTGGAACCCTCCTCCTGATTCCTTTCTTGATAAAACTAAAACGCTGACGAGTCCTTTAGCTTCCCCTTGGGATTCACAACCCCCGCCTCCATCGCACTTGGCTCCTAAATCTCGAAATTTTGCCACTACCTCCTGGGCTACTCTACAGGCGTACAAAACAACCTACATCCACTCTACACAATAATTCTCGATTTTCTAGATCGTTTAGGACACGCCCCAGCTCGTCGTTCAACACGTCATCCATTAGCTTATCACTAGCCCACCGATCGCCAGTACCCAAATCTTTCGCCATAATGTTCAACTCTGGAACACCAGCCTGGATGTCGTCGGTCTCGCGGCGAAAGCTGCAGTCGACTGCGAGTCCAGACGCCGACAAGCTTCTCCGTAGGGTCCTCTTGCGAAACTCGATTTCACGCATAGACCTCGCGCTAGCAGAAGGAACATCACTGCCTCAGAGCAATAATGCTGTTACTATCACCAACGGCCTTGCGACCCTCTCGTCTCCACAGCACCCGATTCAGGTCCAAGCCGATCACGACCCTGAGGGTGCCAGTGCCTCACCTTCTTCGACACCACCCACCCGGTTAGACGAAGATGAATTCGTGTTTCCTGATGCCACCTCTCTCAATACCCCACGTGTATACAGCACGGCAGACGCTGATGCGGAAGCACGATGGCTCGACTCGCTCCTGGAAGACATGAGCGACGACGAGGATGAGACGAGCGTCCACGACGACGTAGAAGAGGTGGAAGAAGAAGGCGAGGATGATTATTATCTGGAGTCACTGGCTTGGCTCCTTGACGAACCACAACCATCCACCGCGCGCGACTCCCACATCCTCCAGCTTGCCCCCTCATTCGACTCTCCTCTCCCTGACGAATCGGACGACGATTTATCAACTACACCAGACATGGACGAAGACGTTGAAGGAGAGTCGGAAGCTGATTCTGTGGAGTGGCTTCTCACTCCTGGCCAACGATCCATGACTTCTATGCTCGGACGCTCGATAACAGCCTCGACGCTGAACCAGCTCGTCGCTTCAGGAGATGATGTGGCTCCTCTTCCCCTTCCGTCGATAACAGAGGGTGCCGTGTTTGAGGCAGACGTTCGGCCTGCCATTCACGAGGATGAGCCGCAGCTATACCGATACAGCCCTGCTCCTGGTGAACGACCTATTGCTACTTCCACCACTGCACTCAACAGTTCTGCCTGCTGAGAGGCCCCTCGTACTCGACACTCGAAACAATCCCGGTAGGACACCTTCCACTTGACCAATCTTCAAATCATCATCAACATCCGATCTATGACTTCAATTATTTCAAAACCATCGAATCTGCTTGGCTACTCCATTCTTCTTGGTCTCCGTTTCCCCTTTCCTCTGTGGCATATTGACTCTCTACGAACCGTGCTGGTTTGTTCTCCCCCGTTATATACTTCGGCTTTCACCTCGACAACGCTTGTGAGATATCCCCCCCTTCCCCTCGAATGGCTCAACGTTCGCTTCCCCCCCTTTCCCTCGTTTTTTTTTTCGAGTTTTTGTCGTGCTGTTTGCTTTTGTTCTGTGTGCGTGTGCTTGATATCCTCTTCTGTGGTATTCCCTTTCCCCCAAAGTGTAAAAGTAATGACTTCTCATGGTTTCCCCTGTAGAGGGAGGCTATTCCTCACCCACTAGTGGACTCGAGAATCATTCAATGTTTCTGCTCATTTCTCATCTGTTTGAATACGAAACAAAATTCAAAAACAATAATCCCCCGATTGATCGCCTTTTTTGAATTGTTCACAAAAAAAACTTTTTACCGCATGCTTCTATTACGTTGCTGTCTGGCTGCTAGTACATTTTAAGTACGTCCCTAATGCCCGTGCTCGTCCCTTTCCGGCTTTTGTTCTACAAGGGACAGATCTGTTAATATTTCACCGGCTATGTGGAGACGAGGGTCACGCACCAGGAGCGACAGCAATCGCATCGTCGATTCGGAGTAAACTAACCGCCGCCTCGTACGCGCTCTTCAGACTTTTGACTTTACTCATTGTAGGCTCCAAGATTCCCGCGGCAACATTGTCGCGAATCTCGCCATTCAACAAGTCCAAGCCATACCGCATCCCCGCTTTGCGCGGATCGCCCTTGGGCGCTGTCTGCGAGAGGTAATGACAGGATCGAAGTTTTCCCACCAGTTCGGTACTGTCCTTTGCTGCGTTTACCGCGAGCGTCTTGGGGATGACTAGCAGGGCATTTGCAAATTCCGCAATGGCCAATTGCTCGCGCGAGCCCTGGCAAGTCCGGTTTTTGACGATGTTTTTTTTAACTGGTTGTTGAACTTCCCCGGTTTGTTGGCAAGTTTTTCCAATTGGCGTTTTGGGGCGTTTTGGCGGGGGCCCCCCCCGGGCCCGCGGGGGCCCTTTTCCGCGTTCGGTTTGTTATTGGCCACGGGTTGTTGCAAGGGGGTTTCCTTTTGTTCCGGCTTTTATTCTTTGGTTCCCTTCATTTTATTGGCGGGGTTGGCCCGGTTTTTGTTCCCTTTTCCAGGGTTCGGTTGTTCTTCGGGGTTGGTTTTTTGCCGGCTTTGTTTTGCTTGGCCCAACTTGGGGGTTTGTTGGTTTTTTTCCCTTTCAGGTTTTTTCGGGTTTGGGCGGGGGTTTCTTCTTTTGGTTTTTGGGTTGGGTTTTGGTTCTTTTTTGGGCCTTTTTGGGCGGGCCTTGGGGCTTGTTTGGCGGACTTTTTTGGGGCCCGGTTCTTGGTTTCTTTTGTTGTTTGGGCGGCGTTTTGGGCTTGTGGCCAGGTTTTTGGGGTTGGTTTGGGGACCATTTTGGGTTTTTTTGGGGAGTTTTGTTCGGGTTCGTGGGGGGTTGATGGGATGAATGTTACCTCCGTCGCATCGCTTCGAGTTGTTCTGGGTCATCGGCTTGTAATTGGATGCCGAGATGCATACGCTGTTTCCGGAGGTCAATGTCGAGGCAGGCGATTTTTGCATTGGGGATCCGGGTTTTCATAGCTGTGTATAGTTAGCTTGGAATCTATAGATCTAGTTGATTGTACCTTGGCTGGCTACTGTACAATTGAGAGCATAACCCTTGACGTAGATGGACTCCCTTGCGCTCTTGCCGTGCGCCTTGAGGACATTGACTGCTTTTACTGGATAACGAATATCACCTCGGGGTGTGATTGTCTTGACCGCGAGCATGGCGTCGACAGCCATAGGAGCAAAGAAATCATCGTCGCTGTGAATGCTAAGTCCCGTGTCCCAAATCTACACCAGAGCATCACTCACCTTCCCAAAATCTTACTCGACATACTCGTCTTTGCAACATTGATAAGCGTGTCCCTCCCGAGTGCATCGATCTTGTGGCTAAGCTGATCCACCATAAACTTGCAAGCCTCCTTGCACGCGAGGCGGTATCCCGTGATGATCGTCGTCGGGTGGATTTTCATCTTTACCAGATCATTTGCGCGTTTTAAAAGCTCGGCTGCGACGATCACGACCGAGGTCGTCCCATCGCCTACTTCCTTGTCCTGTTTCTGCGCCAGATCGACAAAGATACGTCCAGCCGGATGTTCTACCGCCAACAAGCCAAGAATGGTCGCACCGTCGTTGGAAATCGTCACTTCCTGTACGCGTGGTTAGTCACTACTTTGCGGATAAGCAAAATTTGCAAACGTACGCCGATGTTGTCCACGAGCATCTTGTCTAATCCTAATGGACCTAAAGAGCTCTTTACAATGTTTGAGATGGCGAGGGCGGCCGTGACTGATGCATGCCGCAGCGGAGGTCATGATGAGCGTCTTTGGGTGAAATTCACGCCTGACTGACCATTTTGATCTCGGATTTCTTGTCCTGAAACACGATCTCCTCCTAGGAATACGCCTGCTCTTGGATCGCGTTGAAACATTATTTTTGGAGACAAGTACGGTGAGGGGTCAAAAGGTGATCTCCACCACGACAACAAGAACAGTAACAGCAAGATTTATTCTCAGCAATATGGAGGGAAATGCGAAAGATATAGTATCACGGGGATGACGCTCGCGACTCGAGACATCAAATGCGTTTTGAGCGTCGATGACCACGGAGCTCGGGCGGATATAAAGGGCTCTTTGAACGTACATTCGATGCAAAAAGCTATTCTTATTCCCTCTCCTCTTTCACAATGTCTGCTGTTGGCGAAACCGTATGGACTCCCTCTGCACCAGACCTGCCCCCACCAAAGTTACAGTTCCGCACAACAGACAATCTCGTCTTCAAAGTCCATGATACGCTTCTATTCCCGCAAAGCCTGGCGCTGCACATCCTGCTGGGCGACATGTCCGCGGACGATGCGTGCAACACCGTTTTGCCAATCAACGTCGCGTCCGACGCGTTCAAACTCATTTTGCATTTCGTATACAATGCTGAACCACCGCTTATTGGCTGGTTGTACGCTGGTCACAAGGGGAACGGAGTTTCTTTGCAGACTGTACACGCTGCCGTGCTCGGATGCCAGCAGTACATGATGCACACGATTGCAGCTGCACTAGAAGGGCCAGTGAGGTGGGTTAATTTCGCGGCCTGCTGGACCGAATGCTGACTGCCTGGCAGGGCGAATATGAAGGCGGATCCGTTGCTGGCTGCGGTCATTGCACATATTCCCATCATTGCAAACCAGCCGTTGTGTGAAGACACGATTCGACTGGCTGCAGGAAACTCGATCACATTCCTGGGCAGTCAATCACCGCGACGAGCGCTACTGCCTTCTACGGCGATTGACCAATTGGTAAGTTGTTGTAGCGCCACCTAACCGGGGTGGCGTCTATCCCCAAATCAATCTAATTCATTCCGCGCCCTTTACCATGACTGTGCGCCTTTCTGCGCCCTCCTCAGTATCAATACCGGGAAGACCTCGACACGGTCATCAAACGGCAAGAGACGGCTCAATCTGCGAAAATTGTCGCGTCTTTCAAGATTGACGACCTGTCGTGGAACGGCGGGGAATTTCCCTTTTCTACGGGAGTAGTCGGGCAGAATCCGGCGGTGGTCGCTGCTCCACACTACCAGACGTGTCGGCACTGGCCACTGGTCGGCAACGTGATCAAGCTTCGACTGAATGAACTGTTGCTCGACCTGCTGCGTGACAAGGTGGGGCTTAAAAAGTCGATGGAAGTTGATGTGGACATTGGATGCAGGTGAGTAGCCGTTGGAAAGTGGAGCCGTTCTGGGGCTGGCTGGGCTCCTAGACTAGGGCGAAGGGGCTGGCGTGTAACTGATAAATTTCCTAACTCCACAGTATTCGAACAAATTGCCGGGGATGCCGGGAGCTTGTTACTTTAAACCTTCAGCGATTGGTCACAGAGCTATCCTTGATTCACATTAATTAAGATAAAAATAACGAGTATTTGCGTATCCAAGAGCTGTATTTTATGATGTAATTTTCAAGCTGTAATCGCCATGTGCAGGGCCCTGAAAGTCGAGCTGACGACACACTCCAAAGAGTGGAGCTGCCTCACAGGTTGGACCTCTTCTACGCCCGGGCAGAGATTTATAAAATCACAAAGGCCTCTTGCCCCCCTCCCCCCATAATCAAGCTGCCTCTGCCAAAGTCGATTCAACTCTTCAAGACGGCTTGCAGACGCTGGGCCAGTAGTTCCTGCGGTTTCATGACGAGCAGGCCTGCGTATCTTCGTGGACGGCAAGAGGTTCCAGAGCCGCCATCGATCGCTGCCCGGCGTAGAAATTCTACGGCGACGACCGTACAGCTCGCTCCAGTTTCTCTCGATCCTAAGAGCAGACAATACGCTCATTATATCCCCCAGACTCCCTCTCCAAAGGTCACTTTTGGCTCTGCGAAATCTACAGATTATTTCCGTACAGCCGGTCATGGAGGCACGCCGTCATCATCGACGGGCACAACCAGTCCCTATGCTTTGAGCAATCTAAATTCTACAAATCAGCAGCAAGCAAGGCGCTTGTCGTCTGCGTACGGACAGCCTCCTACGCCCAGCGTTCATCAACACGTCCCTGCCTGGCACGTACGCGATGAAGTAGCCGTCTCGAGGGAACGAGGGAGTTCATTTTCAGATCATGGTGGCTCGGAGAATAATGCAGAAGACGATCCGCTCAATATCCTCGACACTTTACCGATTCAGAATTTACGCCTTGGCCCCTCGTCTGCAAATGCGCCCATGTCGGATTCGAGGTGCGGTACGCTCAAACGCCCCACCATGATGTCCCCTGTCGAAGAACGCAGGACAAACACATGGCCGGCCGAGAATAATATCGCCCTAAACGCGAGTGGCGGAATCGCAAGTCGGCGACTGGCCACTGCCGCCACTGCGGGCATGGTCGGTCACGAGTCTCAATCCCACCTCCACCACCACAACACCTCTTCGTCTCGATCCGTTCAACGTCTTCGTACCGTCGAGCCGGACACTACCGTTAGGCGTCCACCAGAACTCAGCAAACTACCTCACTCGACGCCCCATCTCAATCACGCGACACCCGCCGACTGTTACATCTGATACCCAAACCGTAAGTACGCGTTGATGGTTTTTTAATGTTAATTACGTTAATCGCTGACTCGGAATTTTAGTCCGCCACCATCAATGGGTTCCACCAATTTCTCACCCCACCCCTTACGCGCGCGTACATTATGCCATACTGCACTTGTATTCATTTCACTCGACTGTCTCACCTCCTTGGCTTCCCACCATTCTCTCTGGGTCTCTCTGCCGGCTGTTTATTTCACTTTTCTCTGGGCCGTTACAACGGAACAGGGATCGTAGGTGCATGCGGCGCTCCGATCGGTTCCTGTTTGGTTGTAACACGAGCACTTTTCTCCACTGCATTAACGTTTAACCCAATCTTATCAGGCTGTATTCGACTCCACTTCCCATTTTATGCTCCGTCTTCTTCGCCGCTGCCGACACCTCCACTCCTCCCAGCCACGCCTTTCTTCCCTCCCTATCGGCTCCACAACCAACCAACTCACTCCACAGGCGCTAACAGAAATTTCCCTTGGGAGTCTCACACCGCCAGTTCTCATGCTCCACTTTCCGTTTTTTCTCCTTTTTTTGGGCCAAAAGCAACTCCGTCGTCATCATCCAATTTCTTATTCTTTGTCTCTATTTCTCTTATCCCCCTCTCTGTTGTTGTTTTTTGCATCGACCACATCGTCTGTGTCTTTTCGTGTCGCACCTTCTGCCCCCGTTGCTCTGTCTTGCATTGATACTGCTTGCACTGAACCAGTTACATCTAGCGTGTATACAACAAGCCCCAGAACACAGAACCGAACCCAAAAACAAAAAAGTAAAAAGTAGGGACAGCCACCCCTTTTGTTTTACTGAAATATCAGAAAAATATCCATCCATTCACTCGAGATACACATGAAAGAGAAAAAAAATCGTAAACAGCGACTCTGACTCGTTTCGCCTGCGTAGGCCACACAAAAAAAACCGGCCAGGCACGCTCCTTATCTCCCTGAGACTGCTCGCTTGGCTGCCACTGCTGCGACTCCTGTGTTTTCATTTGCGGGCTGGCTTTGGTGGGATTGACCACTAAACGCCCGCGGGTGGCTTGGTTCAAAAATCATCTTCGTCAGAGTTGCCACCTTGCTCGCCCCAATCCGCATTGGCAAGCGCTGCCTCGCTCTCCTCGTACAGCTTGTCTAGCCCTGTCAGCCGCTCCAAGTATGACTCTTCATTGAATGCCTGGAGGAGCATTGGGAATCCTTCCTTTTCGTACGCTTGGATGACCTAAGAGAACGGGCAAGTGTAATTGTTAATACACCAAAGTCGTCGACGACGGCATGGAAACTACGCACCTTTTCACTGCATCCAGTACAACGTTCAAACTGTTGGCCTGTTACGAGCAGGTTCCTGAACTGGCCGAGATAACCACGGATTTGGTGAGGCACGAGTCCGAGGATGCTGGTGCCCTCGCCTCCTCCGCCACTGCCATCCTCATTGGCTCCCACGTCGGCCGTCGTACTCGCCGCCGCGGCGTTGGTTGTTACAGGAGGCGCCGGAGCGTGGAGTCTGCCCACATATTGGGTATTTCATTGGTTAGTCAGGGTCGTAGCGCACGATCGCGATCAGTCGGTGGGTAGGTGGGAAATCATAAAACAATGGGGTGAGATGGATTGGGTGAGGTGGGAGAGGGAGCGAAGGGGGAGTGAGAGCGGAACGCGGGGCAACCTCGATAAGGAATTAAGGTTTTAGCAGCGAGAGAGGCTCACTCACCCTTGTGGATGCTGCAGCATTGAAACGAGGAGCTCCACACACGTCGACGAGGCGATGGAAGCGAGACCCGGCCGCGTCACAGTGCACATTTGGTCCAACGTCCGATCTGTGAGCGACTACGCCCAATCGAGTCAGCCAACTTTTCTTTGGGGGAGCGTGGTATGGCGGACGGTTGGGGTCATGGAAAACTCACGTCTTTGGGCGCGACAATGTCGTTGCAGTAATAGCATCCTAGCCTGATACCCGTGTGCGAGGCGGGGAACGAGGTCGCGCGTGGACCATGCCTCATCACGACAAAAGTGTCAAATCCCAACGCGGCGTTCATGACGATCTGCAGAGAAGGTTCGTGAGGTCATGCTACGTGCGTCGGGTCGGTCGGTAGGTTTCCTGTATGTACCTTGTTCTTTGACGCGGCGATAATCGAAGGTAGCCAACGACTTTCTCTCGAATCCATCAGCAAAAACACGACATCGTGCTCGTCAATGAGCTTTTCCAATAGCTCGACATCTTTCTTCGCCTGCGCAACTGCTTCCTTTGGGATTGGATGCCCAGGCATGGGTATACTCATCGAGTAGCCGTTTGCATCCACGCCAGGATAAATCTTCTTCAAACGTGCGGCTGCGCACTCGGCCTTGGGCTTTCCCCCATCCAAGCAATCCTCAAACTCGAATAGTGGCTGTCTAACCGGGTTCGAAAAGCTCACGCGGCTCGAATCGAGCAGGCTAATTTTCTTGACACCCCACGCCATCAGCGTTCTGGCCACATAACATCCGAGCGTTCCTGCACCAAGCAAAAGACACTTTGTATCCGCCACCGTCTCCAGTTGGAGCTCGGGTAAGATCCTCCATCGCATCAGTTTGAGGTTCAACGCGCACGCTTGTTCGGCCAGTTGTAAAGGATCCATCGAAGAGCCAAGATCAGCCATACGAGGCGCGAGTTTCCCTTGAGCATTGCGCTCCCATCCTACGGCAGAGGGTCGTACACCAGGAACGCTATTTGGCGAGGCGACTACAGTGGCAAAGCGCGATTTCCAAGCAGACGCTGGGGACCCAGCTGCTGGGACGACTGAATCGCGCCATGCAAGAACGCGATGGGATTTGTGCGTCGGCGTGAGGTGGAAGAGATACGCTAGGATGTTGAGTAGTGGCCAGCCGGGGGATTGTGGATCCGACGAAGGGTCCAGGAAGCCGATTGTGCGCACATCTTCGGGTACCTCTTTGAAGAATGCAGCGTATTTGCTCAGAGGCGCGGTTTCAAATGTACCGTTTTCACATTCTTTGAGAAGAAACGCTGAGGGGTGGGCAGGCAGAACGTCTGCTATTTTCTCGAGCTGTATATGCGAGTTTAGTAGAGCGAAATAATATAGATTGTAATTTCACCTTTTCTGTGCCAAATACACTTTCCGCTGAGGCGAGACCGCCGCTTTCTTTGACAGTCCAAGCGTCTGCAGGGACAAAGGCAGGAAAGGCAAACCAGTAGAAGAACTTGTACTTCTTGAGATCCGCAAACGTGATGAGCAAGAAACGCGATATCTGTGGCTCATCTGTATCGAAAGATGCCCAAATCTAGCACCAGTCAGCCTACTGAATCGAGTGGCGATTAGGCCATACCTGGTCTGCCGTCTGTGAAAAGAGAGCCTTCTTGTTTGAATCTTTAAATTCTTCAATCGTATTATAGTTGATCACCGCTCCAGACGCGATGGCGACGTTAGCCGCTGGGCTGAGAGCGTCAAGGTAGTCAGCATCGGTCATCTATGCGCTGTCGCTCGACGTACGCAAAGCGATCTTTGAGGAAACCGTCTCCTGAAGCACTGAGCATGCATCCCATGCCAATGTCCTTGCCACTCTCGCGATCTACGATGGTCCTGCCTGCGCCATAAGTGGCCTTGAGGTCAATCGAATCCTGAGATAGTTTGAGAACATCAATCTTGAGTTTGGAGAGCTGATGCCATAGCTGAGGAGACACTTGAGACGTAAACGGGCTAAACTGGAGCGCTGCCATTAGGGTCAACTGTGGCGCCTACTCTCTACCAGAACTACTTGCATCCATAATATCAAAAACAATTTCAATATTCAAACAATTTCAAAATAATGAGCATCTCCGTAATCAAATAGGCGTTAATTATGGATGGGACAGCATGCGGCAGCATTTAGACTTCCCCCTTCCGAGATTCTATCGTCAATTCTTTCTTTCTTTTGCCCACCCTTGCCACTATTCGCAACCAATACCCGTCTTTGATCTCACTCTTTGAACCCAACCACGACCTTCTTTTGGCTCTAAATCATGCAGCCAGGCCTTTGGGCCTCTTCCTTTGTCCGGCGAGACTTACCGGCAGGAGTTACGCTCGACCAGGCGATAGAATGGACTCGCACTCATCTCGAAGGTGTGTATCTGCACGTATATATGCTTTAATTTTCGTGTTCAAACCGTGTTTTTATAGGCCAGCGAGTGCGTTGTTCTTTTGCCCGTGCAACCCGCTTCTCACTCACACGATCTCCTCAGCTCCTTCTCGCTTCCATTGCGTTTCTCGCATGGGATTGGGTCATCACTTTGTGCGTTTGAGCCTCAATTTCTCTTGTCTTACGCCTCGTTCTCACTCCTTCTGTCAGTGATGCCGAGCAAGAATTCATATGGCAGAAGACCCCCTGGTCTGTCACGAAGGTTCTCTTTGTGGTGGTATGTGGAGCTCGGAAGCATTAAAACAGACTCGGCTAAAATCGCGAGACAGAACCGGTATTTTCCTATCGTCCACAGCATTGCACGATTCTACAGTTATACGCACGAACACGATCCTCAGAACTCGGAGCTAGTGAGTCACTTTAGAACTTGGGAATTAATGGTGCTAATGACCTTTAGGGGTTGGTCATTCGTCATTTCTCTTGCTAGATCTTAACGCCGGAACAGATGTGGTCCCATTCTGGACATAGCGGCCTATGGGAGCGTGGTCAGTGCAACTACCATACGCTAGAGCATCTCTAATATCCGTTTAGATTACCGTCGCGGTAGTTGAAAGTTGGTCACATCTATTGTCCTCTCTCATCAGGGTTGACCCTATTGCCAGTTGTTCTGATGCTTCGACTATGGGCCATGTACTCGAGGGGCAAGATTATTGGCTTCTTTCTTATTTTCGTATTTCTTGCCGGGTTCGGTACCGCCCTGGCCATTCGCTCCGTCGAACCTCCTGTAAGATCCCTCTAAACCTCTCTATTGTCACGCTCACGTCGAACAGGATAGCTTCAAGTTGGTTCACGAAGGTCAGAAAACCGTCGAAGAATACTCCTACGCAACTACATACTGATACTTTATTATAGCCCCATTTGCTCTGACAATTTGCAAGCGATCCTCGCCTAGTGAACTCTTCTTCCTCTATTCGATTGTCCTTCTAGTGGAAACTATGACATTCGGGTTGCTTCTTTGGAAAGTTTGGCAACTTTCCGCTGTTGGCATCGCGCCGATCCTCAAGACAATGTTAAGGCAGTGAGTTATACGGCTCCTTCAATTATTTTTTGGCTGAATAAAGATAGCGGTACTCAATACTATCTTGTCGTCTTTTGTACGTTTCTTGCTAAGCTGATGAATGACGTCTAACCGCCAGACAGTGGCCTTGTTTCTCCAAGTACTGGGAACAATCTTGCAACCTGTAAGTAAATTTCTCGTCTTTCACTTCTACTGGAGTTTAACCATTCCCTTTACAGCTGTGGCAACCTTTAGCCGATGCTCTGTGGGTCCCATAACCACTGGACCAGAATATTCCTTACTTACGGTTACGCTTATAGACCAGTAGTAGCTATAGCATCAGTGGCGTGCAATCGGCTTGTTCTCTCGCTCCGTGGAATGTATGGCGCTCCAAAGCAAATGACGACAATACAAGATTTCCATGCCAGATCAGTAACCGGTACGCCATGAGACGATAATTTCAATGCAACGTACTGACTAAAAGTCTTCAGGAAACCCCACCAACAACACTCGGCCGATCCGCCTCTCAGTTCTGCGTAGCCCTGGCAGTAGCAATGTCTTCGCGCAAACACTCTCCTTCGATGATGAACGTACGACGTTTGATAGGTCAGATCAAGTTCCAACTCGGGATCGAAGTACAGCACCTTCGCCGATACACGAGGTCGATGAAGGGTCGCATTATAGTGATCACGACGACACCGACACGCGCGCCTACTTTACACCAACTGAGAATGATCAGGGATTCGATAGAGATCCATTTGCTACTCGCAAGAGCCCTTCGTCGCCACCACCACGAGAACGCACAGACAGCTCACGAGGGCTATTACAAATCCCGTTCTGACGTCCTAATGGTCCTAAACGTACGGCACTCAAAAAGCCAGAGCTATGCTCGGCTCAAGTAGACGGATTGCTTTTAATTATCACACTCTTTAACTCTGATGACCCTGATCATAGGATGGATTTCGATGCCTTCTCTCTCTCGTTTTCCTTTCGTTGTTCTGCATTCGTGTCTCAAAAATTCCCATGTATTGGTCGCATCGTTTTTGTGCTCGGACTCGTATGGAGAGGTGGTGCATATTATCTGGGCTCTGGACGAGGTATACTCTCCCCCGCCTTCTACTGTATATGCTTAGACCTCTTATACTATAGAACCTCTTTATAGTTCCGTCTTCTTGTGCACTTTATGAGCAACATCATTTGGGGCGTCCTTCCATTCCAGACCCAGCGAATATGCTACAAAACTCCATTTGTCGGCCGCTTCTTGGATCCTGAGAGGTTAAGATTAGGATGGAAAAGAAGAAGGCGAATGAAGTAACAAACTTTTTCTCGGTCGACTTGCCAGCCCCGTGTCCTGCTTTTTGCTCTATGCGAATCAGTAGGGGATTCGGATTGTTGGCAAGTTTATGCTGGAGTTCAGCGATGTGCTTGAACGAGTGCAGCGGAACAACGCGATCGTCATCTGTAATAAAATTGTCTTTAGTACTGGCACACCCGACTCTCGAGATGGGGCACTCACGGTCGGCAGTTAGTATGAGCGTTGGAGGCAGTTCATGATCTGGGACATTATGAAGAGGAGAATATGGGTAGATAAAGTCAAAATCTTCCGCCACATGTGGATCTCCATAGTCGGCGGTCCATGCCTTTCCTGTAAAGGTAGGGTGTAAAAGTCAGTCGGTGAGAAGATGGCATCATACGGCCATACCAATAGTGAAGTCTGCAAACTAGAAAATGGGTGTTATCACTTGAACTACGCTTAATCTTTAGGGCGTACCTTTAGCATATCCAATACACCGACTTCCGCCACCCCAGCACCAAAGGTGCCTTGAGGAGCCCGGTTCAAGCAAGCTGCCACAAGGAGTCCACCATTTGATGCTCCATTGATTGCCACCTTGCCTGGTGCTGCCCATCCAGACTCGGTCAGATATTGACTATCAACCATGTCAGGCTATTGTCGCAAGTTGAACATAGTTGCTCTGACTCACGTCGCAGCAATAAAATCATCGAATACATTAACCTTGCGTTCGCGAGTACCAGCCAAATGCCAATCCTCTCCAAATTCGGCACCACCACGAATATTTGCAACAGCAAGGATCGCTCCGTACGACTGAATATAGGTGAGGAGGGTCGTGGAGAAGAAAGGTTGAACGGAGTAGGAGAAGCCTCCATAGCCATATTGGATTGCCGATGCAGTGCCATCCTTGTTCACCCACTTGGGTCTGACAATGAACATGGGAATCTTGGTTCCGTCCTTGCTATCATACCAGACCTGTTTAAAGAGGAATGAGAATACTCTATAGGTTAGAATCTTACTAACCTGTTCAGCTACGAAATTCTCCGGGTTTAGTGCCTTGAGCTTTGTCCTTCTGTACGTTGACCATCGCTGCTCTTTTGGCGCGGTGAAATCATAGCGATGGACGGTGCCTGGAGATGTAAATCCTGTGGAGAGCGCGAAGAACCAAGAGTGATCGGGCTTCCCCGAAATCCCGATAGACCCAACGAAGTCCTCTTCGAGTCGTTGTAGTTTCTCCCCAGTTTTCGAGTAAACATAAAGCTCGTCTTTGACCTGTCCGGGTATTAACGGAAAGGTGTTGAAAGTCACTGTCGACATACATTACGTGAATAGACAAGAATGATATGGTCATGGACAATAGCGGTTTGTCCCAACAAGGCCTCTGGATCCTCTGGTATTAGCTCTTTGAACTCGTACGGCTCGGAAGAAATATCGACAGTGACAATCTTCTCGCGAGCCGCGTCCTTGTTTGTTTGAATATAGAAGAAAGAACCCTCATTTCCAAGGCTGTGATTTATGAGAAAAGATGATAGTATCTGGCCCGAAACTCACATTGCATAGTCAGAGTCAAATTCGTCGATTAGCTTCGTCCATTGAAGGTTTCCTATTTCGTGCTTGGATAAGTCTGTAATCCAAAGTTTACATTTCTACAAGCAGAAGGTCATTGAGGTCCCGAGTTCATGTAAATGGGAACTTACATGAGCTGTGTCGCGATGAATATACATTGCCATGTAATTGCCATCCGTCTCAGAGATCTGTACTCCAAACATCCATTCAGGATTCTCGTCGTCCTTCCACACAAGTGTATCCTCATCTTACCAGCGTTATTAGTAAAGTCACAGGAAGTAAAGAAACGAATTACCTTGAGAAGTGCCAATACGGTGATACATAAGCATAGCATTCAAATCTCTATCCGTCTCGGTACCCGCGGCGTCTGACTTGAGATCTCCATGCTTTTTTCGTTCCGGATACCTCTATTACTCAAATCAGTGAGGAGTACATGCTGGTGCAATGATACGACAAACCTGGTAGAAGAAGCCTTTGTTGTCATGTGTCCATACTATTGACGAGAATTTGACGTATCGCACAGTATCCAAGACACCGTCAAGCATGTCTGGTCGTTCACCGTTGGTAGTTCTAAAGGGGTCCGACGTCTTGCGTACGTAAACGGTGTAGAAATCTGATCCAGATAATGATATTCCGTAGGCAAAGTACTCCCCATCTCTAGAGAACGCCGTCGATGTAATAGCAGCTGTACCGTCTGTGGAAAGCACGTTTGGCTATGGGACGTGTAAGATACAGTAGGAATGTATGTATTAGACTTACATCGAAGAAAATTTCACCGCCAGTGTCTTCTTTTCCAGTAAAGTCGGGGAGTTTCTCATTGACAGATCGATAGAGCACGCTTTGCGCCTGTAAACCGGTGTTGTAGTACCAATACCATCTATTATCACCCTTGAGAGCAGGAGCCGAAAACTATGGACGGTGTTGTAAGATTTTATGACTGAATGGTGTCGTTCGCGTGATACGCGCCTTTGGGAAATCTGCGTTCTGCATCATCAGGTCCTTGAGCTTTGCTCTATCGGGACCTCTTTGTAGATAGTCCTCTGTAAGGTCTACTTGTGCTAATACAACTATTAGTCATCGCGAGGAATTCAGAGTTAGGCTGACACACCTTGTATCCATGTTTTAGTCTCGTCGTTGGAGGTTTCTAGCCATTGATATGGATCATGAACCTCTACTTTTCCTCTTGCAGCACTTTGGTAAATGTCAATATGGTCTCCGCGCCTTGCAGCTGGGTATCGCAACGGGCTTGTTGCGTTGGTAGACATGAAGCGCTGACTCGCAAACCGAGAGTAAGTAGGACGGGAAGAAGATATAAAAGTCCAAATCAACACGTTGCAAACAGCCTGCCGACGGAACATCCGGGAAAGAAATTGCGTGTTAAGTGGCGTTTCCAACCTAATCCGTACAGGGTCAGGTGGGAACGAATTGAGACGAGACGGGCTTTTAATACGGGTTTATAGCACGATGTTCCAAGAAAGGCTCCAAATCGTTGCCCAATGGCGTACACCCATTTCAAGATGTTGCCTGCCCCATTCAATTTTATCTTTTCATCACTTTGTTCTCCAAATCTCGCTCGTTATTAATGTCTACCCGTTGCGTGTGCATCTGCTGATTACAGGGGATATATACATACACCTTGCGGGTTAGCTACCGAGAATCCTACGTCTGTATCCCTCGAACCAGTGCCCGTATCGACTTGATTAATTATGTTATATGCGCTCCGCCTCATCTACGTTTGTGTACCTTACTAGACGTATCGAGTCTGATGTCCAATACGGCGTTGCGCATTCGCTTGGCCAATCATCTTTTATAAACGCGAAAAGCCGAGTAGCCGTGCGCACTTAAGTACGGCACTAACGACTTGATCGCTGTAGGACCCTATTCGATTTACAAGGTGGACAGTCCATGGAGAGGGGCTCCCGGAAGGTCGTAATAGTTCGGTCTTCTTGTGCTCTTCGTGAGCAACATTATATGCGGCGTCCTTCCACTCCAGACCCAGCGAATATGCCACAAAACTCCATTTGTCGGCGGCTTCTTGGATCCTGAGAAATTGACATGAGAATGGAAAAGTAAAACTTAGACGAAGCGACAAACTTTTTCTCCGTCGATTTACCAGCACCATGCCCTGCCTTTTGCTCTATGCGAATCAATAGAGGATTCGGATTGTTGGCCAGTTTATGCTGAAGTGTAGCGGTGTACTTGAATGAATGCAACGGAACAACGCGATCGTCATCTGTAATAACCTTCTTCAGTACTGGCCACACGCGAATTTCGAGAGATAGGGCACTCACGGTCAGCCGTTAGTATGAGCGTTGGAGGTAGCTTATGATCCGGGACATTGTGAAGAGGAGAATACGGGTAGATGAAATCAAAATCTTCCGCCACATGTGGGTCTCCAAAATCAGCGGTCCATGCCTTTCCTATCAAAGCGCGTTTGAATGTCAGTTGGTGAGAAAATGGCATCGTGGGACCATACCGATAGTGAAGTCTGCAAACTAGAAAAGAGCTGTTACCACTTGAACTAGGTTTAATCTTTGGATCGTACCTTTAGCATATCCAAAACACCGACTTCCGCCACCCCAGCACCAAAGGTACCTTGAGGAGCACGATTCAAGCATGCTGCTACAAGGAGTCCACCGTTTGATGCCCCATTGATTGCCACCTTGCCTGGTGCTGCCCATCCGGATTCAGTCAGATATTGACTATCAACTATGTCAGCGCACTGTTGAAGAGAATCTCTCGGACTTACGTCGCAGCAATAAAATCATCGAATACATTAACCTTGCGCTCATGTGTACCAGCTAAGTGCCATTCCTCTCCAAACTCGGCACCTCCACGAATATTTGCAACAGCAAGGATTGCTCCATACGACTGAATATAAGTGAGGAGGGTGGCGGAGAAGAAAGGTTGAACGGAGTAGGAGAAGCCTCCGTAGCCATATTGAATCGCCGATGCGGTACCGTCCTTGTTCACCCACTTGGGTCTGACAATGAACATTGGGATCTTGGTTCCGTCTTTGCTATCATACCAGACCTGTTGAAGGAGGAATGAGAAGTACTCTAGAAATGGGAGTATTACTAACCTGTTCAGCCACGAAGTTTTCCGGGTTTAGTGCTTTGAGCTTTGTCCTTCTGTACGCCGACCATCGTTGCTCTTTTGGCGCGGTGAAGTCATAGCGATGGACGGTACCTGGGGATGTAAAACCCGTGAAGGTCGCGAAGAACCAAGATTGGTCCGGCTTCCCTAAAATACTGATAGACCCAACAAAGTCCTCTTCGAGTCGCTGTAGTTGCTCTCCCGTTTTCGAGTAAATATAAAGCTCGTCCTTGACCTGTTTGTACGTCAGAGAAAGGAAAGCGAGGGGCGCCATTTGGCATACATTACGTGAATAGACAAGAATGATATGGTCATGGACAATGGCGGTTCGTCCCAACAAGGCCTCTGGATCTTCAGGTATCAGCTCTTTGAACTCGTATGGCTCAGTAGCAATATCAACGGTGACGATCTTCTCGCGAGCTGCGTCCTTGTTTGTTTGAATATAGAAGAAGGATCCTTCATTTCCAAGGCTGTGATCTATGAGAAAAGATGATAGTACCTAGCTCGAAACTCACATTGCATAGTTAGAGTCAAATTCGTCGATTAGCTTTGTCCATTGAAGGTTTCCTATTTCGTGCTTGGATAAGTCTGTAATCCAAAGTTTGCATTTCTACGAGCAGAGGGTCATTGAGGTGCGGGGTTCATGTAAATGAAAACTCACATGAGCCGTGTCACGACGAATATACAATGCCATGTAATTGCCATCCGTCTCAGAGATCTGCACTCCAAACCTCCATTCAGGATTATCATCGTCCTTCCACACAAGTGTATCCTCATCTTAACAGCGGTGTTAGTCAAGTCACAGAAAGTAAAGAAACGAGCTACCTTGAGAGGTGCCAATACGGTGATACATAAGCATAGCGTTCAAATCTCTATCCGTCTCGGTGCCGGCGGCGTCCGATTTGAGACCTCCGTGCTTTTTTCGTTCCGGATACCTCTGTTACCCAAACCAGTGAGGGGAGTATACAGGCGCAACAATGAGACGAACCTGGTAGAAGAAGCCTTTGTTGTCATGCGTCCATACTATTGACGAGAATTTGACGTATCGCACAGTGTCTGAGGCACCATCGAGCATGTCTGGCCGTTCACCATTGGTAATTCTGAAGGGATTCGACGTTTTGCGTACGTAAACGGTGTAAAAATCGGACCCAGCGGGTGATATTCCGTAGGCAAAATACTCCCCATTTCTGGAGAAAGCGGTTGCCCTAATAGCCGCCGTACCGTCTGTGGAAAGCACATTTGGCTGAAGAATGTGTAAGATACAGTAGAAATGAATGCATTAGACTTGCGTCGAAGAAGATTTCACCATCGGCGTCTTCTTGTCCAGTAAAATCGGGGAGTTTCTCGTCGACAGAGCGATAAAGTACGCTTTGCGCCTGTAAACCAGTGTTGTAATACCAGTACCATCTATTGTCACCCCTGAGAGCAGGAGCCGAGAACTATAGGCGCTTTAGATTTGACAACTGAATGGTGTCATTGGCGTGATACGCGCCTTTGGGAAATCCGCGTTCTGCATCATCAAGTCCTTGAGCTTTGCTCTATCGGGACCTTTTTGTAGATAGTCCTCCGTAAGGTCTACTTGTGCTAATACAAGTTTATAGTTATTATGAGGAATTCACGTTGTTAGGCTGCACACCTTGTATCCATGTTTTAGTCTCGTCGTTGGAGGTTTCTAGCCATTGATATGGATCATGAACCTCTAATTTTCCTCTCGTAGCACTTTGGTAAATGTCGATATGGTCTCCGCGCCTTGCAGCTGGGTACCGCAACGGACTTGTTGCGTTGGTAGACATGAAGCGTTGATTCGCAAACCGAGAGTAAGTAGGACGGGAGGAAGATAGAAAAAGTCCAAATCAACACGTTGCAAACAGGTTGCCGACGGAACATCTGGGGAAGAAATTGCGCGTTAAGTGGCGTTTCCCCTCTAATCGTACAGGGTCAGGTGGGACGAATTGAGACGAGACAGGCTTTTAATACGGGTTTATAGCACGATGTTCCAAGAAAGGCTCCAAATCGCTGCCCATACACCCCGTTTCAAGATGTTGCCCGCCCCATTCAATCTTATCTTTTCATCACTTTGTTCCCCAAATCTTGCTTGTTATTAATATCTACCCGTTGCGTGTGCATCTGCTGACCACAAGGGACATGTACAAAACACTCGGGCGATCACCTTCTCCGAAGCTCGAATGTGATTTCCTCACCATCCATCACGTTGTACGACGCTAGCGTCTTGCCGTTCGTAAGGGTGGTGTTTCCCATCTGCAAACGTATCCGACTCAAGGGCACCTTCGAATCGATCTGAGAAAGAATTCGGTCCCTCAGACCAGACACATAACTGGATAGCTGGACGTCTTGAATTGTCACCATCGATCCATCAAGGTGCCATTCCGGTTTCTCAGTCGAGGTCGGAAGTTGTACCTGAATCGTTATGGGGTCCTAGAAATTTTTTTGTTATGAGTTCCACCTTTTCATCCTCAATCAGCACCAACTTACTGGATGATATGATATCCACTTATCTTCTGGATAGAATGAACCATCAGGCATACGTCCAACCTTCGCCTTCTTCATGCTGGGGCCACCTGAAGGGTCCCCATCCAGCATTTCATCGGCTGACCGCACAGTCCCCGCCATGGCAGCTGCACGTGACGGATGCATTCCGGGTGGGGCCGGTGTGTATCCAAACGGTTGAGATGCTGCCAAACCTTGGTAATGTAAAGGAGGAAGCACAACAGGCTGTTGCTGTCCTGGCGCAAGGTTGTACATGTTCGTGGATGGTTGAGGTACGGCACTCATAGAAGCCCCGACGAAGCCTGAGTCTCCACCTAATGTTGCTGGATTCGCGGGTAATGATGATGGGGGAGGAGGAAGGCTGATAGAAGCTGGAGTGGCAGTCGGTCCAATTCCGGGGCCGATGGTTGATGTTTCCGTTCTGTGGACAGTCAATAAAAGCATATGAATGAATGAGATAAACACGTACTGTCCCAGACCCTTTGCACGATGGATGGCAGCGATTTGCTCGTCCAAATTGACGTTGGTTTGATACTTGTCCATAGTTCCCGTCTTGGACGCAAGATGACCATCCCAGACCACTTTTTCTTTTTCCCTTCTCTTGGCCAACTCTTCTTCCTCTTCCTTCTTTCGACGCTCTTCTGCCTCTTCGGCACCAAACAAATCGGGTCGCTTTCGAGCCAGTTTTTTGATGGAGGCTGCGACATCTGCACCACGTTGAAGTTCGTTGGCCTGCGTTCGCCTTTTTTCGATAGTATCGCGCTGTGACTTCCACCTCGGGTCAAGTAGTTCGATACGCGTATGCTCGTCCATTTCGTGGGTGGGGATTTGCTGACCACAAATCTGGCAGGTCGTCATCGAAACCTTCTTTGCAGCCTTTTCGACCAATGCTATTGTACTGAATCAATGGAAAATTCAAGGATAAAGAAAATAGACGCACTCTTCGGGACATAGTCGTTTCGAATCTTCATCGGACCCACACCGTCCATGTTTCGAGCCTGTAATTCTCGCGCTCTCAATTCCTCCCTTGCCTGCTCCTCTGCATCGCGTTGCCTCCGAAGTCGGGCTTCTTCACTTTCCGCGCTGGCCTCTTGTTGCGCTAATGCAGCGGCTTGTGCGGCAGCAGCTTCTTTGGCACGTTCAAACTCTTCGGCAGTGTCTTCCACCACCATAGCGGCCATCCTCTTCTCGGCCAACGCACGGCTCTCCATTTGTTGAATGGTCATCGGTACAGGAAGTTCAGTGACAGCGTCGGTGCCCGTAAACTCGATGGTTTGCACAATTGCAAACTCGTGCCAGTCAATTTCAGCAAAAGCGACTAGAAACGTTGTCAGTTTTGGTCTTTTCTCACTGATAGATAGGATGCTTACTCCTCTCAGCTTCTCTATCATCCTCTCGCTGTTTAGCCTTTTCTCGCTGTATCCGTTCCCATTTGGCATGTCGTCGAATCTCAGCCAGTCTCTTCCACTTCCCTCCAGGTTCAGTGGTTTTCTCTATCCTTTCCAAAGTTTCCTTTGGAGGGAGTAGGACAAGCTTGTATTGTTCCACCATACGATTGAACAGCGGAAATAGAGTAGAGCTAGGTCTGAGAAAGTCGAACTGGATGTTGCGACCTTCTTTTTGAGAGAGCGAGTTGATAAACGGTTTACCTCGCTGAGCCACGAAAAGCGCGGTAAGCTTCATGAGATCCAGATCCATAGCAGGTAACGGTGGAACATCGAGCGAATACTGCATAGGTTGGGGCTCGTCTCCTTCATCCACTGGAGCGCTTGGAATGTCTACTTCCATCGCATTGTCGTTGGTGGCCACACCCGCCTCTTCCTCGTCCTCTCCAGAAAGAATACGATCGACACGGTGCTTGTAATAGGCATGATACGGGTCGGTTGGGTTCAGAAACGAGAACTTTGGATCCTCACGAAGACTTTCACGTAAACGATCCTCGAATTGTTGACGTGTGGCTGAGCGAGCGATACGAGTAGCCGTTTTTCCAATGATATCTGCAAATTAAGATGAGGACATCAGCACAAGCGTCGTGTACTAGCGTCCGCGGACTCACTTTTGATGTCTGGAGGTGGCAGAATCATGTTGGTTGCTGCGAATTTCAGCAGAGGCGTTCCATTTGAAGCAGGAGTTGCGATCGCTTCTGCTGGGACTGGAGGAGGCCCCATTAGAACGTCGGCCATGGTGGTGGTCAGAGGTCAGGTTCTGCACTAAACTTTTTGAACCCCGCCATGATGCTCGGGCCATTCACTGGCAGTCCTTTACGGCTGTCTGGTCTATTATGGTACGCATTAACGTTGTATATTTATTCTAAAGTAGTTTCTAAACGCGTCGTAGGAAGGTCCCATGGCGACTTTCTGCCAGTCGAAAGAGAAATCAACGAAAGCGACTAAAACTCGTTGATGATGTGATTGAGACTGTTCAATCTAGTGGTGTTCAATGTCACGCTCTGGTAAGAAAAAAACGCCTTTTGCAGCAACTGGCCAGCAGACGTGCCTAACATTTCGTCGGGCAGGAAAAGGCACTCGAACTCCCTAAAGAACACGAAATGTTGCCTAAGGACAAGTATACAGTCTTCTCAAGGAATACTAGGGGATATAGAAAGGGCATCCATAAAGTGCCCAAGTTTACCAGAGTCAGTTTGCCATTCCAAGCTGTAGCCAGTTCCTTCTGATCATTTTTTGCTACATACAGATCACACATCGAGTCAACCCTCCAGGTTTCTAGATATACAATATACATTATTGGGTGATCCCCTTGTTTTTTTTTATGTCGTTCCGAACAATGCGAAATCTTCGATGACCAGCGAAGAAGCGGCATCTGCGAACATGCTCCTTATCAACTGGAGAAATTGGGTATTGGTAGACGCTGTGAGTGGCACGTTGAGCGCAAAGACAATGTCGTGAGGGAGTTCGGTGAGACGATAGAGGGCGAGGAAGATCTTGACATTGTCCAGCTGCGTCCTATTGAACTTTGCAACCTGTTGAACCCCCTCAAGGAGGATAGGCTTTGGTGTATGAGGAGGCGCCTGTCTCTGCTCGTCGGGGATACGGACGTCATCTACGGTGGATGACTGAGCAGAGCTATCGTGTGCAATCGAGTCAAAGTGAAATCTGTAAAGAGCATGAGAATCACCGCTAAAGCTGAACGCCTCACCCACCGAGCGGCTTCATCTGGATCTGCTGGTTCTACGCGGTCCAAAATCTCAAAGATGATGCTCATATCCGAGTTTCTATCTAGAAATACTTCTTGCGCGTCTGGGACTTGTCTCATATCGCTGTCGTAGTTATTAGTGGCAGTATCGAAAACATGGAGAATGTCGCGGACGATGCATCAATTAGATTCGCTGGAAGATTGACCGTAATAGCTCCTCCGTAAAGCTCATAGTTGCTCATTGTCGTCGTCATTATCCAAACTGTTTTTTTTTGGTTTCCAAGCGGCGCTACGCCACCTTGGTCCCGACCAGCTTCGTGTTGACATCCCAGCATCATGGACGTTCGCCGTCTGGGAGGTCCTTCTGGACTCCCAGTACCATCTTACGCGTCAGAAACGCCACAAAGACAATCTCGGTTGGGTAGAATGCGCCAGTCGCTCGGTGGCAGTCACGCACAGACTTCAAATATATTCATGCAAGCAGATAGATCGATGAATTCGGGTATCCCACAACCTCAAATCACCCAATCCGCTCTCAGAATGCCTTCTTCTTCTGTCCGGAGGCAGTCAACCAGACCAGGCGCCCCAATGAACCCGATGTTGGCTAGCGTACATCAAACGCCTGCTTTGGGCATGAAGACTCCGTAAGAACGCGTTTTCTTTGTTTGTTTGAATGTAACAATACCGAGACATGTTTCAGAATGCGCCAGCCCCCACTCATGTCGATGCCGGGGTCGGTTGCTCCTAAGGGTACTATACCCCGAACCCACAACCTTCAAGATGAGAGGCCGATACGAGAACGAGCTCATCAAGCCATCATGTTGAAAGCAATCAACGACTTTCTCCGCGAACACGGCAAGGATACCATCCTGCGGAGTCACCCAACACCGTCAGCCAAAGACTTTCAGGAAACCTTTCTTTTCATCTACAATATCGCTTTCGATGACGACCTTGCTCCTGGTTCTCGGAAAATGGACGAAGAGGTTGTCGAATTGCTGAGGATTGTCAGATATCCATGGATTGACTCTCTCGCCAAGTTATCGTTTTCCATTATCACTCCACATGTGTGGCCACAACTCCTCGGGAGTCTATACTGGATGGTCGCCGGGCAGGAGGTAGGTCTGATCAGCAGAAGACCCTAGGGTTTTATCTCACAGTCGTAGTTCTACAATAGCTGGATGGATGAAAAGAAGGATCCCAATCTGATGGACGAAGATGAACTGGAGGAGACGCAGATGAACGCCCCTTTTGACGAGACGCGTCTCGTATTGTTATTCCTTAGCTATCTTGGAGACAATTGGCTAAGTTATTGCCAACATAATGACGATTTCTCGGTGCAAAGGGGTATCTTTATGGACGTATTTGGTGCGTATGACTGTCTTTTGGTGCTCATTTACTGATTACAAGTGTAGAGGCAAAATTAGAGCAAGAACAAGCCGTAGTGGATGGTTATGAAAAAACCATTGCCGAGCTACGAGAAGAGTCGGCGCAGCTCAAATTAGGCGAAGTAGGCTGAATCGTAGTCCCCCAGAAGATATGCTAATATGTCCCTTTAGGACGCAGAGGAAAGGCTGAAAGCTGAGATTACTGAGCTTGATGCAGAATTGGATCGATGTCAAGAAGTCAAGCGCGGGGCATTAAACAAAATTAGGCAACACATTGAATTCAGCAAGTCACTCGATGCGGATATCAAGATGTGGGGTTAGTACAATTCCTCATATTGACAGCGCGATGTTTATACCGCTACCAGAGGACAACCTTGCACAGTTGACCAGAACATGTGCCATATTGGCCGAGGATGTCAAGCGGCAAAACATCTCACCCGAAGAGGTATCGCGCATGTTCAGAGAACGAGAAACTCTCCTGAAGCAATTCGACGACCTCAGTGCCAAAGAGCTTGAACTCCAGAACCAGGCGCACAGTTTATCTGTCTCCATCTTTCGAGAGGCGGATTCGGTGGAGCTGTTGGTGGAAGAAATCACCAATAAACTTGACAAGCTCAAACTTCACCCCAAGCCTCCCGCACCCTTTGCACCGGGTGACTTTCACTTTACGTTCAACCGTGCTACGGACGACCTGGATGCGATTATCACTGGAGCCGACATCTCGCCCAATGGAAAGATGGTCAAGAATCTGTCAAGTTATGCAGAAAAGATGCGTAGGGAACGGGCAGATCTGGCTAGCCAGGCGGTCAGATTGGAAAACGAGTTGGATGTAGCCACGACCGAACTCGACGAATTGAGAAAAGTGGTGGATGAGAAGAGGACTGTGGTGAAGAATATGCTCGAGGAACATGCTACTGCTAAAAAGGTATGGAGGCTCTCGTTGTTTGTGGGTTGGGGCTGACATTGGGAATAGGCTTGGGAAGCCGAGTCCAACGGCAGTAGAGTGCATTTGGAAACCATCATAAGAGAGACATCGAAGATTAAGATGGCCAACCAAGATCGAGGCATGGCACTGAGCACCCGGCTGGACGCACTCAGACTCGAGTACGTATCCCTCAAGCTCTAAACGTTCTTCGCTAACAGTTTACCAAATAGGAAGAACGAAACTTCGCTGAAGTTGCAGCGCCTGATGACCAAATTAATCCGTGATTTGGTCGAAAAAGCAGAACAAGTCACGGAATTGAAAGCTTGGACGAGCGAGCGCCTCGAGTCACTAACCAGGTCCGCTCAAGAAGATGACCTGGAGTCGTTCGAACAGCTCCCAGACAACCTGGACGCATCTATTCGGCGTCTCTCGATTGCCAGATGATACCCCCCGCCTTGTTTTCGACGTGTGCTCTGCTGAGAGATTTGGCAGACTTGTACCAGAAAGACATTAGGATAATACAGTGTTAGGATACAATACTATGTTATCAAATATAGGTATATGGATCAACTCAAATTGATCTTCCATAGCTCGTTTGTCTCCTCCACTGAGGGTTTGCGATTTGAGGGCAATGGCACGAGCCTCAAATCACCGCTTTCAGTACCTTTAGAATGATCTTAGTATGATATATGTGTACAAGAGCGAATCACTCACGAATCAACACTTTATCTTGAGCGGGCTCCCTCCCTCTCCTGAGCTCAAATCCCATGGATTTCCATATTTGTGCTCGAATTCTATTCCCTGAATGAGATAACGCCTCACGTTGAATGCCAAACATCCACTTACGCAATCGCGTCCACTTCATGCTCGCCCTCAGGGTCCTTTGACTCCCAAAGCGCCTTTTCATCCTTTACGCGTCCAACACGTGCAACAGCGGCGTCTAGTTCCGATTGATACTTGAGAATCGCTCGGTTGGTCTCGTGCTGCGCGTGTTCGAGCTTTTCGAGCGCTTTAGTGTGTTGTTGCTTGCTCGGTACTTCAGCGGGGCGTTGTGCAGCCGTCTTTGAAGCTTCCAAGTTGCGAGAGAGAGCTATAGAGGTGTGTTCAACTTGAGGATATGTAGGTTGTGAGACCGGGGCTGACCTCGTAAATCGGACCGAACGGCTTCGAGTTGAGCTTTGCGTGCCTCTGCTACTCTGATGGTATGTTCTGTTCCAGTGTTGATGATTTCGAGGTCGTTGGAGGGCCGAAACATTTCGCCACAGTCGACGAGAGTCATCCTGGAATCACGCGTTGTTAGCTTCGTGGTTGTAATATTTCGTTGGTTTAAATTTCGAACCTGACTTCTTCCATTTCCGCTAATTTCTTAGAGAGGTCCATTGTTGATGGTGAGGTCGAAGTGTGGCACTCACTCTTGGATCGCGGCTCAAATAAGGACGGTTGGTTGAATGCGGCCCCGATTGTTTATATTCCATCCAGCAGGATCATTTTCGATCATACATCGTCGATTTTTAAGAACGCAACCTGTTTATCACGCAAAGGACTCTGACCAAGTCACCACCGGCTCGGGGTCTGGCCCAGGAAATAACAACGAAAACGCGGAGAACAACGATCAGCCGCATTGGTTGCCAAGTCTTGCGAGTCCACGACAACTTGTCGAATATCTCAACGATTATGTCGTCGGCCAGACAAGAGCAAAGAAGATACTGGCCGTAGCGTATGTAAATCTTCACTTCTAGACCATAATGCTAACTCTAAATGATAATTAGGGTATATAATCACTATAACCGCGTTCGTGCCAATCTACAAGCCAATTTGCCAGATGGAGAAAGTCTGCCTCCCTGGGAAAGTTCGGGTTAGTTATGCTCTTTACTGATACAAGTATATTGCACATAATAACACTTTTGGACAGGAATACGACATGACAACCTACTCCCCCATCCCGCTCGACGACGTCCTGTACACTACAACCCAAACCCAGCCCAATCACTGTCCCTTCCACGACCAATCCCTCTTTTTGAAAAGAGCAATGTGCTAGTCATTGGGCCCACAGGGACAGGAAAGACTTTGTTAGCACGGACCCTTGCAAGGGTCCTAGATGTGCCATTCAGTGTTAGTGACGCAACAAGCTTTACACAAGCAGGATGTGAGTACATCAGTCCCACTGATAGATATACTTTCCAGAGGCATCATTTCTGACAACGCCCTGAATAGATGTCGGCGACGACGTAGAAGTGTGTGTCCAACGACTACTGCAAGCGTCTAATTGGGATCCCTATCGTGCCGGCACAGGTATCATCTACATTGATGAGGCGGATAAACTCGCACGGCGTACGGCCGGTGGTGACGGGATGCAGCGAGATGTTGGTGGGGAAGGTGTACAGCAAGCACTGCTGAGGATGATGGAAGGCAGCATCGTCACTGTGAATGCAAAGCCCAATGGTGAACAACCAGGTATGGGCGAGGGCAGGCGGGGTCGTGGCGCAAACATGAGTACGTTCATTACCACGAACGCTCGGACGATCACTCACATGTATTGGTGACACTCGTGAATAGTGCCTCAGCCAGAATCGTATCAAGTGGATACCAGCAACGTATTGTTCATTCTCTCTGGAGCCTTCGTGGGCCTTGATAAGATTGTCAAACGGCGCATTGAAAAAGGGGTAAGTTACCCTCTTCTGGATACTTTAATCTGTTTTTTTCTCGTTTGAAGCGCACATGATACTGGAAACTGACGCCCTATAGTCTATCGGGTTTGGGGCTACACTAGCAAGCAAGAAGGACTCTGAGAATAATGACGACTTTGTGCCTTTCTTCACAAAGAATGGGGAAAAGGCCGATCCTTGGGCCTTGACAGAACCGACTGGTGAGTTTCGTAGTTCTAGAATGTTGACAAAGGACTAAGCATTGAACAGACTTGGTCTCTTATGGGTGAGAGTAATCTTTGCAATTGATTGCTTTACTAAAACCGATGGTGCCCATTAGTTATATTCCAGAGTGCGTTGCAAACTCCCCAAACCAGTCGACACTGACAAACATTTAACTCCAGATTTGTCTCTCGTCTCCCAATCATAACCTCACTCTCTCCATTAAGCACCATAGATCTACTTCACATCCTCACCGAAATCAAAGGCTCTCTCATCTCACAATATAGCGCCCTCTTCCGGTACTCCAACGTCGACATCCATTTTACGACTCCAGCATTGCACGCTATCGCTTCCCTTGCTCATTCACGAGGTGGCGGCGCGAGAGGGCTAAGAGGCATCATGGAGAACGTGCTATTGGAATCAATGTATGATGTACCCGGAAGTGGAGTGAGGTATGTACTGATCACAAAGGCTGTGGTCAATGGGGAGGAAAAGGCCGGGTATTGGAGCCGAGGGGAAGGTGCTGCATTCTGGAGCGAGTGGGCAAAGGAAGAAGGGACAGCAAACAAGCAGCGAGGTAACGAGGTGTCAAGGACTGGGCACTAATGTATTGTATTAATAAATTAGAATGTATCACAAAAGACTCGAGGTCAAACAAATCTTGGTATATTCGAATCCACTCCGTATCAAGTATGAATGACGATCCCGGAGAGTCGATGGCCAATATCTGCCTATCTGAATCAGTTCTTGGTCTTCTCGGCAGCTAAGTAAGTTCCCAGACTATTCTGAAGAGTCATCGTAGATCATTTATTCGCTCGGGAGAGGCCCAACTTGGACAGTCTGGTAGGTTCTTCGCGCCTTTCCTTTCTTGAGTATTTGACCTCGTTTAGCAAAACTAGCCCGGTTATCGAACTCTTTCTTATACTCTCTCTGGGCCGAAGTAAGATCAGGTTGAATATCAAATCGATAATACTTACCCTGGCCCCCCATAGCTGGAGTATGACATCGTACGCTTCCCCGAGGCTAAGTCTACTCAGAGCAAGTTTGTCTGGTATGCCAATCCACGATCGAACTTGATGGTTTTCTGGTGCATCATAGTTGTGAGCTGACTCCGGACACAGGCCTAGTTTGGCACCAATGTACCCCTTCTGCCAGTCGAACAATGGCCTACGCCGCCAGTGAGAATTTCTTTCGGACCTAAAATCCCTCGTTAACCTCTTTCTCTCGTTATATCACCTGATAACTAGGGCGTACGTCCAGGGTTCAACTTGTAGATGCTTCCTTGCAAATTCATCGGCATCTTTGACAATTTTGGACAGACTCGTGCTCCTCTCGATGTTTTCCAAATGAGTTTGAGCAATGGTGCCCTCTGAGGTGGGTGCACCTTCCCTGGGTACACCTACAACCCGCCTTAGGTTTGGAATGTCTTCGACAGGAAGATACTCCAAGCTCCATTCTGTAGAGGACATAATCATTTGAAAATACAGTGAGCAGGACTGGTGATCTTACCTCCTTCGTGATCAGAAAGCACCAGGATGCCTTTCTGTTTGCACCCTAATTTATAACATCCGTCGTGACGTGTGTATACCCATGCCAAAGGGCTCATATTTGAGACTATTTGCTGTTTATGCCAATGGTACTGCAAACAGAAAGGATCGGAGTAGTAATGGTCCTCGTAATTCAGGTTTTGGATGTCGTGTGGCTCCGAGTCCAGTTCGCCATTTTCTGTCTCCTCATTTGCCTTTCTTTTCAGCATCTCCTTCATAGGGACATCTTGTATGCGTCAGTCAATGTCTCGCCTGCGAAACTCTTGCACAAAACCTTCTATACCGTCATGAGGATGAAGTTGGAAGAGCGAAGACGTCGAGAATACGTCCTCCATATCCCTACGCGAATCTACAAAATCAATAATATGGCAATTTTGTTTGCCTGTCTCGGGGGAAAGACGCATGCCCCGCCCAATCTATAAATGCCCTCCGCTTAAGTACGATGGGTGGATATATGGGTACTCACCATCTGAGCAAATAAATTTCTTGAACATGTAGGTCTGGCCACCATAACGCAGTCGATATTTGGAAAATCTGCTCCCTCGAGGAGTACGCCACAGTTGACTATGACGGGGAAATTGCCAGCTCGAAAGTCACGAAGGAGCTGCTCTCGCGCCTTCTCTGGAGTTTTTCCATCAACAGAATGCGCATCCACTCCTTTTTTGCGAAATTCGTTTGTAACACCGTGAACGTGGGCCAAATCGGCACAAAATATAATGGTAGACTTGCGGTTCGCTACAGTTTTGTCACTTTTGGCTGATATATGGTATAATTAGAAGGCCTACCTGCTTTCTCAAGCCAACTTTGGGCGATTGCAGCATTCATTTTATTGGTGTTCATCACCCTTCCCAATTCTGCTGATTTAAAATCCCCAGTATCGCTGGTTTCTATAGATGATAGATCAATTTGTGCCATAACAGTGGTGAATCGAACGTCGCAGAGCCTACTCATGAATCAGGGAGTATTCTTCGTTAGATTCGTTCGGCGCACCATTCTGCCTTTATCATGTCCAGAAAATCACGGTGATAAACAATCGCTTGGAAAACCTTTCCCAGAGGACGGTCGTCATGACGAGTGAATGTCGCAGAGAAGCCAATGATTGGTGGTGAATGGGTGGTTATTTCCAAGCCAGTAGGTGAAATTCTGGGGTCGAAATGGGACAATATGGAAATATATCTATGGAAATTCTTTATTTTGGTGTGGGTTAATTGCGAGGAAACATACGTCGGAGCTGCCGCATGATGTGCTTCGTCCACGATGACAGCCTTGACGCGCTCGGGAGGGTATTTATGAAGCCTCCTTCTGAGAGTCTGGAATGTTGAAACAGTTCTAATCATTGTAAGGAAACGGGAGAGTGGGAAAGAACTCAATACATACATGTCAGCCTTTCCAGTTGCGACATGCTCTCCTCGCTCGACTTCTACTGTCGTATTGGGATACAATTTTTTCACCTGTTGTACAGTCTGATTTGCGAGATGCACCGAATTGACAATGATTATCGACTTTGTGGCCTCGGGTCTCATCTCGTTGACGGGCAACTGATGCAGTAGGGCGACGAAGGTGGTGGTCTTGCCCGAGCCTGTGGGCAGCGATACCCCTATCCTATTGATACCTTTATCAATCGCAGTCAAGCAAGCTGATATACATTCATCCTGGTAGGCTCTTAATTGCCATTCTCCTTGGGAATTCTTCACACCTGATGAGTGAATATGACGAATGCAAGTACTTGCGGTACGTAGAGAGAGTATTCGATAGGCTCGAAATCGAAGATTAATCAGCTTCATAGTTTGGGGCCGAAGAACATGAGGCTGCTAACCACCTTCCACCTGGTTGCAAGGAGCCTGACTTGATGAATAGTATCTACGGAGGAAGGAAGAGACAAAGACGCTTCAAAATCCGAGTCAAATCTCTGGAGAAACAATCTAGTGGCATGTACAAGATGGAGGAAAGCCAGAGGAAAGCTCATTCAGGCGGTATCCAGAAAGATAGCCAGTAGAGATGATAGAACAGAGACGTCAAATTTAGATGCATGATATATATATAGTGTCAACATGAAACCGAAACGACATGTCCTCCTAATCTAGTTCCAGCAAATTATTGCATACAATCTGCATCAATGCCTGAAGTGTCTTCTTCTCCCATTCGTCATGGGTATCTTTGTCAAGCCGCGAAGGCATTGCAACATTGATCTCTTTCACCGCCAAGGCAACAGCCCCCCTTTGAGAGGAAACAGAGTATTGTTGAAGTGCGGCCAGAAACGCATCGTACGGCTTGAGGTCCCGCCGAAAGAAGGATTTTTGGGCTGAAAGTCCGACTGCTGACCTGAGAGTTAGAGAAAAGCATGATAGCCACGATACAAGTACAAACCCATGCCAAGCAAGGTAGTTTGCTCTATTTTAGGCACCTGTTTGATCTAGGAAATGATCAGTGGCAAGTTTAGAGCAAGAAAGATATTCTTACGATCCCATTTATTTCGTTGTACTGGTAATTGACCAAGATTAATGACTAACAAACCGAAAGGTGCATGAGGAGAGCATACTGACAATCTGTTAAAGAATAGTAGTAAATATAGACGAGCAAAGCATTCGAACGAATAGATAAAATGATGAGGAGGAAATACCTACCAGCTATCAAAGTAGACAAATTTAAATTAGAATCGATGTACCAGGGACCAAACCGAAAACGCACCTTCTACACATAAAGGAAGCGTTCAGACATGTAGCATCGGTGGGCAGCTTTAACAAGCGGGGAACTTACCATCTACATAGAAAAGAGCGTCATCAGTCCGCAAGTAATTATCGTGCGTAATTCTCGGCTCACACGCTAAAATCAGAGCAGCGTCGTCAGCCAGTCGTCAGGGCGCTCGTACGCAATCAACACACTCACTTCCTAAAATCAGAACAGCGCCTTCAGAGTCGGCCGTCAGTGCGCTCGTGCGCAATCAGCACACTTACGGGCTAAATCAGAGCCGCGTCGTCAGAGCCAGCCGTCAGTGCGTTATGCGCAATCGACACACTCACTTCCTAAAATTAGAACAGCATTGTCAGAGCCCGTCCGTCATTGAACTCATGCGCAAGTAACACACTTACGAACTAAATCAGAACAGCGTCATTGGAGCCAGCCGTTAGGGCGCTCATGCGCAATCGACACACTCACTTGCTAAAAACGGAACAGCGCTGTCAGAGCCAGCTCTTAGGGCGTTCATGCGCAATCAACACACTCACTCTCTAAATTGAGAATGGCATAGTCAAGAGCCAGCCACCAGTGCGCTCATACACAAGCACACACTCACCCACTAAAATCAAAAGAGCGTCGTCAGAGCCAGCCGTTAGGGAGATCATGGGAAATCAACACCCACATGCTAAATCAAAATAGCACTGTCAGATCCGGCCGTTAGGGCACTCGTACATAAATAACATACTCACTTGCTAAAATCAGAACAGCGTCGTCAGAGCCAGTCGTCAATGTGCTCGTGCACAATCAATACACTCACTCCCTAGATTCAGAATAGCGTTGTCAGAGCTAGCCGTCAGTGAGCTCATGCAAGCACACACTCACCCACTAAAATCAGAACAGAGTTGTCAGATCCAGCCATCGGGGCACTTGTGCGCAATCAACACACTCACTCCCTAGAATCAGAATACTGTCGTCAGAGCCAGCCGTCAGGGCGCTCCTGCGCATTCAACACACTCACTTGCTAAATCAGAACGGCGTCGTCAGAGCTGGTGGTCAGTGTGCTCGTGCGCAATCAACACACTCACACCCTGAAATTAGAGCTGCGTCATCAGAGCCAGCGGCCAATGCGCTCATCAATACACTCACCCACTAAACTCGGAATGGTGTCGTCAGAATAAGCCGTCGGTGAGCCAGTACCCAATCTATACACTCACTCCCTAAAATCAGAACAGCGTCGTCAGAACCAGCCGTTAGTGCCCTCGTGAGTAATGAACAGCCTCACTTCCTAGAATTAGAACAAATTCGTCAGAGCCAGCTGTTAGTGTGCTCGCGCACAATCAACATACTCACAAACTAAACCAGGCCAGCGTCGTCAGAGCCGGCCGTCAGTGCCCTCGTGAGCAATCAACAGACTCACATCCTAAAATCAAAATAGCGTTATTGGAGTCGGCTGTCAGTGAACTCGTGCGCAATCAACAGACTCACATCCTGGAATTAGGATAGCTTCATCAGAGCCAGCCGTCAGTGGCTCATACACGATCAATACACTCACCCACTAAAATCAGAACAGCGTCGTCAGAACAAGCCGTCAATGTGCTGGTCGGAAATCAGCACACTCACGAGCTCAAATCGGAACAGCGCCGTCAGACCAGCCGTCAGTGCACTCATGTGCAATCAACATACTCACGATCTAAAGTTAGAACAGCCTCATCAGAGCCAGCCGTCAGGGCGCCCATGCGCAATCAACGTACTCACATCCTAAGATCAAAACGGCCTAGTCAGAGCCGGCCGTCAGTGTGCTCGTGTGCAATCAATACACTCACGATCTGAAACCAGAACAACGTCGTCAGAACCGCTCTTCAGTATGCTCGTGCGCAATCAGCACACTCACATCCTAAATTAGACCAGCATCGTCAGAGTCAGCTGCCAGTGCCTTCGTTCGCAATCTGCACACTCACCCCCTAAAATCAGAACAACGTCGTCAGCTCCCGCTGTTAGGGTGCTCGTACACAATCAACATACTCACATCCTAGAATCAGAACGGGGTCGTCAGAGCTGGCCTCAGCGCACTCGCGCGCAATCAATACACTCACTCGCTAAAATCAGAACAGCGCCGTCGGAATGAAGATACGGGGAAACCCCGGGACAGAGAATGTACATAAGCCGCAGGCAATTGCATACAGCAAGCATGGAAAAGGTGGGCTCTATGAAAAAGTTGTATGGAGTTCTCCTTTGCACATTTGGTACGCTTACTACAAACTGAGGAAACCAGGACCAGATATCAATAACGGTTTTTCCGATCTCGTCCTCTGTAAGGGTGCCTTGGAAGAACAATAGTACTGAATTCTTGCTGATTATCTCGGCCACAATTGGCATAACGACTCTACAATTGTAAGGTTGAGTTTTTGCAACTTTAACTATCCATAGGAATCTCACCTTTTAAAGCTATATTCTATGCATAGCTCTAAACTATTTTGTTGCGTTGATACCAGCAAACTCTCGAGAAATTTGTCGTCAAGAACACCGGCCGTTTGTGTAAGGAGCTCATTACAGTTTGTACCTTCCTTGTTCATATCTGCAAAGGTGAACCTGTATATTTGGGAATTATAGCCGGAACGGGTTACCTCGAAGGTAGACGTGTGCCCTTGGGGGGAATGTCTTGTCATAAAATGAGTTTAAACGGTGTTGCTCAAATTCAGTTATTGCATGCTTTGGGGCTTCCTTCCTTGCGTCTGCCCTAGACAAGCGCCTTTCCCTGAGGACAGCAAATGCCTTGTTGTCAAGGGCATCGAACTTTGTGAACATCGCTATCACTGGAACTAGGAAGGTTCAAGTCCACAGTCAATAAATAAACCTGTGTCGCCGCACTTACCACACCCAGTTCCAAATACTGAAAAGAACTGTGATTCAGCCGTGGTAAATGGCCTGCTATCATCCACAGGGATGCAGTACCTTGGATCCAAAGCATTAGAATTGGGATAGATTGCTGAACCACATACCAAATCGCGTGCAGCCTGTTTTCTAGTTTTCGTTCCTGAGAACGATACGTGATAAATGCGTTCACTCTGTCGACTTCTTCGATGCCACCCGATTCGAAACCAGGAGAATCATGGAAGATAAAACCCGGATTACTCGTAAATATCATTTCGTTCTCGATATCGTGCTCTCCACGCTGTTAAGGTTAAGATACCATCGCCAAGAAAAGGTGAGAGGTACCTCTGCCGAAGCCGCAAGGATGGACCGATCTAGCTGATTGTGGCAGTATAATGTAAGTAAGAACATTACCCCACATAGCTACGTACCCTTTCCCCGTGTCTATTATAGACTTCAGGTTCTTCTGTTGTGTCACAAACTCTCTTAAGAACCGTCGTCTTTCCAGCATTCGCTCTGCCAATTATCAGGATACGGAATTTCCCGCATCTTTTTCTGATTTTTTGTGTGCTCTTGTCGCCCATTAGAGATGGTGATGGGTCTGGCTAGGATGGTCCTCGTCAGTTTCTACGGCTGAAAGAAAGGCTTTGTCCGGTTTTGTGGAGCTCGATGAGGTTTCGGCATATCAGTTGCCAGCGTGGGGCTTTTATTAGCACCAAATATGACAACTCACGTCAGCGTGATCAATAGAGTTCAAAGCAACTCCGATCATGTAGTTGCTTATAATGTCGTCATCTCAATATAAAGCGGCGTCGCCGGGGGGGCATGTTCGTCTGTGAACAGGAATCGCACCCAGTTGAGTATCGTCATCCCTCGTTATCGGGATATGGAGCTTCCTGAATATCAACTCTTTGTGTGTGCTCTTTGTTAATGTGTGGCGAATAAACGGCCTGCACGTGGTTGAGGAGGGGTATTAGGCGCTTGTCACCTCAGTGCCAGCAACTTGTGATTAAAGGGCGTAGTCTATACCTTGAGACGTGACTCCCTTGACTGATGTCCGCTTACAATCAAGAGAGCAAGATTTTGATCTCCGGTATCTACGGCTGGACACATTGGCCATCAACTCCACTAACCATTGTGCATGTTCAGCGATCACTATCAATGCGCGAGAAAATTCTAGACCACTCAAGTCGGCCGAAATTGGTATCAATGGGGTGAGAAGAAGGGCAGATTGGAAGCGTAATTCGGAACGCACACTAGAAGCAAGCTTTGAGCAATCGCTGTTGGTACTTATCGCGCCGAAAGGGACACAATAGAGCTAAATACAAGAACTATAGTGAAATATCGCCTTCGGATAGACTCGAATTGAATCTCCGTCGTTCCAAAATACTAGGTATATTCAAAGCACAACAGGGGATCCTGATTGATGCCCAGGAAATGTTTGATGCGCGACCGTTTGACGCACAAAATCGAGGTGAGATAGATAGAAAGTGTAAATCTGCCACTCATCATTGATTCGGGGACTTGCAGAATGGAAACATTCGTTTGATGGGACCGAATTAGTATTCAAACTTTCAGAGGACGCATCACCAACAGCATCACCAACAGCATCACCAACAGTAAGTTAACATATCGTATCCTCTACTACCCAAGTGATGTCGTTGGGCTGGAGTCGCCAGTTGCATCTACAAGCCAGGGCACGCGAGGCATCAATTCCGAAGCACATGGTGGCCTCGTACCGACGACTGATGAGATTATTCGCATTTGCCCTCGGTGAGCTCAATTCATATTTCCGGTGATCCTTCTGAATTCTCATACTCCCTAGTTTCCGTATTCTATTAGTAGGCAAGGTTGCACATTTACCAGCTATAAATGTGAGATACCTAACCAGCCGTACCATATAGACCGGGGTTGGGAAATCCTCATTAATCAATCACGCATTTGGAGTTGAAGAGGCGGTAATTCAACCACATATATCGACGAATTCCTCTCATCATTTTACAGAAAGTATCAGAGTTCAAACCCGGCGAAGCCGATATAGATACCGAGATAAGGTCCAAAGACAATCCACGATTCGTTCTTCACGATAGTCAAGGCTTTGAACCAGGAGAGCTGACCAATTACGAACGAGTACGGAACTTTATTCAATCCCGGAATCACATGCCAGATCTAAAAGACAAGCTACACGCTATCTGGTAGGTTCGCGCACCTGTTCATACGAACAGACTCTTGATATTTCTTCTCAGGCTATGCTTTGCCACACCGGTTGCAGGTGGTCGGGTTTTGGAGACAGGTGTCGAGAACCTTCTCAAATTGAAGAAAGGAGGAGGTTTGGGAGAAGGTATGGCTCCGTTCTTCTGTCTTTGCATATGTAAATTCATCCCTATTCTCAGTGCCTATTATCGTGGTACTAACCAAGTACGATGAACTTGTCGATCGTGAAGATCGACTTCTTGACGATTCGTTATGTGACGGACTTGATGAAGATGAAATATCGCAATTAGTCAACGAGAGAGCGCATGCAGCGCTCAAAAAGGATTGTATCGAACCGTTGGAGAAAGTTGTCGGGGAGGGGGTTCTATATACAGCAGTATCTGGTACAGATGACTTCATTCTTGATCCGTTTACAGCTCACTGAATCTGGTTTTGCTAGTTCAAGAACGCTACAAGAATACGCTTGCCGACTTGATCCAACTCACATTTAACAATGTCAAAGATCATGTCGCTAAAGAAGCATCAGTCCTCACCGCAATCGCCCAAAAGGTGAACCCAAATGTGAAGGTAGAGGGATCCATCCAGTAAGTAATCTCACTTCGTTGAATATAGATGATTGAGTTATCCACAGAGTGGGAAGATCTAGTATGTTATTTGCTTTGATTCCTTTAGGGATAGCCTGACAACTTTGACGTGCCAGAATACTGGGCTGGTCTCGCAGCAAGTGTGAATTTCCCGGGAAGGACGCTTCAGGAGTGCTTGAATGTGATCCATACCGACATTGTTGCGGTATGGAACTTCAAGGACCCTAGCATGGTACGCTTCGACTGATTTCAGAATGATATCCCTCAAACGCCCACCTTTATAGAACCTGCGAAGCCAGGAGTTCAAAACGATGATGTCGGACATGGTGACTGACATTTCAACGGGACATATCAGCGACCCTAATAAACCACTGTAAGCCTTTTGCTGGCATTGTCGTGAACCCGCTCATCGGATCAACAGTGGTGCAGGCCTGACTGTGGTAGCCGCAATTGCAGGGGCTATGGCAGCCCTTGCCGGCCCTGCTGCTCCCATTGTGGTACCAATCGTCGCTGGGGCTGTTTTAGCCAAGTGGTTGTATGATGTATACCGAAATTCGTGAGCAGAACCCTCGTGTTTCGAGATTCGTGCCGTTTCTGAACTTAGTCTTGTCGAAGACATAGGACACTGGAGCGTATGATGGCATATATTGTCGACTTGACTCTTGTGATGCAGTATATATTTGTCCTCGTGCAAGGCGAAGATTTGCACACCACCCGCAGGGTGATCAAGCTCGCTTATACGGCGTACAATAATTCCGATCTCAAATCGAGAGCTCATACCATGATTACGGATTATGTCAGGAGCACAAATAGAATCAGACCAGGGGCTCGGGATACGACTATTGACAAGATTGAGGAAATCATTGGCCTTTTCCGAATAGATCCAGCAGACTTGGTTCACAGCAGGAATCTTCAGGTGCCTAGACAAGAAGAGCCTTGGTGAGGCTCAATCTTCAAGTGGTTTGACGGGATGTACGCCTGCGGAACGATCTGGTGACATGGGTAAGAGGGAGGAAAGCCACAGGCGGTATCCAGGAAGATGGCCAATGCAGAGGATAGAATATATATGTCAAACTTGGATGCATTGTATATACTGTGTCAACATAGAACCCGAACTACATGTTTTCCTACTCTGGTTCCAGCAAATTGTTGCATGCAATGTGCATAAGTACCTGAAGTGTCTTCTTCTCCCATTCTTCGTGGGTGTCTTTGTCAAGCCGAGAAGGCATTGTAACAACAATATCTTTCACTGCGAAGGCAACAGCTTGCCTTTGAGAGGAAATGGCATATCGTCGGAGTGCAACCATAAATGCATCACCCGTCTTGAGATTATCCAAAAAGAAAGAGTATTGGGCTGAGATAGCCACCGCTGAGGCGAGGATTAGAGGAAAGTGTGACAGTTGCGATACAGATACAAACCCATGCCAAGCAAGATGATTTGCTCTACTTTGGTTGCCGGCCCCGTCTAGAAATAATTAGTGACAAGTATAGAGCATAAAAGTAATTCTTACAATCGTACTCATATCCTTGAACTGGTGTTGAATCAAGGTAAGTACCTAATAAGCCCGTAGGTTTAGGAGGAGCGTTTACTGACAATCTATTAAAGGGATGATAGCGGGATACAAACAAGTAAGGCCGTTCGGCACCGATAAACAAGGCGACGGCGAACCCACCAGCTATAAAAACCAGGCGTGTCCCAGTGAGTATCAGTGAGTCAGCTACCAACATTAAAGACGAACTGGCTACATATAAAACCAGCGATCAGTTGTGTGGCACCAGTGGGGCAGCCTTAGCAAGTAGAGGAACTTACAAACTATATTGAGAACAGCACTGTCAGAGTCAGTCATCAGCGCTCGTCAACACACTCACTTCCTTCAATCAGGGCAGTGTCGTCAGAGCTGATAGTCGGTGCGCTCATGGACGGTCAACACACTCACTTGCTAAAATTACAACCAGGCGGTTAGAGCTGGGTCATCAACGCGCTCGTGTGCAATCAACGCCACTCACTCGCTAAAATCAAAACTAAGCTGTCAGAGCCCGGTTGTTAATGCCTTACGCTTACATTCTAATTTAGAGCAGCATCGTCAGGGCCGGCTGTCAGTGCGTTTGTGTGGGATCAACACACTCACTCGCTAAATCAAAACCACGCCGTCAGAACCTGGCCGTCAGTGAGCTTGTGTACAATCAACGCACTAGCTAAATTCATAACTACGCCGTCAGAGCCTGGTTGTTAATGTGCTTGTGCGCAATCAACATACTCACTTCCTACAAATAAACCACTCTCATCAGAGCTGGCCATCAGTGTGGTCACGTGGAATCAACACACTCACATACTGCAATCAGAAATAGTTGTCAGAGCCGGCCATTAGTACGCTCATGCACAAGTAGTACACTTACGAGCTTAAATAAGAGCAGCGTTATCAGGGCACTCGTGCGTAATCAACACACTCACGAACTAAAACCAGAACAGCGTTGTCAGAGTCGGCCTCCGGTACGCTCATCTGCAATCAGTATGCTCACCAACTAAAATTGGGATAGCATCGTCAGAGCCTGGCCGTTAATGTGTTGGTGCGTAATCAGCACTCACATTCTATAATCATAAGAATGCAGCGTTGTTAGAATGGAGAGAGAATGACACCCCGGTAAGGAAGCATATACATCAGCTGCGGCTGATTGCATGCACAAAGCACGGAAAGAGCAGGCTCTGCCAAAGATATAAGTGAAGTTCGCCCTTAGGCACTGGGGATACTTACTACAGCATGGGGAAACCAGTCGCACGCCTCAATAGCCACTATTGCAACCTCTTCCTCTGTAAGGCTGTCCAGGGAGGGCAATAACCCCGACATGTTATCGAATACCTTGGCCAAAATAACTCTACAATTGTAAGGTCGCGTTCTTCTTAGATTGCCTATCCATACAACCCTCACCTTTTGAAACAATACTCTATGCATAATTTCAGATTATTTTGTTGCGTCGACACTAGCAATTTCTCAAGAAGTGTGTTGTCAAGAGCACCGGCCGTTTGTCTGAGAAGCTCGTTACAGTTCGCGTCTTCCTTATCCATGTCTGTAGTGCGTGAACTTGTACACTTTTGGAATGGTACGGGAAGGGGTTACCTCGAAGATAGACGTGTGCCTTCGGAGGATATGGTCTGTCGTAAAACGAATTCAAATGGCGTTGTTCAAAGTCAGTTATTGCATATCCGGGGGCTCCTTTCCTTGCGTCTGCTCTAGGTAAGTTCTTTTCCCTGAGGATAGCAAATGCCTTGTTGTCGAGGGCGTCGAACTTTGTAAACACGGCTATCACTGGAACTAGAAGGGATCAAGTCCATAAGTCAATAAATAATCCTATGTGATTGTAATTACCACATCCGGTCCCAAATTTCGAAAAGAAATGAGCTTCGGCCGCCGTGAAGAGCCTGCTATCATCCATAGGAATGCAGTACCTTGAATCCAGAGTGTTAGAGTCAGGATAATTCGGTGAATCACATACCAAATGGCGTGCAATCGATTTTCCAGTTTGAGTTGATGAGAACGGTGCGTGATAAACGCGTTCACTTTGTCCAATTCGACGATGCCGCCGGATTCAAATCCACGAGAATCATGGAAGCAGAAACCAGGTTTACTTGCAAAGACCATTTCATTCTCGATATCGTGTTCTCCACGCTGATAACATTAAGATATCATCCCCAATGAACACTGAGAGGTAATACCTCTACCGAAGCCGCAAGGATGGAGGGATCTATCTGATTGCGCCAGCACGATGTGAGGATGATCATTTTCTTCTATGTAGCTACATACCTTTTCTCCGCGTATATCATAAACTTCTGGTTCTTCCGTGGTGTCACAAACTCGTTTGAGGATCGTCGTCTTTCCGGCATTCGCTCTGCCAATTATCAGAATACGGAATTTTCCGCACTCTTCCTCGATTTTTGACGTGCGCTTATTATCCATGGATGGCGATAGGTCTGATTAGGGATGGCTCGTAGCAATTCAATCCAATTAACTTCTCAATCTGTTATGTTAGCTTTACCGCAGGCATCATTCTTCCCAGAACTTCTATACCAAATATGGTTAATAGTATATTCTCTCTCTGCACAGCTTCAAATCCTTTTACGCCGACCCGGCCATTATCTGAGCAGTGGATCTGGCAGCTGTACCAGATTGCTGACTGATTTCATCCTGTTCATGTTTCTGGCGAACTAGTCATAGTCAGTGCATATGGCAATTTACAACGACAATGTTACAGAGAAGGTCATGTGTTTGATATGAAGCGGCGTAGAGGCAAATATAGCACCAAGGAACCTCAGTGTGAAGCTCACATTTCCTTCTGGCGAGCTTTCCATGCCTTCTTTTGAGCCCTAGCAGCTGTCTTGTTCCCAAATAGCCATGTCGACGTCCGCTTATCGGCCCCTGTTTTCTTAGAGATGTACGAGGAGCCAGAAAAGAGCATCTGAGCGATAGCGTTAGGATGGAGTGACAGTATCAACAAAGACATACCGCCCAGAATCCCCATGCTCCAATGACTCCAGTTCCTATTGACATGAAGACTCCGAGCGAGCCAACCCCTTTCGCGTTCCATGCCAATAACGAGCTGGCTGCTGCGGCTATACTTATAGGTGCCAGTAGTGGATTCGAGTCACGATCAGATATGTCGGGTATGTCCGGGCTCTGGGAAGATTTGGGTGAGGATTGCCAAGTAAATTATTAGGTGAGATGCTTACTGCAATGACCACACCCGCTGCTAGTCCAAGCACAAGTATCCCCAATTGGGCGCATAGAAAACTCTCGAGTGGTGTGAGTAGGGCAGAGTCGGTGGCGTTGGATAGAAATAATAGGAATCGAGGAAAGAATAGCAATGGAAGGCTAAGGACCGCTAGTCTATGAGGGTTGATTAGTGAATTATAATTAATTGTGCAAATGATGACTTACACGCCTGCTACGGTCAACGCCCATACTTGCTCGGTGGAGTCGTGTGGGGCACCAGTGGGCGTTGGTATCTCTGCTGCCTGAGTTGAAGTGCGTTGTTTCTTATTTCCTAGATCGTCCATTTCAACTTCGTAGGAGGACATAGGGAATGACGGTATCGTTTGAGGCTGCGGCGACGTGGAGTAAGTAATTTCCTATGAGACGTACAGATTAGTAGAAATGTATTAGAATACGAGTGTACATTTGAATCTTACCTGCGCGTTGAAGTTGTGGTCGGTGGCGAAGAGTTACGGCACCAAAAACTTGGCCTCCACCACTGAAATGGATCCATCCTCAGCGCCATGGCCGGCAACGAGAGACGCGGATCGAATGGATGTAGATCAGCCTGAAAAAGACGGAGAACAAGGCTCTGACGAAGAGGGAGAGAATGCAATGTCTACAGACTCTTCGGAAGAGGAAGAAGACGATCCAGAAGAGGCGCGAAAGATTCAGGAAGGCTTCATCGTCGACGAAGACGAGGAAGATGAGGACGAGGACGAGGAAGAAGAGCAAGAGCCGGAAAAGGACGGCAAACGGCGCGAACATCGCAAGAGGCGAAAGCGAAAACATAGACGTGGTACGCTAGAGCTCTGTTGGTGCTGCTGACTCGTATGCTCAATGTGACTCTCAGAAAATGGCGCTCGTGAAGACGAAGAGGACGAAGAAGTGGGCGAGTTGGATGAAGATGATCTTGAGCTCGTAGAAGAATTCACGGGCCAGCGAATCGAGCGGCCCTCTAAATCCAGGCTAAAACGCTTACGACGCGCCGGTGATCAAGACGACGACGATGAAGAGGATGAAGACGCATCCCCCGTGGCGCGCAGAACCATGGCCGATAGTGGGCGTGCCGGAGGTGCCGTCGCAGGCAGCGATTTGCGCGACCTGTGGGATGACGAGGGCACCCTTCGAGTTCAACGACGTGACGAGGAGGGTGATGAGGACGATGTCGGCGAATTTGAAGACGATATGCGCGGGTTCATTGAGGCCGACGAAGATGAAGAAGAAAACGACATGGGCGAGGCCGAACGACTGGAGCGTATGGAAAGGCGACGTGCTGAACGCGAAAAGCGTAGGAGTGCCGGTGGCATTAAACTTGCTGGCCTCGATCAAAAGTGAGTGCTTGTTCACTGGGAACCTGCCTGATGACTCATCTGCTTCCAGTGCACTCGCAATCCTCTACGAGGTCTTTGGGGATGGAACAGACTATGATTGGGCACTCGGTGACGAGGTGGATGAGGCGGATGAAGCTAGACGAGATACCAAGTACAAAGACGTGAGTCCGTTAAGACCTCTAGAGAGACACTTTCTCACTCTTCCCAGGTGTTCGAGCCCTCGGAGATTAAATCTCGAATGCTCACGGAAGACGACGATCTGATTCGAGTTCAGGATATCCCCGAACGAATGCAGCTTGTTACCAGCTCGCTGACAACAGATGCGACCCTCTCCCTTGACCCACCACTCCTTCTACAGGATCTCAGTGCGGCATCATACTGGGTCTCTCTCCGGCTGGGTCAACGCGTCGAGCGCGACTTTTTCCGATTGGAGGGCCAATTTCATCGCTACCTGCAAGCTCTCATCACGGCTGTACAAGTGACGCTGGAACTCCTCTTTATCCAGCATCTCGAAGTGCCCTACATTGCAATTCACAAGCGAGATTTTGTTTGGCACGTCGACGGCCCTGACAGGATCGAACTTCTCAGTGTTACTGAGTTGTGGAGAGTGTACTCTCTCGGTCAGAAATTCCGGGCATTCCAGGAACGGAAACGTGGGCTCGAGGCGACTCATGACAAATTGGGCTCCCCAGACGAGTACTACAAGAACGATATCCAGCCGAATGTTGATTCTATGGAGGCTATTGCGGACGCGACCGAATGGCTTACCGCGCAACATCGACTAGAACTTCAGGATGCGCACATGATTGAAGATGACGGCAAGGCAAAACGCCCGACGCGTGTCTCCACATTTGAAATATTGAAAAAGTCTGCAGTCGACGCTTTGGTCAAGGTCAGGATCACTTCTAAGCGATACTATGGTGCTTGGCCATGCTGACCTCTTTCAATAGGATTTCTGCCCGCCTGCACGGGAGATATCCCGGAAAGTGCGCGAAGTGCGAAAGTCCCGTGGAACAGCTATACACAACTTTTTGGACGATCCTAATCTCCCTCCTCTGGAACATGTCGTACCCTATGTGGATGCCGAAAAGAATAGGCTCATGGAAATTGAACGCAAACGATGGGCGAGCAACCCAATGGCTCAAGACGAGCCAAACCCAAGCAAAGAGATTACAGGCAACGAGATGCTCGATAGGGCTCGGCTGTTAATTGCCATGGAATTAGGGAAAGATCCCCTTTTGAGGAGCGAAATTCGAGGGTTATTCAAAGAATCCGCGCAACTCTCCTGTCTTCCCACTGAGAAAGGTCTGGTCAAGATTGATGAGCATCACCCTTACTTTGTATGTGGCTCTTTTTATATCTATAATTAACCCGTGGATCCCTAACGGTTCTTTTAGAACTTCAAGTACTTGTATAAAAAGCCTGTAGCATCCATGACCAGGGACCCACAATTCCTTCACATTCTGATGGCCGAGTCCGAGCATCTGGTAACTGTTTCCGTCAATATCAGGGATGATGTGCGGGACCAATTCGTCCAGGACCTTGTCCAAGCCGTATCTTCTGATGGGTACAGTGAAGCCTCTCGTCTTTGGAACGAAGTGCGAGCACAGGCTGTTACAGAAGCTATGGATAAGATGCTGTTACCTTTTGGCGCCAAGTGGATCCGAGAATGGCTGCGCGAAGAGGTGGAAGATGCCTTAGCCCGAAGCTGCGGGGAAGAACTGGAGAGAGTGCGTGTCAACCAAAGGCGATTTCAAACTCCTTGCTAACTTGCGTTTTCGTTGCAGCGTGTTAACGTCCGACCACTATTTCCCATGGATCTTGCAAACCCAAACAGAGATGTTAGCAGAGATTCCAACAAGAATGTCGGAATACCTCCAGAACCTCCCAGCGTCATGGCGCTTTCGTGGGGCGAAGGTGATCCCAAGCGGGATGTTATTTCCGTTGTCTTCCTGGACCAAGAGGGTCGGCTCCGTGAGCATGCCAAGTTTGACAATCTCAAGGAAAAGGACATGGAAAACGAGTTTATTGGAATTGTCAAGCGTCGCAAGCCGGAACTAATTGTTATGGGCGGTTTCAACGCGAATACACATCGGCTTTCCGAACTCGTCAAGGGATTAGTACTGGACCCAGACTGGAAGGCCGAACAAGAGAAGGCGGGCAAGCCTGTCTTCGAGCAAGGGGGCTTTGACGCAAGGGAAGGCATGGACGGCATTTACGTCAAATTTGTTCCGGATGCGGTCGCTAGAATTTTCCAGCATAGCAAGCGTGCCTCTGAAGAATTCGGCACACTGTCGGTGACAGCTCGATATTGCATAGGACTTGCACGATATGCTCAAAGTCCCGTGAACGAGTATGCAGCCCTTGGACAAGATCTCACTGCTATCACCTTTGACCAGGATGCACAGCATCTGGTAGGTCTCTTCCCGTCATTGCAAACCTGCTGCTAACTATTCCCAAGATTCCCAAAGGGAAGTTGCTAATGGCGCTGGAGAAAGCACTCGTCAATGTCGTCAATCGAGTTGGGGTGGACATTAACCGTGCTGTGCATGACCCTTACTATCAGACACTCTTGCCGTTCGTGGCAGGACTTGGGCCACGGAAAGCCCAGCACGTAGTCCGGAAGGTTCAAGCGATTGTAAGCCTTTCCTCTTTCCTAACGAGATATATGCTAAGTTCTGTACAGGGAAACATCATTAACCGAGAACAGTTTGTTCGAGATGGGATTATGACCACCGTTGTGTGGCTCAATTCGGCCGCCTTCCTATACATTCCTCAAGACCGCGACTCCAAGTCGAAACTGGCCAAGCAGGATGGTGTCGACTTTTCTGAAATGCCTGATCCACTCGATGGAACACGGCTTCATCCGCAGGATTACGAACTGGCACGCAAAATGGCAGTGGATGCAATGGAAGTAGATGAAGAGGATTATACCGACGAGCATCCATCAGCGGTGGTGGCCTTGTTCTGGCAAGATCCGGGCGTAACTCCGAAGCAAAAGGAGGAAGGCCAACGGAAAAGACAAGAGCAAATTGCTGTGCTTAGTCTGGATCATTTTGCACAGACGCTCTTGGAAAACACGAAAGAGCAGAAGAGGATGACTTTGGATATGATCAGCAACGAATTGCTTCGTCCCTTTGGCGAGCAACGTCCAAAGTTCCGACTACCAGACGACTGGGAGATCTTGACGATGTTGACTGGCGAGTCAGAAAGGTCCTTACGTTTGGGCTTGATTCTTTCCGTCCAGGTGTTACGTATCAAGCCCAATTTTATCATTGTCAAGCTTGCGTCGAATTTGGAGGGGATCATCAATGCCGCATACCTCGGAGAGGAAGGCGAGCAAATCAACCCAGATCGTATCGTCAAAATTGGCCAGCCGATGCGTGCACGCCTTATTGCTGTCAAACCTGAGGAATTTTACATTGAACTTTCGTCTCGACCTTCTGATTTGCAAACTGGAGACGAAATATATCAACGTGTGGAGACTGACGAGTATTTCAATATGGATCGTGCCGCTCGCGACAAGGACATCCTTCAGCGAAAGAAGAACAGTCAACAGAACAAGACTCGGCGCATGGTCAAGCATCCAAATTTCTTCAACATGAACTCGAAGCAGGCCGAAGAGTATCTTTCGAAGCAGCATCGTGGAGACGTCGTCATTCGTCCATCTTCCAAAGGACCAGATCATTTAGCAGTGACCTGGAGAGTGGATCGTGGTATCTATCAACATATAGGTATGCTGGCTTTCTATCTTGTGGCAACTTCGTTCTAACGCTCCATATCAGATGTGTTGGAAGTCCCCGTCGACGTCAATGATCCAATGGCAGGATATAAATACATTGTGGATCATGGGCGTGAAGGACAGCGCGAGTTCTCTGACCTCGACGAACTTATTGTCAATCATGTAAAGGCCATGGCTCGCAAAGTCGAAGAACTGATGGCGCACGACAAGTACAAGCACGAACAGCCTGCACAGCTCGGTGTGTAATGCAGAGGCCGATTGAAGCCCTTGACTGAACATTCTTTTAGCAAACACTTTGACAATGTTGATGAGCGCCTCGCCAGACCGAAGCCTTTACGCCTTTGGTCTCAATCCCGAACGACCAGGTTACTTTAACTTGATGTTCAAGTCTAATAGCAATGCTCCAGTCGTCACCTGGGTAAGTTTTGCCTTTCCTAGAAGTTATTAATACTCATATCCCGTAGCCTGTCAAGGTGACACCGGAAGCGTACGTATTTTTCGGCGAAAATCTTCCTAGTGTACCCCAATTATGCGATGCGTTCAAGATGAGGTCAGCTCCTTTGATGATTACGAAGTCCCGTTCTAACAGTTTCTTCAAGGCACATCGGAGGTATGGCAGCAGGAGTCAGACCTTTACCAGGAGGTATGACTCCTTATGGCGCTCGGACTCCTGGTGGTCGTATGACACCAGCGGTACATAAAATGGGTCCTCCCACTGGCAAGACACCGAATCCATATCAGCCCGCCCCGATGGCAACCCCGCTGCAACAGCAGTTCCCACCAGCCATGTCGACGGGTCCTGCTCTCACGGGGTATGGTCTGCCGCCTCCAATGACACCCTCGTGGGGTGGAATGCCACCGCCGCCTCCACCAGGATCCCAACAACCGCCAGCAGCAGCTTTGGCGCATATGAATCCTGCTAGGGCTGCACTGATCCAACAGGGGGGAAGCTGGACGCCTCAACCTAGTGGAGGAAACTGGACCAGACGATGAACACATAGATTCTTTTCTGTTTTCTTTGGCCTGTTATCCTATTCCCCATCTTGTGTAGTTTTAAGCAAAAGGAATAAAGTCTGCTGAGCACGTCTTATTCGGGATGAGATTGAAGAGTGGGGACCCGTGGATATTATGCATTAGATAGGTCAGTAAATAATGAACGTGTACTATGCAGCTTCCAACAACTCGCGACGTTTCCCTGGGAGCCATAATCAGTATTTACGCAAAAGGACGAATAAATGACTGACCTCGGATGCCCCATATTCCCCAGTTGTTGCGAACCATTAATCTGGGATCAAACTCTGCGACTTCCCACCTCAAGCTTTTAAACGGATTTTCACCCGGCGTCAGGATCCAGTCGAATTCATTTGCGATCCCGGGAACACCTTCCAACGAGCGAACGTCCCTCTCCACATCCTCTGGAGAAAAGCCTGTGACGAAGAGCGAGCATTTTGTCTCCAAAATGAGCGGGATAACACTTCCCCATTCGGATTGGGATGCAATCTGTGTGATACCGGGTGTATGCTGCGAGGGGAAGCCGAATCCAGGTTGGAACGCGAAGAATACGTCGGTGTATGGGTCAAAGGGCCCGAATTGCGCGTGAATGTCCGCATAGGGTGAACGTAACGCGGCGATTTGGAGTTGGTCGTTTATTGGGCTTGTATACGAGGGCACGCCGTAGTTTGCGATTTCGTTGCGCGTGAATTTGGACATTTTTAGTTCGGCAATTTTGGGTTTCCAGATTTTGAGGGATTTTAGCTCTTCGGCGTCTGATGGCGATATGGCGAGGCTGTCTTTCCCTTCGGGTGGTGATGCAGCTGCCTGCGGAGAGGCTGCTTGAGCTTGTTCTTCCGCTGGTAGTGAGACTTTTGGAAGTGATACTTCAGGGCCTATGTGATAAATTGAAAGTGTAGCGGAGGGGAACATGAGGGAGAGTTGATTCCAGACGTGAGTTGGGAGTGAGGATTCGGCACGCGAGCCTAGTATGAAAATTCGAAGGGGAGGTCTATCTGGGGATGGCCCGTGGGTTTCTGGAGCACCCATTGGGACGTGAAGCGTTGTGCGAAGCGCTGTAGGCTAGGTAAGCAAAAGCATAAAGTAGTCTGTGGGAGCACTGACCGACAAGGGACCTCAGGCCTTCTGGTGTTACTCTTTGATTTCTTGTATTCAGGCTGCTGTATTCGTGGAGAACACCGGCGATAGTCATTGGGTACGTCAAGAGCTTGCTGAGATGTCGACCTGCTCGCTCTGTATCGATGGAGGGAAAACCTCTAGTGTACCAAAAGATGTCCCAATTTGCAAGTGACACAGTTTCCCCGTATGGAATCGGCCCTAAAAAGATTTGAGCTCGATATAGATAGCCAGACCGCTCTCGACGTACCAGGCATTGAAAACTCGTCGATTCGACGACCGCTCTGCAAGTCGTGATCGTCTTCATTCACTTCTCGTAGCCGTGTACAGTATTTTGCATGCTCGTTATCCTGTTCCCAGTGTTCTTCTGTGCAATGGGTCGGCCAACCACAATCCGGGCATTCGTGCTTGACGTTTTTGCGGACCTTGTCGACGCTCGTACAGACTGGACAAGCCGCAAGTTTCTTTACTCTCTCTCCACGAAGCCTAAGGGCGGGACTGGGCGACTGAGAGTGCAAATGAAATAATTCTGGTTCATCGTCCTCTGGTTTCCTCGCTCTTCCTGCAACCACTGACGGCTCCTTTTTTCTTGAAAACCCAAAGAACGTACGCCGACATGTTGAACGTAATGCGGGCGTTGATTGACGGGCGAGGCGTAGAGCAAGCATTGGTAGAACTAAAGTCTGGCCCCGACCACCACCACTGTCAAATTCCCAGCGGCGCTTGGAAAGTGTAAATTTGACTGTAAACAACGCGACTTTCGCCAGAAATGTCGGCTCCAAGGCCTTCAACCGACGCTGGTAAGGTATTATGTGCTTCTGGGCCGTGAAAGCTGAGCACTACGAGCAGAGTCTGCGCCGTTATTGCGGCACGACGACGAAGATGAAGATGCTCAAGAAGAGCCCACGTTCTTCACGAAACTAGCGGACATTGCAGACCAGCCCCTAACGACTCTCTCCAAGATTCTCTTCGCCATCTGTCTCTTTTTGCTACTACTCACTTCCATCTTCATTGGGCTCTTTGCTGGGGCTGAACACAAGCTGAACAATGCCCCAAAGCCCTCGAACCCTGTGTCGTCGGTCACCCAAAGCTATACGCTCACGCACACATTGACTGAAACGAGCGTCAGCACGACCACGGATATTGTAACGACAACAACGACTGCGACCCTTCCAGCACCTACCCCCGACCCAAGAGAGGTTAGCATTCTGCGGCATTTGGGACGCGCGTTGACAGTCTCTTTTATAGCAAGTCTGCACTTCTACTCAATGCATTATACTTGCTGCATCTATATTGTCATCAATTGATACCTCCTTTGACCCCTGTGAAGATTTCTACAAGTACACAAGTAAGCAAACCACAGGTGCCTTTTGCTTGTTGTGACACATATATTTAGCCAACGGATGGTTGAAATCTCATCCAATTCCATCCGACAAGGGCTCATATGGTAACTTTGAGGATGTTCAGTTGGGCAACGAAGTACGTGGAACGCTCAAGTCGAAAACCTTCTAACTGTCCCATAGGCAATCATCAAGGGTATACTTGAAGCTCCGATACCCAAAGATATTGGAACCTATGACCGCCAAACACTGAAAAAGGTCAAGGGCCTGTACCAGGAATGCCTCGACGAGTCCAAGCTCGACAAAGTCGGAATGGCCCCGCTTCTAGACGTCATTCGCGTTGTGCGTGGGCTGTATAATGGTAGCAACAGTATCGATCCACAGGCCTATGTTCAAGGGCAGGCACCGCTCTCTGGCCCAACTGCAAATGGACTGACTGCCGCCATTGCATACATGCACTCCAGAGGTAAGAGATTAAAACATGTGCTGTTGCTTGTGCTCATTTGCCTCAAGATATCGGTGCCCTCTTCAACTTTGATATCGAGGGTGATATAGGAAATGATCCTGATAAGATGACACTTTGGTTCTGGCAACCCGACCTGGGACTTCCTTCCAAGGTTTGTACATGTGCCAAGTCAAATAACAATGACTGACGCGTGTATAGGAATACTACGAGGAAGAAGACATCAGCGAGACTTATCGAAAAGCATTGGAAGAGCTACTCTTCATCGTTTTCGACGAAAAGAAGCCCTCTTCGTATGGTCTCCGCTGGCCCCCAATGCCATGGCCTCCATGGCCTGGAGGTGAGAATGATGACAGCAAGCCCGAGAACAGCACTGTCCGCGCTAAACGGCTCTCTAAGGAGGTTTTGAAGTTTGAAACGAAAATTGCTCGTGCGAGCCAGGACTTGTGCGAGATCTTTTGCTATCACTCGTACATTTCTCATTATTTTCCAGAGACGAGCTCTTCGATCCGATTGGAAGCTACAACCCAATGCCATTCGCCAACCTTACAGCAAACCTTACCCAGATCAAGTTCCCAGAATACATATCGACATTTGCACCTCGCGTTTTCCCAACGCAGGTTATTGTTACCTACCCACCCTACGTATCAAGTCTTTCCCAGATCCTCGAAAGCGCCGAATCCGAGGTTGTCGAGGCGTACCTCATCGCTCGAGTAGCTCTCTCGCTCTCGTCGCTATTGGGTCAAGAAACAAAGGCGTGGAAGGTTGTAAGAGAGCTGAGAGAAGTATTGGGTGGGCTGAAAAAGGGTGCTGTTCCGGACCGAGCGGAATATTGTGCCAAGCAAGTCAGTGATACTATGGGGTATGTGTTACGCAGCCAGACAAATGGTTACTAATATGATTGCACGCTAGGTATGCCACGGGTCGGTTCTTTGTGGAAAAGGCGTTTGGAGGTGACTCCAAGGCGAAGGCCGGGAAGCTCATCTCAAGTACGATATCATGCCTTTTGTTCCGTACAACATTGACCAAAGATTATAGACGTCATTGATGCCTTCAAGGAGTCTCTGCCGAAGCTGAGCTGGATGGATACAAACTCCTCTACAGCCGCCTCAGAAAAGGTTGGTTGAATTGCCTTCATTACCAGCACCCTTACTGATATCTGGTTAGGCTAGCGCCATCGAGGTGAAAGTCGGTTATCCGATGTATCCTGATACCGAGTCTGCATTCTCCATCTGGAACTATTACCAATGGCTGGATCCTGCAACCAAAGGCTTCTTTGGCACCGTATTCTATCAGGGGTATAGTGGATTTCTATTGAAAGAAGAATTTTAGCATCTAACAGTCCACCAGAACAATTGACCAAATGCGCAAGTGGCAGAAACTTGGCAAAGCACGAAACCATTTGGCATGGGAGATGTACGCTAGCACCGTCAACGCCTACTTTAACCCTCCTGCGTAAGCACCAAATCTTGGGGAAGGACAACCTCTGACATCTTGTAGGCAAGAGATCGTCTTCCCTGCGGGAATTATGCGACCTCCATGGTACAGTGTCGAATGGTTAGTATGATTGATCGTTCTTAAGACTATAGCTAATCGGCAACAGGCCTGGATATCTCAATTATGGAGGAATGGGAGCCATTGCTGCGCACGAGCTCACAGTACGTGTTATACGTGACTCTTGGTACTTTAGCTCATAGTGTGACGTAGCACGCATTTGACTCGGCTGGACGAATGTTCAACCAGAAAGGCAAACTCGAGGAATGGTGGACCAATTCGACGAGCGAAAAGTTCAATGTCATTCAAAAGTGCATTTCCAAGCAATATTCTTGTAGGTTTCCTGCTTCATTTCTGCTCTCGTTAACCATGTTTTCTAGCATATACGATTGACGATGGAAAGGGGAACCAAATACCTGTCAATGTAAGGAATCTTGTCATTGATCTGAGAGAGGTATTGAAGGTCTGCAGGGAGAATTGACATCTGGCGAAAACATTGCCGATCAAGGTAAATTTCGTCAACTTCTTAGAATCGCCCGGCTAAATCCCCCTTCTAGGTCTCATCAATTCATTCCGCGCCTGGAAGACTCAATACGACTCGGCATATGACAATGGAACAGAATATCTGCTTCCAGGTCTGAACTATACTCGGTTCGTCGAGTTTATAATCTGTCAAACGCTCTGTTGACTTTGCTCTAGTGAACAACTCTTCTTCATCTCGTTTGGCCGAACATGGGCCAGAAATATGAGACCTGCTTCAGCCGTGCAAAGGATAAGAACGGATCCACATTCCCCGACGCAGTTCCGCGTGGATGGTACGCTATCAGATATTCCGGAATTCGCAAAAGCCTTCAATTGCTCTGCCAAAGCCAAGGTTTGTATCTCTATTTGTTAAAGTACTCAATGCTGACCATATTTGTAGCTCAACCCACCACCCGAGAAGCAATGCAGGCTTTGGTCGTGATTCGTTGCTGTGTATTTAGACTTATGAACCTAGGTATTTCTTAAACGTCTTTGCCTCTCTTTAGGAAGTAAAGGCGCTCCATCTATTCAAGCGAGTTATGATCAATTATGCAGAATCAACATTCGTCAAACAGGACGGTTGACAGGGGTGTTTGGGACCCCGTTTTCGGCCCAGGCAAGAACATTCCCGAACACTTCTTCTTCCACGGTCTGAAAAATCCCCTCCACATAAGCAGAGTAATGCTAGCCATATGTGATTAGCAGCGCGCAAGGAATCGGCAAAGATTTGGCCTACCGGAAGGATCGTGGCTCTGTCCGAGGAGATGAGCTGTGCGGAGGTGATGCATCATGAGTACTAATATTTGGATACATAAGAAGGCGCATACCCAAGGGTGAACTTCTGGCTCCTTCTCAAATACGTCGAGTCCACATCGAAGGACCTATGGAGAGTCAAGACCTATACACATCATTAATGAGAAGGCCTTTACTAACCTTTCCAGATTGCATAGCGCGTACCAACGCTTCTTCGTCAATGACTGCCAGCCTCCAGGTCAACAAGGGGAATTGCATAAGCGAGTAGGGAAACTTACCTGGTCCACGGGCTGTGTTGACAACAAATGCACCATCTTGCATCTTTGCGAATTCTGTGTCGGAGAGAAGGTGACGCGTTTCTGGGGTGAGCGGGCAATGCAAGCTGATAAGACGGGACTCTTTCAAGAGTTCGTCAAAAGAGACGAATCTCGCTCCGTTCTCCTCTGTATAATCGGATGTGAGAAGGGTTTGGGTGGAGAACTGGGAGACTGACCATCTGCAGGGAGTCGTTGGCGGTTGTAGTATATTACCTTCATGCCAAGTGCTGAAGAGTGTCTCAGTAAAACTTTTTACTCGGATGGTCATTGCCTACCTGTGACTTTGTCTCTGACAAGCTTCATGGCTGTCAGTACCTCTCACTGAATAGGGAGCACACCAACCTTTCCAATCGTACCCATACCTTGACCAAGATCAGAAAATGCAAATGATAAACAGTGTTCAAATGATACCCACCGACAATGCCCACGACAAGTCCACGCGGGTCTGGAGTAAACCCGAGGCCCTTGCTAAACTGGCCTGCCCTCAGTGTGGCACTTGCATGTGTGGCGTCCCGGATCGTCTGGAGGATTAGCATGACGGCCGTGGTTCTATGGGGAGTGGAGGGTTAGGACGCCGGGTGGCGATGCCCAGCCACACATTAGACGACTCACGCAGTGGGACTGTTAGACTGAGTTAGGCCGAAGCGTGAATAACGCGGGAAAAATAGACACGTACTCTGCAACGGCAAGTGGGGTGTTTGCATAGTAAGAACCATGCTTTGTTAGGTATTCAACGTCGACTAGGGGCGCTTAAATTAGTCATTTTGCTTTGTCAAAAGAACTCCCGATACGGACCGTGGTCGAAGCCTGCAATGCCGCGCGTATTACGCGTATGATGAGTAACGTGAGAGCGTACGGTTTATGATGGGTGTGCTCGCTCACCTGCGCCGATGCCAGTGACGAGCTTGAGGGAGTCGAGGTTAAGACGAGAGAAGACGGCTTCGTCAAACTTGCCCCATGTCAAGTTGGGTGCTAGGATCATTACAGCAGAAAATTGACGGTCCTTGAGGCCGTCCAAGTCGTCGAGGAGGTCCTGTCTGGTGTCGGGGGTGATATGAGCCCAGTCGTAGCCACGAGCGGAGAATCCATCGAGTTTATCTTTAATGAATCGTACAGGACCGATTACGAGGATTGAGGTCATTGTTTTGGGGGTCGGAGGAGTAGGTAGCCAAGTTGGGCAATCATTGGCAAAGTGTATCAATACACTTGAACCCGATGGCCTCCACTACAGGAACTCCGGTGTCGTCGTGGCCCGTAAATTCACAGGGAACATACGACGCACATTCGAGAGCTCGTAGGGAATTATGGCGAGCTCCTACGGGATACGAATCGAACCAGGCCGCACCATCAGCAGTGAATCAGAACGGTGAACGGCGGTCCGTAGACGACGAAGGATGGGCGCGTAAGTAATCCTTTTCAACTCCTTTTATCAGTCCTCTTCACCAAGCTGACGCTTTTGCTTTTTCTGGTCGTCGTTTCATAACCTTGGGCAGAACCACCACGCAGAGGGCTGATGAACCATCAGAATAAATCGACTCCAGCGCTACAACAACCTCCAGCGTATGATACAGATCCGGCGGCAGCAGCGTACGATCCATCCCAGCTCAACTTTGACGCCCTCCATCTCTCAGACCCACCGCCGCGGGGTGCGTCGAGTAATGCGGGACACTATGATGAAACTGGTGCTGCTGCACCTCCAACGTCCTCTTCTGCCTCTTCAGTTTATTATGGCCAGCAGAATCGTTCGTCTGCCCCCGACTGGGTCAACTTGAACGCACATGATCCCATAGCGCGGACTGGGACCGCCATGTCGTACAACTCGTACGCTGGCTCGCAGGCTGGACACGCGAGCGCTGCTGCTGCTGCTGCTGCTGATCCGTATGCCCGGAACCCCCGCCATGCTCACACATTGCCGGCCACTGGGTGGCAACCGCCCGTGTCAGGTGGGAGCGGTGGAGGTGATGGCCATTCGATTCGATCCTTTGACCAGGGGCAGGGGCAGCAGCAGCCGCATTACTCGAGTACCTCGCCTTCCTATTATGAAGACCCGAATGCTGCAAATAGTGCTAATGCTGCTGGTGCGTATTACGACCCACAGCAGCAAGGATACTATGGAGGACAACAGCAGCAATATCAAGGCCAAGGTTACGATCAGTACGGACAATACAGTGCTGCAGACTATAATCAACAATACGCCGCGTATTATGGTTATAACAATGCTTCTGGACAATATCCTCAATATACAGCAGGAACAGACTATTCGAATGGCGGGTATGTCCCGCCTGGGGGATACGACCAAGGCGGGTACGACCAGGCTGGATACGATCAAGGTGGTTATGATCAAGCAGGAGCTGCCCGACCACATATGGAGCGTGCACAGGGTACGATATCCGACATGTCGGCGTTACGAACACAAAAAGTCAAAGCGGTCGATATTTCGCAGCCGCCATATACACGCGAATACGTCGAGCAATACCGAGCACGAATCAAGGGCGATCCCGACCCCGAAGCGCATTTTGCGTATGCGAAATACTTGATCGACGCGGCGAAGAAGATTGGGGCGCGGGCGACGGACCAACGCGCGGTACGCAAGTATCGAGAGACGCTGCTTGCCGAGGCGCTCAAGACGATTCGACGGTTGGCGACGCAAGGCGAGGCGTATGCCGAAGCCCAGTTTTTCCTCGCGAATTGTTGTGGGTCTGGCTTGTTAGGGTTACAAGTGGACCATGAGCGCGCGTACCATTTGTACCTGCAAGCTGCCAAGCAAAACCATCCCTCTGCGAGTTATCGTGTTGCGGTGTGTAATGAGCTTGGGGTTGGTACGCGTAAAGACGCGTCGAGGGCATTTGCGTTTTATCGAAAAGCGGCGAGTTTGGGGGATACGGCTGCAATGTATAAATTGGGCATGATATTGCTCTCGGGGAGCCTTGGACAACCGAAGAATACACGCGAGGCGATTGGGTGGTTGAAGAGGGCGGCGGAGCAGGCGGATGAGGATAACCCGCATGCGTTGCACGAACTCGGGTTATTACACGAAGCACCCAATTCGAATGTTGTCGTGCACGACGAGGCGTATGCCAAAGACTTGTTCACCAAAGCTGGCCAACTCGGGTTCGCGCCGAGTCAGTACAAGCTCGGGTTTGCGTACGAGTATGGGCTGTTGGGATGTCCGATTGATCCGAAACGGTCGATTGCGTGGTATACCAAGGCGGCGGAAAAGGGACATCCCGAGGCGGAACTCGCGCTCAGTGGGTGGTACCTCACCGGGAGTGAAGGTGTGTTACCCCAGAGTGATGCGGAAGCGTATCTGTGGGCGAGAAGGGCTGCCAATAAAGGGTTGAGTAAAGCGGAATTTGCGGTTGGGTATTATGCAGAGCAAGCCATTGGTGTCAAGCAGGATATCGAATTTGCAAAGCGATGGTATATGCGGGCGGCAGGTGAGTGCTCGGATGTGTCGGAGGGACATATTCTTGTGTATACGAGTGTATACTAACCCTTGGTGATTTCGACAGCTCAGGGAAACAAACGAGCGATGAGCCGGTTGACCGAACTGAAGCGTGCAGGGGCAGGGGCCAAAGGCGGAGGGAGGATCGGGATGGCCCGACCGACACGACAAGAGGCTCAAGACGAGGGTTGTATTGTGATGTGAGGAGGGAGGTTACCAATATTTATTTATTTTGTCGTCTTTGAATGCCTGCGTTTATTTACCGGTTATCGGCCTACCAAAGAGTTCATTTTGGTTGCCGCAAGCGAAGAGATGTGTTTCGGCGACCCAAGAGAACGATTCAGAAGGGATTTTGATTTAGAATACCTTTTATTGAATACGCTTGTGGCATCGCAGCGAACGAGCGCGAAAGACGCCAGTAAAGTTGCGTGCGTGCGTAATCTGCGCTCGAGCAGGCCATTTCCGTCGCTTGGACCCAGACTTTATCAGCTCGACGACGACGAACGACGATGATGGATGCCATCCAATCTACTCTCTCACTCGTCGTCGATGATGATGATGATATGGGCCTCGAGGGTTCCATGTCGCCACCATCAGCGACGACTGCAAACGCCATGAACGGTGCTCAGCTTGCAGCAGCCATGGGTCAAGCTGGAGCTATTGCAGGGTCGGGAGGAAAACAGCCAGTAGTTCGTTCAGCCCGGTGAGTTTTCTTTTTCCTTTTTTTTCTCAAGATAATCGCCGTCGCCGTTGTACTGTCCGGTCTTCTCATTCCATCCGCTCATTCACTCACTCGCCCTGCTTGCCTCGTCCCTAGTGCTTGTACCGTATGCAGAAATGCAAAAGTAAGTCTTGGTTTTGTTATCCCTTATCGCTCCTCCTCATCCTCTCCAAAGATGCGTTGTATCGGTGCAGACGACGGAGCTCAGCAATGTCAACGCTGTAAACGTCAGAATTTAGAGTAAGCGCGATCTCCCAGATTTACGTCCCGTACTCATCAATTTACAGGTGTATTTTCGAAAAACATCGGTGAGTTTCCCGCCCAAACCTCCGCCACCGATCTCTGACAATCATCTTCAAACCTTTTCTCAATTAATCACAA
>KN824283.1:359940-399228 GCA_000827415.1 Serendipita vermifera MAFF 305830 | reverse complement strand
CACATCACCTCGTCTAGACGCGGTCGGAAACCTGGCTCAAAGTGAGTTGACCTTTCGGTGTCTCAACACAACCCACAATCCTCATCCAATCACATGTCAGGTTATCCGAACATTCAAAAATGCTCCGTAGACTCGAACGTGAAATGAAAGCAAAAGGAAAGGACGCCGGATCAGGCGCTGCTACAAACAAGTCGTCAAACTCTGCTTCCGCCTCTACTACTGGCCCTCGTACCTCTTTGCCTCCCCTCCACGGGAGCAATAAGAACGGCGGTCCGGCCCCTCCTTCTCACCAACCTCCCCCTATTCAGACCAGCTATAAACCGCAACAGCAGCAGCAGGTGGTGCAGTCTGTCCAACAGCTCCAGCAACAGCCGCCACTCGATTTGATCCCCTCGGATCATCCGCACTCGCACGGCTCTGGCTCGTCCGGCGTAGGCTCCACCCCCACACACGTCTACGACATGCCGTTCCAAGTGACTTATCCCTCGAGCGACACGCGACAGACGGAGCGGGACAATAATAGTATCGGAGGCGAAGAGAGTACGCCCGACGCGGATGACGCGATTTACCCCGCACGCGTCGTGGACCGAGAAACAAAACGGCATTCCTTTTTCCGTACCATCTTGAACCCGTCCGATACCAGCGACAGGGCCAATGTGCCCGGTGAACCCCCCAAGACGGACGCGGAACGTGCCCAGGCAAACTTTTCACCTTCCCGACCTATTGTCCTTGACGCAAATGTCCAAGACCCTATTGCGGTCGGCCTCCTGGATGAGCAGGAAGCCAGGGTCCTGTTCGATTTGTGCGTGCCACACACTTAATTCTCTTAATTTAAAGCTGACATTTTTGATTAACTCAAGGGTCTTTATGCGCCTCAATGGCTTTATCAACTTGTTCGACCCGAGGTTGCACACTGTGCCTTATGTCCGGTCTCGCTCCCCCTTCCTTTTCTCATGCATCATCATGGCCGGGTGCAAGTTTTGGAAGGCAGAACTTTATCGCCAGTGTCAACAGATTGCCCATAGTTTTGCGTACAAGGCGTTTGCGGAAGGTTGGCAGAGCGTCGAGGTCGTCCAGGCGTTTGCGTGCCTTACTTATTGGAAGGAACCCGACGACACGGTGAGTGGCCCCGGTTAACCTCCCGAAAATATTACAAAGACTGAATTGGGTATTTCGCAGCGAACCTGGACATACATCGGATATGTGGGTATACCTCATCAATATCATTAACCGACGAGCCCTCTTGTTCTGACGGTACCTTGAATTATTTTAGGCGTGTCGCATGGCCGTCGAGCTCGGACTTAATACATATGTGGGACGCCCAGAGGGCGAGTCTGAAGAGCAAAAGCGTGAACGCCGGAATCGAGAACGGACGTACCTCGTGCTTTGGGTCCATGATCGTGCTTTGAGCATGCAGACTGGCCGTAATTGGATGTTACCCGAGGTGGGCCCCGTTTTTTAGGCTTTCCATTATGTCAGCGATCATTGATCATTAATTTTTTTTTTCCCATCTTTAGGATGACCTGGTCCGTCATGCGAAGACATGGCACGAGGACTCGCCTATGCGGCCAGAAGACGTGATTGTGGCTGCAATGGTCAACCTTCGCCAGATTGCCGTGAGTGGCGTGGCGCGTGCCCCTAATTTGCTCTTTCTGAGACTGATATTGGATCTTTAGGCCGAGACGACCGACGTTTACCGTATGCAAAAAGGTGGCATGCAACAGGGCCATTACTCGGATGTCAATCATGAGATTCTACTTCATGGATGTAATAGTAAACTCACGGCCTGGATGGACCTCTGGGATGCGGAGCTCAAGCGAGGTTTGAATCCGTTTTCGCTCTTGTCGTTTTGCTCCTTGCTTATTTTGTTTCATCACAGCCGTCGGACAGCCTTTCCATTATTCGTTCCTTGGCTTCTTCCGATTGCACGTCCGTCTCTTCTTGAACAGTCTTGGCCTCCAATCGAGTTCAACGCCGGTGAGTTTTGAAGGCGGGCTTTTGCCAAATGCTTTGGGATGCTGACTTTTGTTATCTAGTTGGGTCGTACCTCTCCCAGTCTTCAGTCTCTGTCCATTTGTTATACCAGTGCAATCCAGAGTCTCGAAATAGTCACCCGTCAGTTCTCTCCTTGGGGTCTTTTGGTACGTTTTACTTCTGGTGGAAAGCGCACTTCGAAGCTGATGGATTCTTTACAGCGTTATGGACAAGATTCTATGACGGTCATGTCTGCCTATTCCGCAGTCTTCTTGATCAAGGTGAGCATTCCTTCTTGACATTTACGCGAAGCGAAGAATGACCGGGCTCTTCCTCCAGCTTCTACGTCGAACTGCCGTGCTCAACGAGCTATCCCACACGGCCGCCCAAGATATTCATAACCTTATCACTCAAACTGCGGATGCCTATCAGGAGGCCGCCTTGCTCGCAGTCTCCTCTTCCTCCGCCGCCTACCACGCCCGCTTCCTTCGTGCAATGCTCGCCAAGGACGCCGAATGGAAGATTCATCGTCCAGGTCGACCATCCATGTCTTCGTCGCGAGCCTCTCCCGACGGCATGGACGAAGACCGGCACGGCGGACCCCTTACCACCCCTACTACCGCCATCGGACCTTATCCTCCCACCCCCATCCGTACTAATAGCACCGGCCACAGCGGCATGCACCACCCGACCTCTCCACACTACACCACCTTCTCAGGCGCGCCACACCCCGCGGCTCCCCCCGCCTTACACACTCCCCAAATGTCTCCGATCGAGACGAAACCGATCATCTACCGTAATGGCTCTGTTGCGCCTACTTCTAATGGCGCGACTGCGATCGCTACTGCCCGAGCGGGTGCATACCCGCATTATAATATGGGTATGGACTACCCCACGCATGGCCATTCGTCTATGGTGCAGCAGCAGCAACAATACCCAGCTGCTACCGCTTTACAAGCACAACAACAACAACCCGGTGGTGGTAATAATTCACACCCCATTTCCTCCGAGCTTGACATGCGTTACTCACGCACGATTCTTACCGAGCTCGGGTATCCGCCCATGGGCGTCGATCCCGTCGCAGAGTGGTTCACCCAAGTTATGGGGCCCTCTAGTTGTGCTGGTTTACCGTGAAAAATCCAATGGACACAGAGACTGATATTGTGCTTTTTCCGATTTTTTTCTCTCATCTTCTTACTGTTACCCCATGTGCTTCCCCTTTTTCATTCTTAGTGTGTGTTTTCTTTCATTTGGTCAAAGGGGAGTCTATTAGGAAACATGTTGTATGGTAGCCTAATTGTACACTTGATACACCGGTCTAATCCATCGTTGGTTAGCGTGGTTTGTTTTTTATGGGAAAAATTATGTGTGACTTACGTGCTCGAAAACTTGGTACCCTGTCGGATGACTTTCTCTACGGCATCCAAAAAGTCGCGTTCCGTCGCCACCTTTCGTCGTGAACGGATTGCGAACATGCCGGCCTGAATGCGATATAAGTGACTGATAAGTCAGGCCATAAGAAACACGAATTACCTCTGTTGCGACGGATCGTAGCTCTGCACCGGTTGAATTGGGGCAAAGACGTGCAATCAGGTCGAACCGAATGCCTCGCTCGACGCTCATGCTGTGAGTTCGTGTAAGAGGCTCGGTTTGATTCTACAGCGGATCTGCATACCTTCGGGCGTGGATTCGTAGAATCTGTGCTCGTCCTTCATTGTCAGGCAGACCAAACTCGACCCGTCGATCTATTCGGCCTGGACGGAGCAGGGCAGGATCCAATGTATCGGGTCTAGATAGTTGTTCAGTGATAAGGTCTTTGAGTACCTCTAGGGACTCACCGATTCGTAGCCATCAAGACTTTAATGTTTCCTCTGGGATCGAATCCGTCCAGTTGGTTGATCAACTCCAACATGGTTCGTTGTACCTCGTTATCACCTCCTGCACCGTCGTCGAATCGGGCGCCACCAATCGCGTCGACTTCATCGAAGAAGATGATGCAGGCCTTTTTCTGTCGCGCCATTTCGAACAGTTCACGGACCATGCGTGCACCCTCGCCCACATACTTTTGTACCAACTCTGAACCGATTACACGAATGAAAGTGGCGTCTGTTCGGTTTGCTACTGCGCGTGCGCAGAGTGTCTTGCCAGTACCTGGAGGACCGTACAACATGACACCTTTGGGAGGGTCAATACCGAGTTTGATGAATTTCTCGGGCTGTCGAGATTGTAAGTAAACGGAAGGGAGGTATTTGATGGTGGACAAACGTTTAAAAGAGGAGTTTCTACTACTTCTCGGAGCTTTTCAATTTGCTCTTTGCAGCCACCGACGTCTGAGTAGGTCACGTCGGGTTTCTCCTCGACTTGCATCATCGTTACAGAGGCGTCAATTTTTGGAGGGAGCGGAATCATGATTTGGTATTTGGTACGGTCGACACTGTGCAGAAGTCAGTCAAGAGTCACAAGAGACATTGCAGGAACACCAACCCGACTCGCATACCCTCTTCAATATCCGTAGGAGCTACACGGTCCGCCAACCCTACAACAAACTTGGCAATCTGCTTGATGTTGATCACATATTTGTCCTGCTCGTCGGCACCCTTTTGGCCTTGGTTGCCACCAAGAGGATTAACAGCTTCTGCTGCCTTTTTCTTTTCAGGGTCCACCGGAATGATCTTTGTGCATCGTGCAACTTGCAATGGCCCCTCCTCGCCTATCCGTTGCCTGTCTGCGGCGACATCCCACAAGTTTGGTGGGGCAAGACCAGTGTCGGACTCTTTGACTCCTATAATACAATGAGTTCCGTTTCATGGTCCCGAGCGTGGTACATACCTAGCTTCTCGTTGACGCGCTTTTGAATGTCTTTAATGTCTTGGTCAATCTTCTTCAATTGACCTGCATATGGTCCTTGTCCCTATATTAAAGCATATGAGAGCGAATAAACACGTCCCAGAGTCGTAACGAACATAAGTCTTGAGGATTTGGATGTCACTGTCATCCAGAGCTGGACTCCCGTCAGCCAAATCGTCCGAAATAGTCGTCACTATCTACTAACCAACAATCTTGTCATCTTTATCGTCAATCTTGCGCTCGTCTAAGGCGAGAGTTAGCGATTTGGCACGTCTTGCAATCTGGATTACGCGTACACTTTTCCCAGTCGCTGTCCAAACGAGCGTGAGCAGGATGCTTTATGGTTATTATAAAGACTATACGTACGCTTTTGGCGGCATAGTGAGTGATTGAGACTGTCGGGGTGGTGGATCAAGGTAGGTGTGGTTGGTTCCTGGCTTACTTACTTTGAACTCGACCTTCGTATACAATGGCAAGTGGCTTTGCTTAATCTGGCAGAAAACAACGACCCATTCTGACGATAAGGATACCGCAGGCAGGTGCACTATCAAACGCGAAGCGAGATCTGGGTAGGATTCGAGATGAGGAGCGTGAATCCCGCTACGGCCAAGTCTTTGGAGTTTCCGGGCCCGTCGTGATTGCTGAGAATATGATTGGATGTGCAATGTACGAGCTCGTTCGTGTCGGACATAGCGAACTCGTTGGAGGTCAGTTTCTCGGCTGGTGTTCTCTCCCAATCCGTTGACTCCAACTCCTCTACAGAGGTCATTCGCATCGATGCAGATAAAGCTACCATTCAGGTCTACGAAGAAACTTCTGGTGTTACTGTTGGCGATCCTGTCCTTAGAACGGGTAAGCCACTCAGTGTGGAGCTCGGACCAGGTTTGGTTACAGTGACTGGGAGTATCGACTGTGCTGAGTATATCTAGGTCTCATGGAAAACATTCTTGACGGTATCCAACGACCGCTGAGAGTAAGTTACCTCCACGTCTCCCTTTGCCAAGAGGGTTCCGACTGACCGCCCATATAGGAAATTCAAAAGGCTTCAAACTCGATTTATATTCCTAAAGGTATCAATACGGATGCTTTGGACCGTTCTTTGAAATGGGACTTTACTCCTGGTACCCTCAAAGTAAGATCAACGTGGCCCATTACGCCCTTTGTATTGACCAACCCGTAGGTCGGTGACCACATCTCGGGCGGTGACATTTTCGGATCCGTACATGAAAATTCGCTTGTTAGTAACCACAAGATTATGATGAACCCTATGGCGATGGGCACCATTACGAACATCGCCGAGAAAGGCAGCTACTGCGTCAACGACGTCGTACTGGAAACTGAATTCAACGGAAAGAAGACGGAACATACCTTGATGCAGATCTGGCCTGTCCGTGCGCCACGTCCCGTTGCGGACAAACTGACTGCCGACTATCCCCTGCTCACTGGTCAACGTGTTTTGGACGCACTCTTCCCGTAAGTCATACTCTAGTGTCTATAATTCATCTAATCATGTGTATCAGCTGCGTACAAGGAGGCACCACTGCCATCCCAGGCGCTTTCGGCGCAGGCAAAACGGTCATCTCACAAGCCATATCCAAATTCTCTAACAGCGACATCATTATCTACGTAGGATGTGGCGAACGTGGTAATGAAATGGCTGAAGGTGCTTTCTGCAATCTTAATCAAACTCTTATGCTGACTATTGCTACAGTATTGATGGAATTCCCCGAGTTGAAGATGGACTTGCCCGATGGTCGTCAAGAGCCAATTATGAAGCGAACGACTTTGATTGCCAATACCTCTAATATGCCTGTGGCCGCCCGTGAGGCCAGTATCTACACTGGCATCACCCTCGCAGAATACTTCCGTGATCAAGGGAACAATGTATCGATGATGGCTGACTCTACCAGTCGTTGGGCCGAAGCTCTTCGTGAAATTTCGGGTCGTCTTGCTGAGATGCCGGCAGACTCTGGCTATCCCGCCTACCTGAGTACGAAGCTGGCAAGCTTCTACGAGCGGGCTGGTAAGGTCACATGTCTTGGCTCACCTACTCGAGGAGGCACCGTCTCTATTGTGGGAGCGTAAGTGATTACCAGAAAGAGTGAATCAGCATCTAACCTGTATCTAGTGTCTCTCCTCCTGGTGGTGATTATGGTGATCCAGTTACTGGTGCCACGCTTGGTATCGTGCAAGTCTTCTGGGGATTGGACAAGAAGCTCGCTCAACGCAAACATTTCCCTTCCGTCAACTGGAACGTTTCGTACTCCAAGTATATCAAAGTCCTCGAACCCTACTACGAATCTTCGGAACCCGGTTTCGTCACCATCCGCACGCGTGCCAAGGAGATTCTGCAAAAGGAAGAAGATTTGGCCGAAATTGTCCAGTTGGTCGGAAAGAGTGCCCTTGGAGAATCAGAAAAGGTCACATTGGAAGTCGCAAGGATGCTCAAGGACGATTTCCTCCAGCAAAATGGTATCTCGGAGTATGATCGATACTGCCCATTCTACAAGACGAGCGCGATGTTGAGAAACTTTATTGCATATCATGAGGCGGCTGTCAAGGCGCTGGCTCAGGGAGATATGACTTTTGCCAGGATTAAGGATGCTACTGCGGACCAGATGTTCAAGCTGTCACAGATGAAGTTCGAGGTGGGTTTTGGAGTAGGAGTATCTGACTGTTACTTATTCTCCTTTTCAGAGCCCATCTCAAGGCAAAGATTCAATCATGGAGAAGCTGAACGCACTACATACAGAGATTCAGGATAAGTTCAGACAATTAGTAGAATAAACGAAGATAAGGAATGACATGGATTGTGCACACCATCTCCTGAGCTGGGTTGTTGAACTGTCCAAAGGAATACTGGTTGGAAGGTTGCTCATTATGAGCCTCGCGAGCCGGTCATTGATGAAGATGCATCGCTGAATCTACATGGCCATAACTTCCTCTCACATTTTAGCTCCATACACAGGTGTTCTCATTTCTTAAGGCCAACTCTGAAAGGGTTTGCTTCATCCCGCCATACGGATGTCTACAGGTGTGAACATGCTTTATGGCCCTCTTCATGCGGGACCAACTACGTGGCTGTATGCTGCTCGGCTCTGACGCTGGGATTATCGATCGACTATGCCCGTATACATATGTATCAACTCCTTAAATAACCATTAGAATGCGACTTTATAAGTCGCAGACTGTTTGCACAGGATCAGGAGATGGATCGAATAACTTAAGTACATTTTCTGAATGTCATTCTCCGCTACTCCTTGCGCTTGAACTCGGCCACGAGGTCGAAATGTTACGCCAATCAGTCATTCAGAGACGGGAAGATGGATTATGTTTCCTAAGTCTTGGTAAGATGCTATCCTTGTTTTTTTTTCGCATTTATAACCATGTAGCAGACGCCGGTGGCACCAGAGCGATCTCTCAACTCGCAATCCTGGCCGATGTAATGCACACACTGAACTTTGACTACCCAGAAGATGATAAAAAGAGACCTTGCGATGTATTTGATATGATAGGTGGCACTGGAACTTGGGGGGTAAGTGCACGAGAGCGGATAGACGCGGGCATCGTTTGGGACTTATGCTCTATAGTTTCATCGCTATCCTTCTTGTACTCTTCGGTTTGGGTGCAGAACATGCTACCCTTTATTAGCTACTTTTGTTTTGCTCCTGATTAGCTATGCTACCCGTGTCTTTGCTTCATCTATATTGGCTGGTTGAGATAAAGCCTTTCTTGGGTCATCCCAAACCCTCGCCCTCTTCCTGCAACAATCACTCCCTAACTACCTGTTGCATTTTTGCGAGGTGCTGCGATCGTAGCGACGCGTGACGGGTCCTGGAATTTGAGTGGCCACCTAGCCCCTATCAAGGAAGTGACCACAACGTATACTTAATGGTTATTCAGAATAATAAATTCATGTGAGAGAATAATAACTTGACCTCAGTATTGTAGTAGAGGTGATAGTGTAGAGTAGCTATCAGAGAGCTCGTGATTACAGAGAGAGAAACATGCTGGTAGATGTTTTCTAAGCACAAAAACCAGTCCTAAATTGGAATGACGTTATATCTTGTTACTGAATTCTCCCTCTAGATGCCATCCAACGCGAACGTGTAGAGGCTGGGAATGGGTGGCTATTCATTAACGCTCCTATCACGTCGTGAGAGAGTGATAACGAATCAGATCACACACTTGAATACATTTCACACGTCACACATAAGCGGGATACACGGAGGGACTACGTGCGATGCGTTAATCAACGATACCTACCAGAACCATTTGGCTTAAAGCGAGCCTTTGATTCTTGGCGTCGGGGCCCTTTCGCTAGTTCCTTCTTACGCAACGTACATATGAAGACTCCCGAATTTGTCAAGGCGCACCTTTTAGGCTTGATTCATCAAGCGGCGCTCAACCTTTTTTTGGCTGCCAACAGCAGCTCATAGAGATCCAGCCTAAGACCCCGCCTCGGATATGATCGGGCCGCACTAGCAACCAATGAAAAAATGTAGTCTGTAATCACTTTTATTTCTCGCCTACGATTGCCTCCGCGTGAGGAGTCTGGGGACCTCAGCCTCCCTCAAGGAATACCCGCCGCACCTCTGCACTATCCTCACTAGCCTCGATTCTGGATGATATATAAGATCGATGAATGTCTATATCATGATTCTAGCACGCTTGCAGATCACTTCGTCATTCGGAGCCCAGATTTTTGGGTGTCCATTCTCTTGCCAGTAGCCAAGGCGTAGACACAGCACCGAAAGCATGAGTGACAATTCAAATTCCCACTCGTCTCCGAGCTTTCAAAATGCCTTTGATGGTATGACCTGGCAGAGATTTGGGTCCGAGAGCATACTGTTTTGAACTGTCCCTTAGCGTTTCCACAACACACTGCTGAAGAACAAGTAACACAGGTGGAATGTTTTCAGCGTTCATACAGGTCATTCAGTCAGGTCCGAGGAAATGGAGTACTGCACTACGGGGCTAGTTTGGGCGAGGCCCTTGCTCCTGGTAAGTTCTCGGCAATACGAAAAGGCTTTCTGTTTTATAAGATGCGTAGTATCTATTAACACCAATGTGGACATCCCATCTCCCTTGCGGAGCCAATCTTCACCTACTATTGTTCAAAACCATGCGGAAACCTCCACGTCCCAAAACTCATTCCATGTCGAGTCACATGTGGAGATACCAGTCGTTCGTTCTCATTCTATGGTCAACCAAAGTAATCATCCCCTACTCGAAAAACACTTTCGCTTCGAAGACCAGACGAAGGAGCGCGATCGGCTCATTCAGATCGTGTACTCAAAGTGGTTTACAGCCAAGCAACCAGAGCCAAAATACATGGGGAAATCAATTTTTATGGAATTTCTACGTCGGCCGCTGCCCAATTTGCCTCTGCAGTGCAGCTTTGACCGGTGTGGGCGTGGATTTGACCGACAGGATCGCGCTATTGCACACATTCGACAACACCATCTTGATTACAAGCCATATGCTTGTGGAGGAGACTGTGGGAAACGTGGCTGGTAAGTGGGCGCTTCCACTGGTTCGAACAGAGCACTTATAGGATGATCTGAGCAGCCAGGATCGTTTCTGTACTCTGGCATATCTGAGAGGCCACGTGAACAAGACTAAAGCATCATGTCCTACCTGGTAAACAAGCCTTTTAACTCTCGTCATGCCTCACTAATACCCTCTCGTTTAGTAACAAGTCGGTTTCCCGCAAAAACCTGTCACGGCACAAATCGTCTTGTAGTAAGAGCTAGCTTAAGAGTACAGTGCACTGATCTCTATCGGTTCCAGAGTATGATCCATATCGCTTGTACAGAGTCAAGGCGGCTCTTTCGATCTGGCTGTTTAAAAATCCGGGCAATTTCTTTTGCTTTGCATGCATCCTCATCACATGACTTTCTATGCATTATGACATGTCTAATTACTACTTCGATAATTGAATCTCATTCGAGGCGTTTGGCCAGTGTCAATTTGTGATCACGCACCCATAAACTCCGATCGACCCTTGACCACCAACCTACTCTTCTTCTCGACGGCCCATCCTCGTCCCGGCGCCCTCTCTTTACCTTGAACCGTCTTTAGAGGGCCGATAAACTTGTTGAACAGTGAATAATGTCGCGGCGCGAGTCGCGTAACAGCCTAGGCGTACGCCAAACCAGCGCGCTCGAAGAGTTTGAAAACTGTATGTCTTCCATTCGATTCTGCCTGCCGTCTTAAAGCTAATTTGGCCCCCAAATAGTCAAGAAGAAGTATCTCCTGGTCAACAAGCACATTGCAAAGTCAGTAGCCACTTTCATGTTATCGACGTAACGCCTCCCTGCTGACTCTCTCCTGTGATATAATAACACTATATCGACTCTATATAGACTCAACTCATCGCTCAATGTACGGATTGAAGAGCTATTGGGCCAAATAGCGAGCCTCAATGCAGACAACATGAAATTGCGGGCGGCGGAATTGACTCTGCATCGAAAGCTAGAGAATGAACAGGAGAGGACTCGGAGGCTGTATAGAGAAACAGAATCGGCGGTGCGTTGCATGTCCCCCATGTTGCTGGTGCCCTTTGAGCAACGCCGTTGCTGGCGCCTGTGAAAGCATGCTGACATGTCATTTGGATACTTAGTCTCAGTTGCTTATTAGTCAGATATGCTCGATGAAGGTCATGTTTGGGCTCGACAAGCCGGCGACGTATAGCTTCCAAAAAGATAACGCAGGTCGGTGCTGCTTCGTCTTTACATTGTTATCCAGCTGGAAATGAGCTTTTATGCTGACTGAAGAGTAGCTTCTCGTCAACGAGTCACCAAACAGTCGCATCCACCACCCGCCTGTCGCATTGCTCGTGCACCAGAATGTGAAATGATCACCGAAGCTGCCGAGGAAGAATATACGCCATCGAGGGCTATCTCTCCGCGTCAGTCTACTTCTCCCACTCCAGGTCCGGCGACCCCTGTTAGCCGGAGACGAAGTACGGGTTCCACCCCACATTCTACTCCCGCCAGTGGCCCAGCAACTTCTCCAGGAGGGACCGTGTACTCTGTGGTCACTCAAGGGAGGAAAAGCGATGAAGAAAGGCGATCATCTGGTCCCGCGTCCATGGAAATTACAAACGGCAGCTCTCCGCTTACCCCCTCTACTCCCACCCCCATCGCCACCGAACCGGTTGTAGTGTCACCCATTTCTGCTCCAAATTTACACTCTGAGCAGTTTGTCGAGTCGCCTTCAAGCGATAGAAGTCCCATCGCCGAGAAGGGGACAACAGACAATGCCACCCGACTGGAATCTGCGCCTTCGTTGTTCAATCCGCCAAAGATCAATCTCACAGGCCTAAAGCGTGTTGCACGTAGGCATAGTGGCTTCATCACCGAAGATGAAATTAAAGAGCCCCAACCAGCACCGGCATCGCTTCCACCGACCTCAACAGAGACGAGTGAAGCCTCAACCTATCTAGCTCCCACTTCCGCACCGCCAGCCCCGTCAACACCTCCACGAGGTGTTAGCTCTGTTCGTATGCCAGGTTCCCGTTCGCCTTCAACCCCAAATAGGACGCTCCCCATGTCTCCAGTCCCCGCCAATCCTGCCCTCTCACCTCCTCCAGGGAGGAAACTCTCTTTAACACGGAGACAGCTTGACTTTGGCATTCCCGAGCCTGAAGAGCCGGAAAACGAGGAAAATGACGAAAATGAAGCTCCGATTGACGCTGTCGAACCGGTTGCCGAGGGATTACTTGGCTTCCAGAATGACAGTGTTGTAGGAAAACGAGCTGTGAAGAGAAAGGGTCCTGAAGATGAAGAACAAGAAGACGCCGATATTTTTTCAGTGGCTGTCAAGCCGCACGGTGTTCGTGCTAAACGGCACGAGAAGAGGCGAGATACCGGAAATCCTTTTACATTGAAGGACAAGGATTCAAGAGAAAGTTTGCTCAAGGAACGAGGAAGCAAAGACAGCCTTCGAGATGTGACGAACGAACGTACGCCACCCTCGCTTATTGGGTCAAGGGCAATCGAGACCAAAGATTTCACTTCACCTCCCCCGAGAGCTGATGATGGTGCACCGGCGCCCACCACGAATAGCAGCAAAAGCTACTTTTCCAGAGGCACTGTGGCCGACTTAGCCGCGAAGCTGGAACGCCTCTCCTCACGCCCGAAGCCGCTGGGTGCGCCTGCTCCGATACCCCTACCTTCCTCAGACAAGGATGTGAAGATTCCACTTGAGGAGGAAGAGCAGGCAAATGACGCCGGAGACGCGGGCGTAGGAGACATTGGACGCCGCAATTCTGGAAGACAAAGGAAGAGCGTCAACTACAAGGAACCGAGCTTGAACACGTAGGTGCTTTGATCTTTTTAATATGCTTTATCCTGAACTCGGTTTTTTTCTGCTTCATACAGGAAAATGCGCAAACCAGACCCAATTACTGCTCCGACAGTGATATCATCAGCACCCTCATCATCCTCTACAGCTGGGAGCAGTGCAGGCACGACCCCCACGTTGACACCTTCAAGCGCACCACGACCGCCGAAAAGAAAGAAGGGCAGCATATCCCTTGTAGGCGACGTGAATGGGTCAACACCTAGCATTGTGGGAAAGTCTGGCGAAGACATTCCAACGACATCCTCCACTACCCTTTATTCACTCTATGCTGCTACCGGTGACGCGGAATCTCGACGATCATCCAAACTGGATCTGTTGGAACCACCATCTGGCTCAGGAGATGTGCAAAGAACTTCGAGCCAGAAACGGAATAGCCGAAACGTTTGGGAAAAATACATTGATCTCAGCGACGAGGAAGATGGAGTCATCATAGGCGGCAGCAAGGAGTCACAACCCGCCGCTCAAACTGAGTCGGTTGGTCTTTACTTGTCCTCTGAGACCGGATCGCGGTATTCGTTTGCAGGACTCAGTGGTCTTCGAGCTGGCAGTATCCTAGCAAAGGGGAATAATCCCATCCTCAGTAATGCCCCAAACGGGACGACTGTACGAAGCACAGCATCGCTCCGCGCTGGTCCCGGGGTGGCCCGAGAACGATTGAGAGAGGAACTGATCGGAGGCAGTAGTGGGAAAAAGGAGAGGGAAAAGGAGCGTGAAAGAGAACGAGAACGAGAACGAGATCTCGAACAGGAAGATGAAAGAGGGTCGAAAACCATTGCCACCTAATGCACCATCATCGCCGACAAGGAACAACGGTTTTCGCCTTTGCAAGGTTCAAAGGGACCGTTTGTTCCAAAGCCGTTGATACGCTAAACTACTTCTATCACTTATTTCGGCATGTAAGCGCGCATGTTTGATGACCTTTTTGCTTCTTTACGTTTTATTTGGAGTGTATATATCCCCCCATTTGCATCTTGACGACATACCAAATCGAATCATTTTGTTACGCTCGAATCTTTGTTGGAATTGTTTTTCTTATCATACAATTTTGGGACATGGAAGCCGTAATTAGTGACTCTGAAGCCGCAACTTAGATCCATGCACATTCCATGGCTGGCGGTCTCGCTACTATTTTATTGTCTCGCAGTTCAAGCTTCGTCTGGAGATAGAAACCCGGGATTTCAATGGTGTCTTGCTGAAAGGGCGGCATCACAGTGTGCGCCCCGTGTGCTGTCAATGCGTTCTACGCCAGCTTGGCAAACATTACCCCTACGAATAACACGCTGGACATGCGAAGATGATTGCAAATATCAATGTGCTCACCATATGACGAGCGAGGCGTTAGCCAGCGATGGGCGTACACCGGTGGAACAATATTATGGAAAATGGGCCTTTTATAGGCTTTGGGGGATGCAGGAACCAGCATCTGTGTTATTCTCTCTTTTCAACTTTGGCGCGCATCTCACAGGGGGATTGCGACTGCTCAGAGAAATGGACGAGGGGCACCCAATGAGAAGCTTTTACTTGGTGTTTATATTATGCAATCTAAACCTTTGGATATGGAGTGCAGTATTTCACACGCGTGGTGAGTAGCGGGAGCATTGGGATGGAGGGTCATTTACAAAGATTGCCCAGATACCCCGTTGACGGAGAAAATGGACTATTTCTCTGCAGCGTTTGCCATACTGAGTGGATTGTTTTCCACAGTGGTTCGGCTTTACCATCTCTACGATAGTCCTGCCACGGCCTCCCGGCGCCGCTTTATGATTCCCTGGGCCAGTGTCTGTGTGATGGCCTTTGCCATGCATGTGACCTATCTGATCCGTCTTCCTCGGTTTGACTATGGGTACAACATGAAAGCAAACATAACGATTGGAACGGCATATAACCTCCTGTGGATGTTCTATTCGCTGCCTAGACCGCCGTTTACGCGATTCCTAGGAATATCAAATACCTATCGACCATCATTCGTTCTGGTACCGCTTTTTCTGAGTCTGACCATGATGGGGGCCGTTGGTCTGGAGGTGTTCGATTTTCCACCGTGGTGGAGAATAATCGATGCACATTCACTCTGGCACCTCGCTACTGCGCCTGTGGTGGCATTGTGGTACCGGTTCTTACTGGCGGACGCACAGGATTTGTCATGGGAGGCGGTCGCAAAAAAGCTCTCGTAAAGTTTCGCCAATCAAAAGACATGCGGGGCAGTGCTACTGAATATGTAGATAATCTACTACCATGGTCAGTTTGACCAATTTTTTCTTATGCTGGCACATAAGTCATGGGTCTCAAGGTTTAAGGCGGACGCAATATACGGTAGGAGCGGCCGAGTCTACGTTCCGATTTACGCATAACCATCGACCAGGACATCTTCCCTTCTTTTCAGTGATTAAAGGTGGCTACGGGCTGTCATTTGCCAATAGAGGGAGGACGAGCTCAGCCTTTTGCGTCACCGCGCACGCCCTTTGTATCGAGACTTTTCGGTGTGACTGTATAGAAGCGGGGCCTTGTGATAGGTGACAACCTCCCTCTAACCAGCAACACCCGGGAATACCCAAGGTAAGCAAGAGTGAACCTGGACGAGGATGCGATCGCGTACCTGTCGAACCGGCCAGTGATGATGAGTATTAGTAATTCTTTAATCGACCGCGGCAGTGCGGTTTGCGCCAAACTAGGACATCTCACGGATGATGAGGAGACTGGCAACCCGAGAACTGGGGCTTCCCCACCCGGAATCGTATCGGGGTTCACTCACAGCCCTGATCTTTTTTAAAGTAAGACACGATTGTCCCGAATTCTTCCCCGAGATTGCGATGCTATGTCGATTGTGGCGAGCAAGCGAAGCGGGTGGCCCAAAGAAATATCGATTGCATACAGAAACTGGCCCAATCGATGCTATGGGTGTAACCGGCCGCCCTATGATCGTCCAATCCAATAGGCGACTTCCTCGCCCGGTCCCCTGTGATGAACGCCCTCATCGTTCTGGGCCTCTTCTTGCAGCCACAAACTGTCAAACGGCCAGTACGAGGTACGTGGAAAAGTCTGAGAGAACAGCTCACCGACCAATGGGAGAAACTACAGGGAACTCAATAAGGATAAGACATGCGACGGTCCCAGAGGTAGTCCAATAGCACCGTTGGACCACAATATGTGCCTAGAATTATCTTTCTTGACATATCTCACGTGTTCGTTGCTCTGTGCGGTCCATTCATGTCACGATCGTACGGAGCCTTTCTGAGTCGAGAGCATTGATTGTATCGATTGCCAACACCTCTGATCAGATGAAGGCGGCCTCTTATGAATGTTTAATGACCACAGATGCGTTACGTACGGTAAACAGGTGAGCTCTCCAGTACCTACACTGTCGAAATTGATCGGAGATGATCGAGTGGGTAGACAGAGACGGATCATTGGGTGTTCCCCCGAATTGTGTTATAACGATTTACGCATTTTCTTACGAATTTCCTGAATATTTGTCCTTATCTTTGATCTCGTTCTGATTGAATGGCCCTGTTCTCCACTCCCCACGAGTCGAACAAACTGGACGTCTTCGCTGGGCCACGACGATTGGAGTTTCCACGTTTTGTTTCACGCTTTGTGGCGAACTTTGCCATGCATTCGGCGGTAGCATTAAAAATTCGAAAAATAATGATTTGTTTCTCACTGCTTTAGCCGAGCGAGCGCGTTGAACAAACCAGCCATGAGAATAGAAATCCCTCGAGTTTCTAAAATTGTACGTCCTCCCCCGTCTTTAAATACAGAGGCCCAAACCGCGTCCTACCGGAAAAATATCCCAAAAAATCCAACTTCCTGCCCAAGCCATCGATATCGTTGAAAAAAATTCATTTAAATTTTGTAAACGTGATAAACCAAAAACTATTGATCTAAAATTCATCAGGTACGTGCTTTGGATCGCCGCGGGGAAGTGCATCCCGCATTGGCTGACCTGGTCCTACAGAGCCAGTCGCTCTTTGGCCTAGCAAGCCGCTAAAAATGACTCATTATGATGATGATGATCTATACAACTCATTTCAGCAAGAATCGCCCCAAAACGTAACCTTGCGTTCCCCACGAGGCTACGCCGCTCAAGCGCCCGGCTCCCTCAGAGGTCCCCCTCCGCCATCGCCGACTCGTCAAGTTTACTCTTCACCAATGCCACCGTTGCTCGATCACAGTGTCGATCATCATCGTGGCGTGATGAGCTCATACGCTTCCCTCACCGGTGCGAACGACCCCCATAGCTCTAGTGCTGGTGCATACCGTCCTGGTAATGACCCCCCTTCCTTGGACACTGGATCCCGTTTTCTCTGGCACCAGGACGCGTACTCCCTCCAGAGTCCCCCTGCTGGCAGCACGGCGTCAACTAGCCAACCTGCGAGCCCAGAAGTCCTACAACCGAGGGTCATTCCAGTATCAGCTTACGCTTATGGAGCTCACTGGAGTGGGCAACCTCATCGAGTCTTTGACGAAGCTTTTGATACCTCTACATCTCTGTATCACCGGCCTCAGGGACTCGCGCTTCCAACCAATGACATACGCTGGTCTCCACATGGCTTTCACGGCGCCGAACATACTCCGATTCACACTACAGTTCCGCCCCCTACCCCCAGCAGTGCTCTCGATGCTCCTCGTCCGGATTGGGTGCCCGCACCCGTTTCTCCTCATGGCTCAACGTCTTCATCCCAGGACCCTTTTACTCATTTTCCGGATCAAGATCCGGCACGAACGAGGGCATATCTGGCTCCCGAATATCCAGCAGACGAGGCCGTGACTATGGAGATGCTAGAACTTTCGTCTCGAACAAAATGTTCGTGTGGCCCTGATCATTTGTGCTCGACCCCGCAGGGGATTCATACTTCTCCTTTAGCTACCGACGTCAATCGTTTAAACGCTCGCATGGATCTGAACCTGGCTTCCTCAAGTTTTCAGGTGAATCAGAATCGGAGCATCGAGGGCCCAGTCCAGCTTTACAAAGACGTGGACGCCTACTTCCCTGACGCACCCGAACTCAGGGAACTCTCGCTACACATTCTGCGTCAACTGTGGTGTCGAAACAACGAGGACGAACCAGCTATTGGCGCAGACGAGCCCATCGCTCTCAAGTCTCGGAAAAGGACTCCAAAGAGCCGGTTTGAACCCTTCTTTGACAGTCACATGCGATGTCGCGTAGTCGAGGAAAACGGAATCCGTTGCGAACATGTCACCACCAGAAAGGATCGAGCCGTCGGCCATGCAAGAGCACATTTTGGATACAAACCGTTTGCTTGCGGTGGGAAATGTGGAAAGCCTGGCTGGTGGGTCCTCTTTCTCTGTTTCTGAGTGACGGACTTTGTCCCTCGCATAAGTGTCGCCGCTCGACTAAATTACTTTCTCAGTCTCGAACGCTACACCTGTTCTTCGTTCCGAAATGACCATATCGGGAGGAAGAAGAACCCAAGGCGACCGTGCCAACTCTGGTGAATCTCTCCCATTCTACATCAACATTTCGATCAATGCTGACAAGCACGTAGCGGGAAGCTTCTTACGGCGCAAAATCTTCAGAGGCACATGAAGCAGCAGCACAATAATTCTCCTTCGCCACAGCCGGAGGAACCTGCGCGAAAGGTATGGCTCCCAATTGGCTCACTGGTTTTCTGACTATAGATTTCCAGAAACTCAAAGTCTCTGTTCTGCGGTCCTTCAGTCAGCAATAACCCTCCCCGTCTCGAAACACGTACCCGCATCGGTTCGATCTTCTTAACCCCTGCCATTCGTCAATTGGCACTCATGACCCGCCCCTTGGAACCAGTTCGTTCCTTGATCAATCCTCACCGCGCCACCCTATTTCGCTTCTTCGTTTTTTGAACGAAACCCGACCTTTATTTCAACAATGCGGACTCTTCACTTGTTAAACACGGTATTATACTCCTCTTCAGGAAAAGCGCGGCCATTCTCTTTTTTGCATCCCCTCAGGGAAATTTCTCACTTATCCAAAGGATCCTTTCGTTCCCTCCGTTAGCTCGTTCTCGTGGTCCGACCGTTCAAGAAAAGGCACTCAAAAAACCACAAAAAACATACGATCGCACAGAACTCGACTCACGTATCGGCTCTCGACTCGGCCCCGGCTTCTCTCGTCTATCTGGCTCACGCTCCCGTGACTCGATCTCGATTACTGGTCTATCACCTTTACCTTGGCAGCGACCCGGTCAGTTTCATTCACTTCTACGACTTTGCTACGAGCACCGACTTTCTTTCTCAATTTACCCTTGGTCGACTTTTCAAGACTTCTCACTCTCCCAACCTTTGTCATACTGCAACGAATTTCCCCTCCTCCTCTTTCACGTGTCTTCACCCTAACCAACATTCAGCGAAACCCACCAATCAGTACAACTGCCCTCACAAACACATCCCCTGGAACCGTCCCCCTCCGTTCGATCGACTTCTCTCCACAGTCTAGACGACGCAATTGGATGTCTTTCCGCTCCGAACCCTCTCAACCCCTTCAGCATCTACCGAAAGACACTAGACACTTAACCTATTTTTTCACTAAAGACATTGATGTCATCATTTACACACGGCCGGCCATCGCAGGGCTATGACCCAGGGGGTCTCAGCCCCTGCAGAACCTTTCTGATCGTGCGTATTCATGATGTGAACATTCACGACTGTATTCCTTATCCAATGTATTATTGTCCCAACCCTGTCGCTACAATCGTATCATATAACCAAGCACAAATGTACAATAACTCCTAATGAAATGCGGTTATACTGCAAATCAATGACATTTTAATGCGTAAAAACGGGTAATAAATGACCCTCCAGAAGGCGGAATCCCTTGTTCCATCTTTAGGGTCTGTGATTTTGCAGGGGACCGAACTTTGTCTTGGGGTTCCGTTTGAGCTTGCCCTTGGCCCCATTTTCATGTGCTATAAACGTTTTATCTGCAGATTCTTGCTCCTTTTTATTCTTAGCAAGGGCCATTAAAAACTGGAGGATCCGCGGATCGGAGCTTAAAACTGGGAGCCTGAACATCTTGGACCCACCTGTTACGCGTCTCACAAACTAAAAACGCATCCAAGTCATATAGGAATGCTCAAAACGCGAAAACGGCTACACATTATTACCTCAACCTAGCTGGTCCATCCACAATGGCTGGCTGGGCGTTATGTAGTTAAACGATGTCCCGAATAGCGCCATTACCACAAGATCATATCTAGAAACGATATGCAACTCACATCTGCTTGCAGCGATGTATACATTGCTTCGCCTTCAGGATTGCTATTGTCTCGCAAAACTTGCTCTCTCCTTCAACTGTCCGGTCAAAGATCATTATACGCATCCTGTAGACTTCGAGGGCCTTTCAATGGGTATTGGAGTTGTCCATCGAGACTGCAAGGAGCCAAACCGCTGTGGACATGGTCGCGATAACAACAGACTGCACCAGACATACCATATACTGCTCTATGTGATCTTTTGGCGTCTTCTTTTCCTTCTAGTTCATGAGTGCCTTCGGAGAACGCTCCAATGGAGCATGGTACCCCCTTAATGTCCCGTCGGATCAAGATTCTTCGCTGATTCCTTCGACATACGACTATGAATGCAAAACGAAGGATAAGTTAGTGCAAGACATGGATACAGGGGTTACCGGATTGTCGGAAATCGCGGGTGGATGTATTGCCTAAGATGGGGCTCGTACTTACCCAAAATAGCTCTCTTCCAGAGGAATTATGATCACACTGAGCCTGAATGGTTCATATCACTGCATAGGGGAGCCCCTCCCATTTTTAACCGCCGTTTTAAAGAATTGCGTCCTCTTTGCTCTCGTTCCACTCCATTGCGATACCCCCTCTTGACTCTTCCCACCCCCATACGTATTTGAGAATACAGCTTCTACAAGGCGGTAAAGACACCCCTCGCCCCTGGATTCTTGCTGTAGCACCAACCGGGCACTAGGACACTGGGAACGAACCCCCAAAGCTAAAAGGCACATAAAGATCTGCAGGCAGCAAGCAACTCGTACCCATAAAATTCCTAAACAACGTACTTTAAATATCCTACTTCGACGTAACGCCATCGGTGAGGTAACGGCTACCCCCTGCGCAAAATGCCTTTCTACGATCAATTTTACGGTATTTCGTTTAGCCACAATATCGGTTTTAGATGAATAACGTGTTTTAAGCAACAATAGATCCGCAGTTGCTGCTGAATATGCCAAGTATTTCCCCAACGGGAGCAAGCCCGACGGTACACGCCGCACACCCTGATCACAGTTATTCACCGCAGTCAGTAGTACCGAATGTGACCGAAGGCAGGCATGTTGAGGGCAGGGGAAGGACCAACCCAGGCCCGCAAGATGGACCTCTTATATACGGGGAACAAGACCCTCACACTTTCAACTCGCAGCCTCGATTTAGTTATCCGGAGCCAGTTGCCAACAGCCAACGCCCCTCTCCTACTCCCGTGACAGGTGGGTGTCAGCCACCAACAGACAATGCCTATCGAAACGAATCTGTTTCCCCAGGACCACCATCCGGCAACGAATATCACAATTCAATCGAGATCGACGAACCTCCGCCGGCAGATCCCCGGGCAACACCAGATACGCCCACTACAAATGACTTCTACGCACCCCCATATGAATGTACGGCCTCTTTACTTTACTTTGATCGGCGATGGCTTATATTCCACAGCCAATTTACTCGACAATAGGAAGATCCAAGAATATGTTCGCTCACAACGAGATACACCTTCCGATCTGTCTCGTGAAGTGACCAAGGGTTCACCTCAGGCCAAAGCCTGTGACAAGTTAATTCTCACTCATCCAGAGATTCAAGGATATGTGAACTTTGTAAAGAAAAAGGCTCTGAAACAGCTCATTCAATGGGTTGTCGAGTCTGATTGGTACCAAAAAGATGGACGGGAATGCCTCCCTGATCCCTCCAGTGGCTTCTTCAAGATTATCTTGAAGCGGCCGAGTCGCTCGAGCCCACACAGCCCTTTCAGCGCGTTCATCTCGCCGAGAGCCCCTTACTGTTGTTTGCTTTGTGGGGACCCAAAGCATCGTACATTGGAACGTGCATTTGGCCACGCCCGTGCACACTTCAACTTTAAGCCAGTCGGTGGCTTCACGGACCAAAATTCGAGGAACGACCAAGAACGCAGAGCCAAAAAACAAAAAGAATGTGAAATTTGGTGAGCCCATTGTACTGGTAATGCGTGAAGGCACTAACATTCTATCAAGTCATAAGAAGGTTCTCCGCCAGAACTTCTCGCGGCATAAGAAGGTGCATGAAAACTGACGAAAGAAATCCATTTTATTTCGTCCACTTAGACCTACACCCTATCGTATGAAACTCGACTTGCCAATGTGCCTAAAATCCCCCCTATTTGTGCTTCCTTGGTGTAAGGTACACACCACTGGCCAGCTATATACCCGCATATACCTTTCCTTTCTGTGGATGGTCCCTATGCCCTATTCCGGTACCTAGGATCAGGATTACTCTAAGTAGAGGGTGCTGGAGCAGCCTCTGGCTCCTGCGCGAGTAGTTGCTCCAATTCTTTTCCGGCTCTCCGTCGCTCCTCAGTTGATGGTGTGGTAGTTGTAGAAGAGTAGCCATATCCTATTGTAATTTCAGACAACACATATGCCAATGCATTGCTGAAATTAGAACTCACCTAAGGAAGGATACTGAAGTGGGATCTTTTTGCTGAGAATTGGGAGCGTTGAAAGATCAAGAGGGAAGGGAGACCCAATCCACGCGCTTCTTGCCGAGTGATCGCTACCAAAGGTGGTGTAAGAATGAACGAATGTGACTCTATGGAATCCTTACAGCCTCTGTTCACCAAGGTCAATATCTACAGCAGGAAAGCGGAGTAAGTACTCGCCTCTCGTCGTGTCAGAGGATGAATAAGAACGCTAAGAACGCCACAAGGCCAGAAATCTCAGAGCCAAAACGAAGGTCATACAAGAGACTCTCTGACCTCAAAGAGCCATGATGTTGGCACAAGTATGAGAACACCGAGGCGAACGATTCGGTTGGACACCAGATCTCATATGAGCCTATCGACAAGGTTCAGAAATGGCTCGAGACGATATTCTTCCTGAGTCACGCTCACCAACAGGATGAGGGCCCATTGGCCACTCATTGACTCTCCACAGCGGGACTGCGACAAAGGCTCCAGCTCTCCTCAATCTCAGAACCGCGTCACGAAGCTCGAGAGCCTCTTTGTGTTCTTTCTGGTTCTTTTGATGGAAATAAATGTGAAAGTGATACCTAAGGAAACTGTAAGAGGCGAGAACCGACTGGTGAATAACTGTGGCGTACTCTTTGATCTCTTCCTCCAGGACCTGTTCAATGTCTGTCGGGGGATGCTGTGATTCTACTGTGTATCCATCATCCATAGTTGTTTCTAAGCCTTGCTGCTCGACAATTAGTCAAGCAGGTGCGATTCAGTAGCGGAATAGCGAACAAACTTTGTCTGTCGCGGTCATTTAAGTGTCTCTGGTTTCAATATTTCTAGAATTTTACGTCTAAACTGTCGGTGTGGGGAGTGTCCAAGTAAGACCCGACCTAAAGAGAAGGCTCCTCATGGCTCAAAGCTTCGGCTTACTCATAAGCGCGTGGGTGATGCGTGCTGCACTCGTTCAATCCAGGAAGCTGAAGGAACTGCATACAGCTTCTTCTAAGATACTGACCAACGTATTTCGTCAGCTCGAGACGCTTGATGACACTTAGGTATGCGGTGTCTCGCTATCCTGCTGCGGTGCTTCTTCCCACTTCTTCAAAATCTCCTGTACCTTTGCCACCTTATTCTCGTTCGCACTGCCGGCTGTAAGAGCACGGTCTACCCGAGTTCCGATGCGAATGTCAGTGGCGATCCGAGGAGCTCCTTGAGCATGAACAGCCTTGTGACAATCCTGAATTGCTTTGCATACGTCACTCCATGGACCTTCTGCTATGAAATCAGACCACTAATTCGTTTCTTGCAGAGTTTCGATTTACCCAGGTTAGTCCCGTAGGCACTGTTAGAATACAGAGTGTTAGTTTTTACTGGATAAATGTACCTAGATAGAGACATACTGCATCTACGGACAGAAATGAACCTCGTATTCATCTTCCCTGAGCAATGCCACCCACCTTAAATATTAGACCCGACTTTTCGAGAATTTGATGACACTTGAGCCGATATCAGAAATGGTTATATTACGCCGCCGTAACTTTACTTTGGCAATATATGGTCCGACCTAGCTCGCTGTCAGAATAAGACTCGTTCTGGACGTGTGTGTTTGAGCTTACGGAGGTTTCAACGCCCATAGGGATCAAGCAAAAGTCTATTTTCATACGAAATCTCAGTTTTGTGAATCTTCGATGGCGATGGATATGAATGACTAGCCAGCGGTCGCAAATAAATCGTCGCCCATGATGCAAGGTGTCCAAGTTCAGTACATACGTTGGACTCTACGTCCACTGGTCGTTCTCGCCCCTTCCTTTGAAATTTGGCATCTTTTAATCAAAATTAATCTGAAATCACGTCTTCAAGACGAAGATGTCGATTCAAGCTCGTATACACGCATTCGAGTCAATAGGCAAGGATGCACCAAATCATGCGACAGTGCGCAAACCACCCATTGATATTTATGGATCGACACAGGAAGAGCAAGAACCCACGAATGGAGAGAAGAAGCCCATCAGTGCTATGAGCACAGGAGAGGGAAGCGGCGATAAATTAAAGGATGACGAAGCCCATAATCTCATTGTTGGATCTATAACAAGTGATTTCGTCAAAGTGTCTCCCCCAAGAAGTAAGGCACCTCCTTTACCGCCCAGGAGGACCAGTGAAACGACAGCGTCTACCCCGAGCACTCCGAGTATGGATGGCGATAGTATTAACTATTCTCCAAAGAACGAATTATACCTAAAGAGCCCTCAAACTCCGAGACCAATACCGTTAAAGACTAGGACATTGGGCCCGACGAGCGGAGGTCTCAAAAATGGACGCGGCCACACTCATGCAGTGTCTTCGTCTTCCTTTCATTCTGTTTCCCTCTCTGACCAAGGAGATGGTGAACATGATGATCTGGAGCATGAACTAGGGGGGTCTTATGAGGCCGTCTCACCCCATGCAAGCAGCGTCTTCTCGTTGGTAGACAACAGCAAAACATCATCACCTGCATTAAGCGCCACAAGTCTTGCGCCTCCAGCTTTGCCACCGAGACCATCGGCGAGTCCTGCCGAGCCTCAACAAATATCAGTAAACTACGCAGTTCGGAAGGTTCCACCTCCCCCTTCTAATTTATCTCAATCACGGTCATCTCAACCACGTTCTCATAAGCGTTAGTACAAACCGTGCTTATAGGTATCGTACTTACCAAATGCGCAGCTGCACCCTTGGACGATGTACCTCAACGAACTCTCACACGCTCCTCATTGACCTCTCTCAACTCCTCTCGAACAATCTCACCTTCCAATTCGACAGTATTCTCCTACGAGAAGCGTTCACCCCGAACATCGACCTCTACCGTAGGGTCGAATTTCAATTTGCCATCGCTAGCCAAGAAGCGTCCTCCACCACTTCCACCTAATGCTAGAGCTAGATACGACGCAGTATTCGAGGCTAATATCACAATGGATCGGGAGAGGACAAAATTGAGCGGCAAGGCTCTGTTGAAACCCAGCGGATCCTCAAGAAGAGCAGTCGGATGGAGGGGAACAAGCGTTGATCTTACGACAGTCGGAGCTGCTGATGTGCAGTCTGAAAAAATGACGAATCCGCTAGCCAACGAGGCTGAGGAGGAATGGAGGTTGAGTGGGAAGACAGTAAAGTTGATTTGGCAATGTTCACGACTACCACGCGGTACTCTGAGGACGATCTGGTATGTCTTTCCGCCTCTGTGCAATGTACCGCGACTAACTATCAGTAGGAATGAGTGTGATCCTCAAAAAACGGGAAGTTTGGACAAGCAGTCGTTTGCGAATGGGATGTGGAGGATAGATAATGAATTGCTGGTTGCCCTCTCGGTCCGAACTACCAGCGCCGGACCTTCTCACTCTGCAACACGCTCTTCGTTCATCCGGCGGTGATCTTCCTCATTATGGACTTGACGCCATTTCAATACCATTATTAGGGTGGCCATTTTACTTTATTTACTAACCTCGTTAATGGCTGCAAAGCGCATACCCGAGGGCAGGGTGTTATTTTGAGCAAACCTGTCCAATAGCACATATTCCTGAAATTTATTTGTATTATTGAATGATCGCGGGGGAATGGCCGTAGCTGGTGCCTGGCAGGCAGGTTGGACTCTCTACGCCACTACCAATGCATGGCACCCTTTATTAGCATTACAGAAGACGCTCTCTTTCTCATCTTAGCTCTATTACAACCTGAGGATCTACTCCACCTTGTTCAGGTATGCCTCCTATAACGATCGCTCCTATGTCAGACCTATCTAATGCTTGTAACCTTTGCTCTGTAATTCGACTGTACGCGAACGGGAAGACATGCAAATCGCTGCATGAGCTAGTCGGCGTGAAAGCCTTTTGGTTGATTTGTGCCAAAGAATTACAGCGAAGGCGACGAGTGCATTACCTGCCACTTGAGCAACTAGATATTCCCCAACTTCGTAAAGCCGTGTTTCATACACTACGCTTAGACTCAAAATGGTCTGGTCGGGAAGACGTGGATCCATCGCCGCTCAGATGTGTAGAGATCGCGCCTCTTTCGTATGCGCCGGCGCGCCCTTCGGAAAAGCAAGCCGTAACCTGGGTGTGGTTCTTGGAAGATGGGATGCACTTGACTTGCGTCGTTGATGATGAGGTTGTGCAGCTATGGAACCTCCAACGGAACAAGCCTATCCTCTCCTTTGATGTATGCGGGACGCTTGTTCGAGCCTCCCAATACTCTGACAAAGACCACTTCGTCGTAGCGGCGAGCGTTGACACTCCACGGGGAGATGACGAAGCGAATGTTGAGTGAGTGGCTTGTGCTTCCATGGTTTCCCTACTGATAAATCCGTGTGTTCGGAGAGCAGGCCCACATTTGTTGTATGGAAGTATAGATGGGATACTCCCGATGTGGTCCACCAGCTTCTGCCATGTGCAACGCATCCACTTCCCGTACATCCTACTTCCATATGCCTTACCGGAGGAGTTGCCGGGGCCGTCTACGCAACCGACACGATAAACCCCGAGCTTATTAATAAAGAAAAGGACCCGTTGGGATATCTCACCTTCCTCCTCGTGGAATGGAACGGGTCGTGTGTCTTTTCACGACGGTTTACACCTCTGAGCTTCTTCGGTGTCCCTCATGCTGAACAGTGGCGCAGCGACATGGCTCATTGTGTTCGCAACGCCTCGCACTTCGTCATTATTTTCGAATCTGTGATGAACGTGGAAGTTTATGCATACGATTGGCACCTTTTCGAGCACTATAATGTCCAACAGGTACTACTCGGAATGGACATACCTGACCCAAGACTAGTTTATCCAAGGTTGAAAGTGGCATATGCTCTCGGGCCTGAACATTCTCCGGGATGGCACACCCATCGCATGCAGCATTCCTGGAGCCAACCATGTCTACTATGGGATGGTATTAGAGTTGGTATTCTGGGTTATTTCGTCTCCCTCGAGACGCATAAGTCATTTATAACACTGTCCGTGCTCGACTTGCAGCCCATAATCGCCTACGAATCCGCCAGGCCAAACTATGGCTTACAAGAAGAATACCACCGATGTTTTGTAGATAACGGGGTGACAGGGCATTCAAGCTATACAACGACGGACAATCGGTTCTTAGGAAGTCAACCGCGGTATGCCACTAATACCGTATGGGCCGTGAGGAACGTTGACCAACCCCCTGCCATGGTCGGACTCGCGTTCGGCCGGTTTTCACTGGATATATCTGCAGGAGTTGTAGATGCATTAGCTACGGAAACGGGCATAGTTGCGCTCGACGAACCTGTGGAAGAACTTGAGGGCTATGACCTGCGACCACAGCAGAAGGTAGCATATATAAACATGCCATCGTCTCTCCCGACTACAGAGCGAGCGGAGGACATAGATCTTGATGACCGACTTGGCAAAGTAGCATTTGGCATGGAGAGTGGCAAGGTGTTCATATTGGAATTTGTATAGTGTACCTCAAAGCGCGGTATATCCATATATTACGAGGATTTAAGCCACATTGACGCCCTTTACCGACTGATGTAAGATGGCCATTGAAGCAAGCAGGAACCGCCGACCAAATTAAACTTCAATCCCGCCACATCCGTGACACGACCAGCATGGCGGCTTCCTCCTTGACAAAGGTTCCATATGACGTTCTTCTTCTTATTGTCGGTCTGTTGGGATGTGAGGACTCGTTACGTCTCGTTCAGGTATGACGAACCCAGCCGTGCTCGAAACATTCTTCTAATGAACGTTCGACCTGAATCAAGACCTGCACGACTTTATATCGTTTAACAGATATCAAAGCTTTCTGGTTGAAAATTGCTAGAATATTGCAGCAGAGCCGCCAACTCCCGCTTGTGCATCACTTAATACCCCTCGAAGGGTTCAGTCTCCCTGAGCTTCGTACAGCTATATTTCGCGCTCTTAAGCTGGAGTTAAAGTGGTCGGGCCGTGAAGGCATTGATCCCTCGCCTCTCAGGTCCATGCAAGTTGAACCCGTCGCGCATACGACAGGCCGCTCAGAAGACGATCGCAGAATTACATGGATTTGGTTTCTTCCCGATGGGATCCACTTAGCATGCGTGATCGCCAATGAAGTTGTGCAGCTTTGGCACCTTCCAACCAATAAGCTAATTCTCGCCTTTGACACTGGGGGAACGCTGGTGCATACGTCTCAAAACACCGCGAGTGATTATTGGACGCTAGCAGGAAGTGTAGACATGGATTTCGAGGACTCGTGAGTGCCGTTAATTGCCAAACACAGAGTGCCAGCTGACTGAGTGGGGCACGTCGTAAAGTAGCTGCAAGTTCTGTTTATGGAAGTATTCGCGGAACGAGAGCCAGAGTAGAGAGGATTTACTCCCAGTTGCGTCATATTGGATTCCGGGTCGTGCAGACTTTGTTTTCAACGCTGACCGGTTTGCGGGAGTGGTATACACAACAGCAGAACTCGATGAAAGCTTCACACAACGTGAAAATGACGAATCTGGGTTTTTGGTGTTTCAGACTGTTGAATGGGAAACACCTGCTCGGATAATGCGTCGTTTTACCCCACTTGGCTACTTTCCCGTCACTCATGCCCTACAAGTAATCGACGACCTTACGCTTTTTGAACACAATTCTTCGTACATTATCGTTTGCTTCAACTATCTCGCTTGTGCCACAGTGTACGCGTACGACATGCAATCGTTTAACGACTTCTCTCATTGGGGAGACCCAGTACAAGTTATATATCCACGAACCAAAATCGAGTATGAACTTCATCCGGAGGATGGCTGTCGATGGCTGTCTAGCGGCCTCTCCCTTTCTTGGAGCCAATCCAAGTTGTCGTGGAATGCTTCTAGCATTGGAACACTGGGGTATCACCACTTGGTCCCTATTGCTGGAGAAAAAGATGGTTTTTTATCTGTCACCACCCTTTCCTTGTCTCCATTAGCAACACATGACGATTCGAGAGCAGCTTTACCAGAAGCGTACCGTAGGTGCCTTGTAGGTACAGAAACCTCGGACAACCCATTCTACACTACCAAGGGAGAGCATTTACTTGTGAATAGCTTAGGCACATGTGGGATAAATGGCGTCTGGGCTTTGAGCCATCCCGAAATACCGTATGCTATACAGGGAGTGGTTATTGCCCGCCTTTTCTCAGGAGATCCTAGTGGATCTTTTGATACTACGATAACCAAGCCACATTCTCCGGGGCAAGGCTTGTTTGTATCACCCGAGTCTCCCTCTACAGGGGTAGATAGAAGTGACTTAGAACTAGGAAGAACGGTAGTAAAAGTAAATTTGGAATCGTGGATTCCTCGCTCAGAGAGCGCGGAGGACATTTGCCTGGATGATCGACACGGAAGAGTCGCGATTGGTACCTATAGTGGCAAAGTGTTTATATTCGACTTTTTGTAAGCGTTCGCGTCAGTATATACTCTACGAATCATCCCGTATGTATTCCCAGATCTCAAAATACTCGAGCCTTGGATTCAAGTTGAAGCGGAAACTAGTAGCCCCCACTTTAAAACCCGCCACATCCGTCACACCACCAACATGGCGACTTGCTTCTTGACAAAGCTTCCTTATGACGTTCTCCTTATTATTGTTGGTCTATTGCGATGCGAGGACTCGTTACATCTCGTTCAGGTATGGCAAGAATAGCCGTGTTCAAGACAAGCTTCTAATGAACGCTTCGACTCGAATCAAGACATGCGCGTTTTTCTACGGTTTAACAGATATCAAAGCCTTCTGGTTGAAAATTGCTAGACTGCTAGAGCAGAGTCGCCAAGTCCCGCTTGTACATCCTTTATCCTTCGAAGGACTCGATATCCCCGAACTTCGTACAGCTATACTTCGCGCTCTTAAACTAGAGTTAAAGTGGTCGGGTCGTGAAGGCATTGATCCCTCGCCTCTGAAATGTACGGAAATTGAACCTGCTGCGCATACACCAGGTCTCTCGGAAGGCGATCACGAAATTTCATGGGTTTGGCTGCTTGACGACGGAATTCACCTGGCATGCGCGATCGCCAATGCGGTTATGCAGCTTTGGCACCTTCCGAGTAATAAGCTGATTCTCACCATTGACACCGGGGGAACGTTGATGCATGCATCTCAAGACATCACAAAAGACAAATGGATACTGTCGGGAAGTGTGAATACGGATATCGAAGGGGAGTGAGTGCCGTTTATCCTCAAACAAAGAGTGTCAACTGATCGAGTGGGGCGGGCGTAAAGCGACTGCAAGTTCTGTTTGTGGAAGTATTCATGGAACACAAGTCAAACTCCTGAGAATTTAGTCCCCACCGCATCATATTCGATCTCGGGTCGTGCAGACTTTGCTTTCCACACCAACAACTTTGCAGGATTAGTATACACAACAACGAGACTCGATGAAAGCTTCGGACAACATGGAGACGATGAACATGGATTCTTGGTCTTTCAGACTGTTGAATGGGAAACACCTCGGCCATTGCGTCGTTTTACCCCACTTAGCTACTTTCCTGACTCTCATGCCAAACTAGCAATGGATGAACTCGCAAATTTTGAGCAAAACTTCTCATACATTGTCGTCTGTTTCGACTATCTCACTCGTGCCACAGTATATGCATACGACATACAGTTGCTTACTGACTTCACTAATTGGGAAGACCCACCACAAGTTGTGTATCCCCGAATCAAAATCGAATATGAACTTCACCCGGAGGATTGCAATCGATGGCAGTCCAGCGGCCTCAGACTTATTTGGAGCCAGTCCACATTGGCGTGGAGTACCTCTCGCATTGGAACATTGGGATTTCACCAATCATTTCCTGCTACCGGAGGAATAAATTGTTTTATTTCTGTATCCACACTCTCCTTATCCTCGTTGGAAACACACCACGACTCGAGCGCGTCCGTACCAGTTGAGTACAAGAGATACCTCGGATGGGCAGAGACCTCAGACGGCCGATTTTGTAGGACTGAAGAGGGGTCCCTACTTATGTCTAGCTTGGGTATACACGGGATAAATTGTATCTGGGCTTTGAGCCATCCCGGAGTACGGTGCGCCATAAAAGCGGTAGCTATTGCTCGCTTCTTTACAGAAGACAAGCCCAAGATATCGTCCAAGGACTGCTCTTGCGATGCAATACCCGAGGCATATCTCCAGCAAGAACCGCTCGTAGTACCCGAATCTTCCTCTACAGAGATAGATAAAAGTGACCTGGGACTAGGGGAAAGGGTCGTAAATATAAATCTAGAGTCATGGATTCCTCACTCAGAAAAGGCGGAGGACATTTGTCTGGACGATCGATATGGGAGGGTCGCGGTTGGTACCCGCAGTGGCAAAGTATTTATATTCGACTTCTTGTAAGCGATTGCGTCATTATATAGTTTGTGAATAATCCACATGTATGGTCGGATTTGAACAATGGGGCATTGGATTCACGGACCATTAGAGCGGAAACTAGTAGCCAACCAAACTTCACCCCCGCCACTATTATAACATCCGTCACACCACCAACATGGCGGCTTGCTCCTTGGCAAAGGTTCCATATGACGTTCTTCTTCTCATTGTAGGCCTATTGAGATGTGAGGACTCGTTACATCTCATTCAGGTATGGCAAAAGCAGCCGTGTTCAGAATATTCTTCTAATCAGTCTTTGATATGATCAAGACCTGCACATCTTTGTATCATTTAACGGATATCAAAGCTTTCTGGTTGAAAATTGCTAGAATGCTACAGCAGAGTCGCCCACTTCCGCTCGTACATCCTTTATCACTCGAAGGGCTCGATATCCCCGAGCTTCGTACAACCATAATTCGCGCCCTTAGGCTGGAGTCAAAGTGGTCAGGCCGTGAAGGCACTGATCCCTCGCCTCTGAAATGTATGGAAATTGAACCTGCTGCGCATACGCCAGGTCACTCGGGAGACGATCGCAGAATTACATGGGTTCGGCTCCTTCATGATGGAATTCACATGTCATGCGCGTTCGTCGATGAAGTTGTGCAGCTTTGGCACCTTCCCAGTAATAAGCTGATTCTCACTTTTGACACTGGGGGAACGCTAGTTAAGGCATCTCAAAACACCACAAAGGACCATTGGATGCTGGTAGGAACTGTGGATATGGGTGTTGAGGAAGAGTGAGTACCGTTGTCAGATAAAAGCATACGAGCTGACTGAATGGGGGCGGATAAAGCAATAGCATGCTCTGTTTATGGAAGTATTCATGGAGTGCAAGTGAAGTGACGGAGGGTCTTGTTCCAGTTGCGTCACATTTGATCCCCGGTCGTGTAGACTGTGTGTTCAACGTCAATGGGCTTGCGGGGTTAGCATACATTGCAACGGAACTCGACGAGAGTTTTACACAACATGAAGCTGACGAATACGGATTCTTGGTATTTCAGACTGCTGAATGGGAATTACCTTCTCGGCCATTGCGTCGGTTTACACCACTTGGCTACTTTCCCGACAATCATGCCATGCGAGCGAGAGATGACCTCACACTTTTTGGACGCAATTCTTTATATATGATCGTCGGTTTCGACTATCTCACTCGTACTACAGTATATGCATATGACATGCATCTTTTTAACGACTTTTCTAATTGGGAGGACCCAGCGCAGGTTGTGTATCCACACATCAAGGTTGAGTATGAACTTCATCCGGAGGATGCCCGTCGATGGCAGTCCAGCGGCCTCGCCCTTGCTTGGAGCCAATGCACAATGTCGTGGAATAATTCTAGCATCGGAACACTAGGATTCTACCAGTTATTTTCTCTTACTGGAGAAGAAAGATGCTTTTTGTCTGTATCCACCCTCTCCTTGTCTCCATTGGCAGCCCACGACGAATCGGGAGCAGCTTCGCCAGAAGAGTACAGGAGGTGCCTTATAGGCGCTGAAACCTCGGATAAGGTATTTTGCAATACCGAAAGAGGACATTTATTTGTGTGCCGCTTAGGTCTATACGGGATAAATTGTGTTTGGCCTTTGAGCCATCCTGGAACACACGCTATAAAGGAGGTGGTTATTGCTCGTTTTTTCTCAGGAGACCAGACGCAGATATCTTTTAAGGACTCCTCTTTCGATATAGAGGTACATTCTCAGGAGCACGAACCGCCAGTAGCATCCGAGTCTTCCTCAACAGGGATCGATAACAGTGACCTAGGGGTAGGAGGAACGGTAGTAAATATAAATGTAGAATCATGGATTTCTCGCTCAGAGATAGCCGAAGACATTTGTCTGGACGATCGACACGGAAGAGTCGCGATTGGTACCTCTAGTGGCAAAGTACTCATATTCGATTTTTTGTAAGCGTTTGCGTCGTTATATAATTTTTGAATAATCCACACGTATGGTCAGAGCTCAAATGCTTGAGCATTGGATTCAAGAAGGCTTATGGCACCTCACGATGAAAGGGAAACCATGGTTCATTCACGTAGAAATACAGTCACTGTACAACCTGTATAATCAGGCACGCGAAACGAATCAAAAGAGCGGGAATAGAACCAAGGAAAGACATGGTTCAGGACGGCAAGATACGAATCAACCCCCAATGGACAGGATAAGAGTTGTTTCCCAAGGAGAAATGTGGATAATTGGGACCGGTGGGGAGTGATCATGTGAGCCCAAATGGAACGATTGGGTTCTAGTGACATTAGGGATTAAATTAACGTTGAGTGAGAAGGACCTGGGTGAACCAAAGGAAAAAGGAAAACGGGATAGAGACGATGAGAGGACCCAGGTAAATGGCATCAGGAAAAGGGAAATTAATGGAATGTAATCGGGTTTTGGTCGCAAAAGTGACCGGTAAACGAGTGTTGGGCAGTGTCGATATCGTAATGCACAAGGAAATGTTGTATTGCACAGAGAGGCCGAGAGAAGAGAGCCATGGGGAACGATCCACTTGGACCGATAATCAATTTATGAATAATATATAGATGGACTGGCATCAAGAGATGCTCAGCCCACAGTAGGCTCCTTGCGCAAGGTTGGTCTGCGATCAAGGTTTAGCCGATCCAAAGATTCCCCATAGGCTTCTTCTCTTCCCAAGACGGGATTCTGGCTCAATGCCATCGGTGATAGGAGATGTGTTTGGCTTGTTTCCAGGAGGAGTGCTACCTCCCCGAAACTCGGAGTAATAACGCAGCAAAGAGGCGTACGATTGAGGACTGGAGACCTCGGGTTTATGTGATGCATCGGTGGCCTTTGACATCCGAAGGTTTGCTGGTTCTGGACACCCCAGTGGTCCCATAGACTTGGGACGCGCTTGTGTTTGAACGAGACCTCGTGCGGTCCGGGGGCGTTTCATGGTCGAAGTTGCTATAAACAAATGTGAGACTTTGATCCTCGAGTTTACAAGAAGAAGTACTCACCCTTGACCGTACCCGGTCGGTCGGTTGGCTTCTCGCCACTACTCCAGCTACTCTCTTCGCCACTGCTGCCGCTGCCGCTGCCAGTGCCACTGACAGCCGTGACAACCTCTGGGCTTCCTGACACTACCTTTGTCGGAAGTCCTTGCAGTGCGAGTTTGAGTACTTGTTCCGAGTTGAGACGACGAACAGGAGAGAGTGATGCTGCGACTTTTGTATGGCTGACAAAGGGAACCAGCGTTCTCTGGTGACTTCCGCTTTGTGGTTCCGCTTGCTTACTGCTGGATCCACTAACAGAAGATGCAGCCCTTGATCCTGTGACCGATGATGGTCTGCCCCTGTGTTCCGCCTCAGGAGCTGCTTGCACAGGGCCAGCCAACTCCATCGGGCGAGTCTCGACGCTACCTGGGACAGTGACGAGGGGGAATACGAATCCAGAAGCAGTCGGGCTGGTAGGCGACACAACCTTTTCCGAGGGTGCGGTTTCGGACTGACCCTCTGCGACCACAAAACCAGGGATGCAAAGGGTTTGTCCACGCATAAAGCTCGAAGGCGAAGCAGTGCGCTTGATCTCGCCAGTCGATTCAACAGACGACTTGAAAGGAGGAAGAGGCTTGGGTCGGCTCATGCCCAAGGGGCTCGTCTCGGAAGAGGACGAATTGTTGCGGGCCAAAGCAGCCTTTCGTTCTTGCGCCTGTTGGACAGACTTTTGCGTTTGCTCGTAAAGTTTTCCGACGAGATCAACATCGCTGACGGTTGGCTGGCTCGCCACACGGATGAGAAGTGGGCGTTTGGCGACCTTTTTGCCATCACCGGTTGAACGGCTGGCAATCTCCTTCTGTACGCGCAGCTTTTCGCTTTCGAATCGCTTCAAGGCTTGCTCCTTTTCTGCTCGCTGCACACGCTCGGCATGGCGTTGAAGCTGCCACTGTTCAAACGTAGTGTTCTCGAGCCCATCTTCCCTGGCGGCCCAATATGTCTTCCAATCTTCTCTCTCGTCGACGTGCCACCAAGGCTGGCGTTGCTTTGCTGACAGGGGTTCATCGTAATGACCATAATCGTGAACGTTACTGTGTCGGCGCTCGTATTGGACCCTTTCGGCGTGAACATGCTTCTTGCGTCGGCTGGTTTCGTGATGACGGCGGGAGACTTCATCGACTGGCCCAACGTCCTCGACTTTCTTCTTGAGCAGCATGGCCTCGGTGATCTCGACTTGCCTCCTGCGACGTTCCTTTTCTCGAGCCGCGAGGAATCCTGCATAGTCAAACCCGGGTGGTGGTGTCTCTGTCCATTGGCCATCGACAACGAAGAGTGCGGGCTTCGTGACTGGTGCGGCGTCGAGCTTGCCCGGCATGCGGCGGAAGAACAATCTGTGCTCGTCACCGCGCAATGTGGAGGCTCCAGTGACGCCACTAGTCCGATAAAACTCGTTGGAAGAGCTGTTGCTATCTTCGGGGGACTCGATGGGGGCCATGAACGTTGCACGTCGTGCGCCAGCGAGGGATGGCGCAGCAGCCGCCGCTTTGCGAAGTGCGTTGGCCTCTTGTGACTCTACTGGCAACGACTGTCTCCTTTCTGGGACGGGTTTCCGATGAGGGGCGGTAGACCGTTTTTGGGATATCGTCAACCACGTTGGCTCTTGTTCGGAGGCGAAAGAGCGACGACGGCTGGCACCAGCACCATATTCAGACTCTTCTCCACTGTCGACCCAACTCGGATTCCTTGTCGGAGCCATCCTTCGCGGGAGAGCGGCGTTTGTCCAAAGCCATGGCATTTCGCAACTCATGTTCTTCACTTCAAACGGCTTCTTGGGGGATGTGGGGGAAGCCGGGGTAGTGATGGTGGAGGTGTCATGCAGACTTGGCGGTGGATGGGCGTTGTCCCCCTTGAGATCGATATTGTAGCACTCTTCGGAGCAATACAAACGCCGGCGGAGCTCTTCCACCGTGTCCTGTGGCCCGGTGGAGGTTGAAGCTGGGGTTTGGGGATCAACGGCAGTCGGAGGTTCGGAGGGGGTGGTGGCCCCTGACTGATCGAGGTTCTTTGTAGACTTGGAACTCGTTTCGAACAATTGGGCCGTAGTGAGAATGAGGGACTTGGGACGTGATTTAGCACCAATTCTGGTCTTTGTGAGAGGTTTGAGACGTGGTCCAGCGTTTACGTCGGGCGCCTGCATAACAAACGGTGAGCAATGGGTCGTTGTCCGGAAAAGGCAAAAAAAAAAAAAGTCGTGAAGGGAAAAACAAATACGCACTGATGCCTTGCGTTTGATTGCGCCAGCGCTCGGGCCACTCTCCCGACTATGTGAATCGGGATGTCGATCAGTCCTCTCATTGGCTCCCAAGCCAGGCCCAGGCTGTCCATCAGTAATCTTTGCATTGTCCGAATGGGACGTATTCCCCATCGGGCTCGTCTTCGTTCGTGGCGCAGTCGTGGCAGCAGTGGCTCCACCACCGCCGTGACCCTGTGTCGATAAGGCGAACTCTTGAACAAAGTTTGGATTGGACCGGTTGGAGTGATCCGACGCGCCACCAGTTGCAGTTGCGGTGGTGTTCGCGCCCAATCTCTTCTTGTGCCCTGAAGCAATCGTGTGCATCGAGGTTCTGCTACGGTACAAGTTGGGCCGGCTGGTGTTATTGCCTCCACGGAGGGCGGCTTTCCGTTTGTGAACGGGCGTGGTCGGTGTCGTTGGGCGCTCAGAAGTCGTGGTGACAGGACTCGTGGGTGTCGACGATGGAGCTGCTGTGTTCTCATTGATCGTGGACGAGGGTGCTGGACCGGAGACGAGGGTGCAAGTCGGAGTAATCAGGCGGTCGCATACCGGACACCAGTGCTCAATTTCCTCTGTAGATTCCGTGAGCGGCATCATGATTTGCTGCGTGATTTCGTGTGTGTGTAAGCTGTTTCAGCTGGGGGCGAAGGCGAACAACTTCAGGCCAGGATTGAAAGGGCCTGCTGAGCAAACAAGTCTAGTGGATGCAATTGTCAACGAAAAGCAATGATGCAGGGAAGGGCAAGAACAGGGCTGACGGGTCGGCCAGCCAAGGCATTTGCACGTTATAAAAACCGAAAATGCGGGGAAAGGGTATCGAATGGGACTGTACGTACCGTTCACAACAGTCGAAACTGAAGCGTTTGACGTATTTTTCAGGATAAATACGATGTTTGAGTCGGGCTGGTCGTAGTCGGGGGCAAAGGGGATGAGGCCTCGTCTGGGCCCGTGTTTTTTTTTTTGGGTGGTGACTAGTGTCAAACTTGAAGGACGCGGGGTCGGATGCGCTGTTAGCAACGGAGTATTCTATCAAAATCATTCAAAACTCGTCAGTATTCCTTGTTCATAATGTCGGTGCTCATCCGTCCAAGCCGGTACGGTAGACCTCAAACTCACCAACTCCAGGTGCGCGCTTTTTGGAAGAGTAAACTCGACTCTGCAGAGATTATTTGCTATGATTTCAAACGAAAAACGCGATGAAACGAGCAAAAAGTATGGGTGGGGGGCAGAAGTGTCGAACGAGCCCAAAAAACCGCAAAGCCTCGCGACTTATGTCGGGTTCCGGTCGTTCCTGAGAATAGGAAAGGAAGCCAGCATTTGTGGCTGCTTGAACGGGCGTACATCTCGGCGGGGAAGCAGTCCAGTGGTATGCACCTATCGCAGCCACCGCACGGCGTCGGCCGACTTTGCATTCAGATCATCATCATCATCCATCGTCATCATCCAAGTGACATCTCTGCGGCGACATTGGCTCGAGAATGCTCCAGGGCTCGTCGGATTACTCCCGCTCGAAACAGGGAGAGCCCTCATCTCATGTCGCTCAATCTATGCTCAAAACCCTGCGCGAGCGTCACATCATCCATCATCCTAGCTCGTCTCGACATTTCTGGCGCTAGTTTTTTTAGTAACCCATGACGTTTACCCCTGGGAAAAGGCCAGGCCTACACATATTGATCGAATCCTTCCCCACATTCGAATTGGTCGGATGCAACTAGGCTTTACGGTACATGTCAATTTTTACCCCATGATCGGTACGTCATTACATTCGAATTTGATTTTACCGTTCCTCTTCGGGACTAACCGACCTTTTGTGGGGAAAGCTTTGGGGAGAATGAAGCTGCTGACA
>KN824283.1:323670-359625 GCA_000827415.1 Serendipita vermifera MAFF 305830 | reverse complement strand
TCACACCACAAGGTATCGTACCCCTACTCGCGGCAAGGTCTAAGCGTTCAGAAGCGACGTTTATATGTCACGATTGCAAGAAGGCGGCTGATGATATCGCTAGTGCGTTATCCGACCGCCTTGGCCGAGCGCTCACCGTCAACGCCTATGTCGCAATTCGAAGGGGATGTGCAAATAATAATTGCTCGATCATCTATGGGACCACTTTTCCCAACCGACTTTGGCTCTAGACTTACGAAGCGCGGATCTTGTCGGAGTTTGAAATCCACAAACTACGCATTTCTCTTCTTGAACTCTTACCTCGACCCTGTATTATTGAAATTTACCTTGATATTTTGTTGTTACACGGACCTGAGGTGGCGGGTGGCCGAGCTCTCGATCGATCTCCATTGAGAGTGGTAGCTCGGTTTCCCATCACCCAGCCCATTTTGAAGCAAGCCAAGTAACAAGGAGGAAGAAGAGGAATAAGAAGAATATTATCTCGCCCCTGTTTTGATATCCAAACCTGCTCCTCTTCCAAGGGCTAGCCATGTCTCTAGACAACTTTGAAGCTCTCGAGCACGTTCTAGACACTGGATACCTTTGTAGAATGTTTGATTATGTGCAATTCTCCATTTAATTCGTGATAACCTCCCCATCATTGGTTTCATGTCTCATTGGGATCAAGAGGGTGTGTTAACGACAACCACCTCGCTCCCCGAAATAGATGCTACATTCCTCTATACGGCTAGTCTTGAGGACGTACACGACATGGAGTCCCTGGGCTTGGGCGACCTACAAAGAAGCCGGCACTTGACGACGTCCTCCCTGCCCTGATCGTACCTTAGGTGAGCAAATAGTATGGCGAAATCATGAGTTCATTTCAACCCAGTCGCTATTCCACGAATTTTAGGACGATTGAACGCACTGAAAGGCCGGACCAAATTGGCTAGACCCAACTCCCCTCGACACTTATCACGTTTATGCTGACGAGAATGCATCATACAATTGAAGTTATAACTCACAATTATTCCTCAATAGTCTTATCTAACTTCGGGAATTCCCCTCTCGACAACGTTAAACGAGGTACAGGACCACCCCAGTCGACCGAAAACAGATAAATCTCCGACCGGCCACGGCCATGAGCGCGGTTACTCTTGGGAAGGAGACGATCATTGATCCCATCTGAGCGAAATTGGATTCTAAAACAAGAAGTCGCAAGGGGAGGCTTACTAACAAGCCATTCGGTATCAGTAGTATATCGGTAAGGGATTAATCCTGCCAATTAGATGTGTGCCTTCCTCTCATGCCGGCTTGTTCCGCAACGCGCATACAAACCCATTCTTCTTCACCTGGTTTCCGGGGCTGTGAGCCACCCGGAAACCAATCGCGACATTTGCCTGTTTTCGGGTGGAGTACATAACTTTAGTTCGACATCTGCTCTCAGTAAGTTTTGACTACATTCAAATTTAACCGTGGGCTCAAACTTGCCACGACAGACTTATGAACCGGGGCGAAGGCGTTGCAACCGTCCGGGCCGTCAAAAATAAGTGCTCGACCTTCCTTCTTCCTTTACATGGCGGTGACAACTTAAAATCATGTTACAGGTACTCATTCGAACGCGTACATAGCCATCAAGAGAGAACGCGCGCAGCGAGCCCACAACCCTGGGACGGAAATTAACTCGATCGTAAATCAGATGCCCTATGTGGAGCTCTTTGCAGCCGCAGCGTCACAGACGATGGACGAGTATCTCAGTCTGATGATCTGACTGGGAGAAAAATTGCGCATTCTCTCTTGTGGGGTACCGAACAACAATGCGAATAGGACGTGCACATAATCAATGATACATCGCCAAGAAATAGAAAAAGAAAAAGGGGGAAATGACGACAGACAAAAAAAGATGTAGGGGGTGAGAGGTGACTACAACAAACTGTCCATTCTGCTGAAAATTTCAAACACGGTGACCACAATCTCGAAATGCAGGTCATCCCCTTCCTGACCACCCACCATCTCTGCTTTGACGGCCTGGATGAGTGCGCCAATCAGCTCTTTTGACGAGGGTCCACTCCCCCCACTGGCTACTGCCCTCCGCGAGGTGCCACCCGCACTGCCAGAGCCTAATGGCCAAGCCGTAAACTCGGTCAAGAGGTCGTCGCATCGTGAAAAGGCCGCCTCCCGCTCGTCGTACCCTAGCCGGACGAGTGCGTTATCCAGCACAGACGCGGCATACGCTGCGCACACCAGAGACACCGCACGCGTCACTGGGAACTGTATATTGGTTTGTCCAGTTGATAGCACAGAGGAGCCCTTGACGGCGGCACCTGGGAGCGCTGCAGGGGGTATAGTGGTTGTTCTCGCCGTGAGCAAGGCGACCACGCGAGTCATTATGGATTCTTTAACCTGAGTGATGTTAATGCTAATGGATCAAATTGAAGTAGGGACCCCATACTGCAGCATCTGCCACCGGATGGGTGGCCATGTCGAATAATAAAAAGTTGCGCTTTTCTGTCCTTAAAATTCCTTTGTCTACAAGTCCCTTTGCTAGTCGTTCGCGCACTTGTTTCAATTGGAAACCTATTTTCATAACATTCCATGTTTCGCCTGGGCAAGCATTCTGTCAGACCAAGATTCGCATGAGGAGCAACGGAAGCATACCGCTAAGTAGGTCTACCCAGTTCCCTACCCCAAGCTTTTCTCCTGGTGTAACGCCGTCTGGAGAGCCATCTTGGTGGCCTTTTATCATCCGCAACGCCTCGTCAAGGATGGTCTCTCCCGTTTGCCGATCCGAGATAACCTCTATTTGTCTAGCAGGAACATGAGAAATATGAAATCGACTTCAAACAGTTGGACATACCGCTCTGCTAGAGGCAGCCTTCTACGGGCGGGGTCTTTCACGATGGCAATTCGCCGCCGTAACGCCAATTCTATTAGGATACAACCGCGCAGTGCGTAGGAGATATTATCGTTCCAGAATGACAAGTATCCCTAGAAGAAAGGTTAGCATTGTCGGTGAAGGCTCGGGCCCGAAAACTGGCTGGGAACTGCGCAAGGGGGGCAATAGCTGGAAAGGTGAGATACGACTATCTTCCTGGGAAAGATCTCCTTTGGAGCCATACAGTAATCACGATGAGCTGTCAGTTTTCGCGAAAATTTCCAGAGCGCCCGCAAAAGGCAAGTAGCCCTACAGAAGTAGCACCCAAAAACACGATACGTGTAGAAAGCGACTCACAGCACGATCCTTGATACCCAAGAGTAAAATCTCTTCCAGTAGCGTAAGTTTCGGGATACGTCCTTCGTCATCGCTCCCACTTCCCGCACCGACCAAATCTCGAGGATCATAGGCTACTTTTGAGCCTCCAGCTAAAGCGGTACCGGCATGCGACGCGCGCGTTCCATTTGCATCTTGAAAGGAACTCGAAGTCGATTGAGAAGCGGGCAATGCCGGTCTCGTTGGGGTTTCTGAGCGATCATCATCGGGGTCATTGGAGCTGGATGCGGCGGCCGCTCGTCTTCTTGATAATCCAGTCTGTGCACTCATTTAATTACAATGTATTTTGAGGCTGGCCGAAAACGATATCCTGACTGAGGAGGGATCCAAGGATGAAAGCGCGCTATAGGATTGGCTCGACACGAAAAGAAATTTACCCGAACCACTTTAACTGACAGTAAACAATGTCCGTATTAAAAGGGGGTATTATTGATTACTTGGAGTTTTTTAGAGTACAAAACGAACATGATTCCACAGAAATTTTGAGAACACACTAGGGGGTCACGCTACAACAAATCAATGCAGAGGTAATTATTATAGGAACGTAGAATTTTCTCCAGTTGGCAACGTTGAAACCCGTGGCTCAGCCACGTTGAACGTTGATATTATTCCAGGGTTGGTCGAGAACATGCATGGGCACGGCCGTTGGGTCAGACAGATTATGCTGAGGAGGTAGGTTACTAGACGGCGGTACATAGCCATGGCTATGAGTCGGTCTATAGGGGTCTTGCGAGTGAATCGTCGAGTGGATCCATCGGCCGTACGGCTCGTGTACGGAATGGTCGACAGAATGCATGGAGCCTGGCCCGACAGGTGTTGTGGGCGAGGGAACATGCGAGGGTGCTTGCATGGATTGGAACGCGTGAGTTTGCACGGCACCTGCGGATGAGTATCCGGTTGGGAGGTCACTTGGGAACGAGTGGGCTCTCGATAGCCCACGCGCTCGTCGAATCGTCGGATGACGATGGTCGGCGACTCCAATCACCTCTCCCGGGATCTGTAAACCCGTCTGTGGCGGATGAGTACACGTTCGATAGATGTACGAGCATATGAGCCTGCTTACCTGCGCCGAGTGGTGCTGAGGGGAGAACAAAGTGTGGGACGGGTAAAGTCCAGCAGAGTGTGGAGGAGATTCGACCTTTGGTATCGATGGACGTCCGTGCTGCGTCCAGTCCATAGATGTACTTGTATAATGTGTACTTTCGTTGAAATGTCCCTCAGATTGCTGATGGGAAAGAATGTGAGAAGTGCCTTGAGAAAAATGTCCGTATGTCTCTGAAGAGACTACCATGGGAGAATCATGACCCACCCAATTGTTGCGATACGCGGAAGAGCTGGAGATGCTCTCCGGGTATGAAGGGACGTGGTGGTCGCTAGGAGAGCTGCCTCTGGACGTATCGTACAAGGGAGAACTGTAAATGATAAATTTATCATTGAGGAGAACGTCTTGCGCATCCTTGTCGCTTAGTTGGCTGAGCGTGGGATGGCTCCATTGACCCTTTTGATACTTTGCCAAAGCTTCCTGTGCTTTTTGCTGCGCATTAAGAAGGGAAGGCTATGGAAGTTGTCAGTAAAAATACTTCGTCACGGTACCGCCAACGTACAAGGCTATTAGAGATGAGCTCAGATTCGGCAGCGTTCGGGTAGAACAAGGTTTTGAGAGCAGTGTCTGCCAGCTTCATAGCTTCTTCCGATCGAGGCCAGTACGGGAGATAGGTAGGAAAGGCATATAGGAACAGCTTTACGGAAACCATGATAAGAAAAAAAGGTCCAGGTCAAAGGTGAAAAAGGTTAGCTTACCATTGCATTGTGGTACTGCATCCAGATCTGGGAGAAGCCGTGCTGCCAGTAGGTAAAGCGACCAGAGGAAAGAAGCCTTTCGATATGAGTGGACGCTGCCTCGAACCTGTGAAACCCGGTCAGTCAGTTTGCTTTACACAATGAGACAACTGTCTTACATGGCGTGTGTGGAAGTCCCAAATCGACCAGAGATGGGATCCTCATTGGGTCGCGTAACGGCATAGGAAAAGTATGTCCGATGGAGCGACATGAGCATAAAGCACTTGAGCGAGTTGATGTACGGTGCAATAGCATCGCGAGTCCTAGAAGGTACTGGAGAGCCGCCTGCGGCATTTACCTGACGGGTATCGAGCTCAATTTCGCGAATCTTCTGGTCGATACGGAGCACAGCTGCATAGTGAGGAGCAGTCTTTGCCTCGAGGAAGTGCGACAATATGTCGTGGAAAACCAGAGTGAGGCGAGGATGCAAGTCGACCTCTGAAAGAACAAAACGTGAGCAACGTGGGCGTAGTGGAAACATAGGAAGCTAAGACGTACCTCCTGTATAAGTAAACTGGGGGGGCTTGCAATCGACGAATCCTCTCGCGAGCGTTGGAGGTTGGCCCAGGTAAAGACTCTACAATGGGGTGTGAGGATTGGGGGGAATTTTTTCGGGGAAGGAGTGACGATACGTACGGCTAGAGTATCGTAATACCACAACTGCAAAGTCTGTAAGTGTACCGTTACCAAGGCGTCGATAGAAGCACACATACCGCCCAAAACACGCGGCGTCGACGCAGACATTCCTCGGGGGAGAGATTAAGGGGTTCAGGGTCACGATCTAGGAGTCGATCAGTTTCGGACAGTAGGACAGAAATGGCGGAGGTGAAATGCTTACGCAGGCCGATCTGTTCGGGAGGGAGGGAGATGGGTGAGTTCTAGAGCCACTTGGATGCCTGTCACGGAAAGTGTCACGGACCTTTTCAGCGAGCTTAATGCCCCAGGCGAGGAGTTCATAGATGTCAGAATGGTTGCTTTCGAGTAGAGGCCACGACACCCGGTAGAGGAGCAACAGAGTTTCGAGTTCGTCGACTGCCGAGGGACCCTTGGGCCATTCTGCAAAGAAGAGGGATTTTGCAAGTTTCCGACGCGCTCGGAACTCCTGGCAAGCGGATTCTACTGGGAGATCGATCGCGCCACCGAGAGCTAGGATAGAGAAGAAGGAAGAAATATTATAAGCGGACAGTGACATGGCATCTCCATCGTAGATTGTGGAGAATAAACTGTCCATGACAATTGGGCGGTCGACAATTGTTACCCTAGCGCGCAAAAATCAGCAAGGAATGGAGAAGAGGCGTTCCAGCAATAAACCAACCATTGACTCTGAAGAGGGAAGAGTCAAAACGTGACAGATGCATGTGAAAGAATAAGGACTCACGTAAGTTTCGAAGTAGTTTTCAATGAGCTGTAGCGCTCTTTGGCGAGGGGGTAATTGTTGAAGGGCAGAAACCTTGAGATCGTGGAGAGGGACTGAATGTTGCCCTCCAGGGAGACTGGAAGTTCTTTCATGTGCCGCTAGCGTTGAATCTGAAACATGTTCGGAGTGACCCGCATCGTCCTCATCATTGTCCTGTGCACGAGATCGCGGTTAGTGAATATTCTTTCTTCCAAAGCGGCTACATTGGCCCGGCGAAGACACCCACATCCAGAATAATTGCAGGCAAGGCTGTGGTCTACGTAAAGCAGCAACGGCGTTAGTGGTTCATATATCGGGAAAGGTAAAAGGGATAACCCACTCCTAACCACCGATAGGACCCGGACTTTGATATCTTCATAGTGCCCAAGTTGGCTATAGGCACATCTTCCGGCGGGACGACTTGGGGTTTCCCCGGTTCAGTCTTGATGACCGCACGAGGATCTTGACCGATTTTAACAAGCTCCTCATCGAGCAGGGGGTGTTTTTCGCTGGTGATATGAGATTGGGCGCGTTCGAGAGCGAATTCGAGATCTTGCACGCGCACGCAGAGAGCTTGAATACGATGCCATGACTCTTCTGCAGTCGCTAAAACGTATCTAGAGCCTTTTGCACCAGAAAGCTGGAAACTAGTATTGGAAGCCGTCTTTGGGCGATGGCGACGAAAAGCTCACCTGTCCATCGGGACACAGACCTGTTGAATAAAAAGAATAAAGGGAATTAGGGAAGATCGATCACGAGAAGGCAGGCAAGACAGGCAGCTTTGTGTGGGCCCAATTTGACTTACTTTGGAGACCGCGCTTGGTACACGTTCCACATGGAACCTGTCTGAATAGATAGCGGGCGTCACTCGCATGCCCGTGATTGTGCAAGACGAACAGAAAACCGGAAAAAAAACCTACTTGTCGCATTTGATTTTGAGCTGGTGATGATGGAAGGGGGAACACGGTAAGGATCGAAAGAAACAATGTGGAAGAGTGACACTCACACGTCTACACTCTTTGCAAGATGCACCTGTAGCACGTATCTGGTTGTTTTTCATGTCCAGGGAGGATTGCATCTACGGTCATTTGGAGATAGTGGCTCCCTCATCATATTTATATAGTCCCTGGTCACCCCCCTTACACGCTAACCTGTGAAAGGAAATGAATCTCGAGTCGAGGCAATCTATTCACTTTCAGGGGGGAGCTCTCTGTCAGAGGGGGTAGCTCGTTGCCATCTGAAAAGCAGGCAATTGCAAGCGTTCCTTCGATGTTCTATGTGGCGTTATAACTTATAATATATTATATTCTCGCCCTGAGTGTGTAATCGAACCCAATTCAGCTGTAAAACGCCTTTCCAAACGCCGCTGACAGGGCGAGGCAAAAAGTATTTCAGGTAACAGTCAACCACGAAGCAGAAGAAACTGCGATTAGTTTGAGATTCCGATAAATGCAATAAAATTAAAATTTTATAAAAATTATTTATTTGTTTGGGACCTGAACGGTCTCTTGGCTCCGGTCAATTCATCCGTTTTGCTTTGCTATTTGCCTTCTTCCGTATTATTATGGAGGCCGCCAGCAGGCGACGGCAGTTGGGTCCCTTTGCAGTTTATGATGTTTTCCCGTTGAATGCCTCAGAAGAACCGATCACAGTTCACAATCTGGCCTTGCGGAACCACATGAAGGGGCAGTGGGCTGGGTTCGATAGCCTTGAGGAGATCAGGGGAACAGCAGAAGAAAAAAGAGGAAGAGCGGTAAATAATGTCGATAACAGGAATTATCATCTGCTACAGTGGCGAGCAGTCGTTTCCATCAATCATCAGAGCCACAATACCGCCTCGACGGTTCTCCCCCCACTCAGCTCCCATGGCACACATCTCGTCAGAGCGACGGCCGCATCAAACGGGAAACCGTTGGAATCTTCCTTTAAAATCATCGTTCAGGGTCTAACCAGGTCTTACTCGTGGGGTGGGTCTAGAGCACAAAGCACACGCCACACACAACTCAAACCAAACCTCCTCTCCGCTTCCGTTCTAGCAGATGATACCTCAACTCCACCTTCCTTAATAGTTTATTCAGAGGACCAAGATTATGGACACACTTATAAACTCAGGGCGGCTGCTGTAGCCGCGCAAACGGTCGACGCGAGTTTGGCCGAAGGATGCCTATTGGCGCATCCGGTCCTTGCCTGGCTGCGTCAACACAAAACAATACATCAAGATACGGCTCTAGATTCCGTTTTGACAGGATACAAAGAAGCCTTGCCTCGTCAACGGGCGTACGACGAGCGTGACGATCCGTACAACGCACAGGTATGTCATAACCGACTCATCTCTTCGCTCATATAAATCCAGTTTGTCCCCAGACACACCGTAACCATATCAGAACCACGCTCCTTTCCGTTACTAGCGTGGAAAAGTATCGACGAGCCATCAAGGAAGAACGACTAATCGAAAAACGAGATTACATAGCGTTTCAACACGAAATTGTTGCCTTAAGAGACAGAGATTTTGCTCATCGTGCACGAGACCGGACTTTGGCCCAATCTAATATTATGAGCGCGCCACAGCCAGGCACAAGCACAACCGCCACGGCCGAACCATCAACAACAATCACCACCACCCCCATCATCGATGACCTTTTAGAGCGTACGCCACTGTGGCTATTCGATCAGCCAGATTTGCCTCTGCCAGGTCAACGTCCGTGGCAATGTCCATTTGAGGGCTGCCCGTACACACGAGCACCTTCAGATGCCAAGGCGCCCTATCATCCGGGAACACAAAGCTACGATCGCGAGGCTTTACGGTTCCGGCAGGCTGTAGCGAAGCATTTATCGAAGCATTTATCCTCGTCGTCGCAAGATCCCGAAGCTACAATTCCTATCTCTGATCTGTATACTGTCAGTAGAAGCCTGATGTGAAAAATATTATTATATCTGCCAAAATGTGGCTTGCCTGACTACGTTCCTCGACGAAACCTCTGGCTGTTTTACTCGTGCCTAATTCAGTCGCGAACCGGTGTTTTTAATTTTGCAAATACCCAATGAAACGTTGCATCATGGCTGGATATTTCCGCACCCGGACCCGCAGGCAAGGCAGGCAGGCAGGGATTCGAATTGCGGTCTCGCTAGCCGGCAGCCAGGGTCACCCGATTTTCGGCATCTCCCATTGGCCGTCCGCAACAACACGTCAAACTAGGGAGAAGAAAGAAAAACACCGTAGTCTGGTTTGCTTCTGCTTCTGCCTCTTCTTCGCACATGTGACCACCTAACCAGACCGTAATACTGGAGATAAGAAGGCTAAAACCAACAACGCCAACGCCCGCAATCTAAAAATCAAATCAAACCCTTACAATATCAATGTACCTGGTCAAGTTGACAGGATTTTCACTTTTTTTGATATTAATGACGAAATATGCCAAGCAGCTCCAAGATCTAAAGTCAAAATAAAGCCTCACTGTGACTATAGCGAGGTTGATTAATTCCACCTCCGGTGCCTGACCTATTTCTGGGTCCCATTCAATGCCAGCGCCCATCGTACAACAGACAATTCCCTTTGCACTTGGATCATGTTATCCTGTAGGCGCTCGAGTTTGAGCCCGCGATGCAATTCCTCGAGCGTTCCGTTAGACGCGAGCTTCTGCGTGATTATGCCGTCCAGTTCGCGCGCGCTTCGCGGCTGCGAGTGGAAAAAGTGTGCCTCGACTTGATAAGCCCGTCGAGACATGTCGTTGTACAGAAGCTGCCCCATCATCATTGTGGCTCCGTACCCCAAACGCACAGGAAGATTCCGTACAAAGGCGCCTTCGCACACGTCCCTTAGTGCGGGGTTCTTGAAGGAGAAGAGAATATGCTCACCGGTGGTTCTATGACTTCTCACGCCAATCACGACAGGTGCCACAAATGACACAAACAGTCCGGCTACGCCAGTCTCCCAAACGCGGTCAAGCCACTGTCGATCATTGGCCTCATGCAAATCCTTCGTGAGATCGCGCGCATGTTTGTCCCCAAGTGTTTGAACTCTTCGTTCGATTGCATACAAGTCTTGCCTTTCTTGTAATCTCGGCATACTCTCAGTTTTATTCTTGAGCGTGAGTGGTGACACCACCAACTCCCGAATCACTATCAAAGCGTCGTGAATGAGATTTGTAAACACGTACATAGCTTTGGTTCTTACAAATGACGGAAAGACCTATCAAACTGGATGTCAGAAAGCTTTCCATAGGAGTACTCCTGAGCACTGTTGACATCCTTCCCCTCGCGAAACGTGATGCAATAAGTGTCCAAGCTATGTCTGCCGTTGCTGAATATCATTTGGTTCACGGAAATCGGATACCCCAGTCCATTAGGAAAATGTTTCGTCCATTTCAAGTATTTTTACACAAACCAGATGTTAAGAAATCGCCTCTTATCATGGCTGCACCTAAATAAGGATCCACAACCGGCCTTTTCTCCATTTTCAATGCGCTCGCATCCTCTTGATTATTTGTGTCGGGCATTTATAGAAACTGGGTCGAAGGTGGGCATGACCTCACTTCCCACCAAAATATGCTCGACAATCGCGTTGTAGTTCAGATTGGGACATATAATGCCAATTTACAAGGACACAAGGGGCTTCCCCAAAACTTGGTAGACTGGCTCGCTCCGTCCTTGACAGTGTCCACGTTTTTGTCAAACATGCGAACGGCTCCCGACATAGTGGCGATAGGGTTCCAGGAATTACTTCCTTTACAGCTCGGGCGTGAGTGCTTTATGCTAGTAAAGAACAAGAACTTCGGTATCCTGATTCTTTCTTCTCCGACGGGCGGCCAGTCGCCGGCCTTTCAAAGCCCGTTATGCGCTCTAGGGATGAACTTATCCGCTCTCAATTAGAAATGCATGCACCGCAACACGAACGTTATGTTCTCGTCGCGAAAGCCGTCAACGTCGGGATATCACTGCTCGTGTACGCGCGCGATGACACGGTGGCGACCCGCATCGTGGACGTACAAACACAATGGACGGGTTGTGGTCCAGGATGGATGGGGAACAAGGGCGCCGTAGGAGCGCGTTTCCGAATCGCCGCTCTCGATGGTGGACCAGGCGAAGTGTACACGTTTGTAAACGCCCATTTGACACCTCATCAGCACAAGTTGGAACGCCGCCTCGCCGACTACAAGCATATCGTACAGACTTTGCTCTTTCGGCCAACAAGCACGCCTATGACGCGAGAGTATTCCAATATCTACCATACCACCCACCTGTTTTTCTTTGGCGACCTTAATTTTCGAGTGGACCCTCCCAGTGGAATGACGAGAGATCAATTTGAAGCCAAAATACGAACAGAACACGGGCGTGAAGAGCTACAGTACTTTGATCAGCTGAGCATTGCAAGGGCTGCAGGGAAGGCTTTGACGGGTCTGCGCGAAGGTGATTTCTGGAAATTCCAATGCACATACAAATACGTGCTCGGGCAGGTGGATGAATATCAGTGAGGATAACTGGTTACTCGTCGAGGCGTCTATTAATTGACCCAACAGTATAAAGCGCACCCCTGCATGGACAGATCGCATCTTGTTCACGACCGACTCTGATGATCCCTCCAAGCTTTTAGAATCTTCCATCGTTCCTTTGGTCTATACCCCTATACCCTCTTATATCGCATCTGACCACAAACCGGTCATGGCTCTTTTACGACTACCCCCTCCTCCGACAGGCGCGGGACTAGTTCGTCTTTTGTCACAACCAGCTCAGTTTTCAAACGACCCTTATTGGATCTGGAAGCGGTACACTGGAAAGGTTCTTGGGTGGACCGTAGGCTGGGTTTGGTGTCTGTTTTGGTTTGTCGGAGCGGGCAATGCCGTAGTTGGAATCTGCGGCTCATTGCTCGGCATGATGGGTGTCGTATGGTGGAATAATCCCAACGTGAACGTGTAATATCACAGAGGTACATGGGCCATCTACCAATAGCACTACAAATCCTATCCTATCCTGGTAAATATGTGGCTAATATGGAATATGATACCTTAATCGTCGTGGACGAGATCAGGCAGAAGTGGTTCGCGTTCTTCATCAGCCGCTACTTCGGGGGGGGAAACACGAATGAAAGCCAACGTAAATAGAGCGACCGCGACGATGCATCCTCCAGTCACGAAAATACCTTTTGGGAAGTACTTGACCGTCTTGACGAATACGCTTCCGAACAGTGGAGGGCCAAGCATTTGTGAGCACAAGGCTTGAATGACACCCAAGGCTCCAAAGAGCTGACCAAAGCTTTCGGGACTCGAACCCGCTCGGTTAGCATCAGACTTGCGCTTGGAAAGCTCGACGGCTAGAGCCTGCGTGGAGGGTGTGTAACCACCGCTAAACGCGCTAATCAACGTTGCCGCGATAAAGAGGTGGGTATTCTGTGATAGCACCGCTAATGTGTATTGCAAGAGTTCGATCCCCAACGAAAGCCTTGCGACGACCAGGTCGAAAGCGGGATCGTGAGGTAAACCGCGAACAGAAGTTTCATCAGTTGGGTTGGTCTGTCTCTTCGGGCCGAAATATTTGATAAACGCTAATACGATTCAGTGATTCGAGTGACTTTGGGTAGAAGTATATCATACCTGGGAGGATGACGATGAGGTGGATTGCTCGCAGAATTCCGATGACAGTGAGCCAATAACCCAGCTCTTGCGAGCCCCATCCAAATACGTAGCTGGCGTATTGGAACTTGAATTGATATGAACCCTAATGCATAAGGTTAGAAGAGGTACCGGCACATGGAATCAAAAGGTCCCACCATTAGCAGGGTGACGAATCCGTAGCTTATCGCAAGGAGAGTGAGATTCCAGTCGCGCCTTCGAGAAACTGGGATCTTCGAAGGCAGGAAGATGGACAGCGGACTAAAGAAAAAGAAGACTCTTCGCAGAATCTGGTCCATCCGTTTGCGGATTGGGGTCATATTCTCTTGTTTCCTGGCAAGCTTGATGGCGTCTTCTTCGCCCTTTCGTCTAGCTGCCTCCACGTTTGCTGCTGCCGCTCTCTTGGTAAGTGATTCTGGGACGATGAAAAGGGCACAGAGGAAATAAGTCGCATGTAAAGCTGCTGAGAGATAGAAAACCGAAAGAAGGTCCCCGGTCTTGGATATGAGAACGCCGCCGAGAGCCGGTCCTACGGCTACCCCACAGAAGAGTAGACCAAGCAATCGAGAGAATACCCTCGACCGGTTTGCAGGAGTCGTAGTATCACTCAAATAAGCGTGAGAGGCGGCCGACCCACTGGCAATCCCTACATAGATTCGTAAACGGAATTTGAGATACCAAGTCGATGATAAATACCTCCAAGGAGCCCATCTACTATCGGTGAGAGGAGTAGAAAGCGATAACCGAATGGAAGCTTGTTCGAGGCCAGGGCGACAGAAATGAAAACAAGATCTCTGAGGAAAGTGGTCTGTAAGTAAGTTCACATATATTATGGGATCCCTTACGATATCAGGACACCAAAAGTCGTAATTGCTAGTACCTTTAAACGGCCATAGCGATCGCAAAACTAGCAATATGGTCAGGTATGATACCAAGGATGACAAATAGGCTCACCTTTCCCCACCATCCGGCCGTTAAACATGACAGTACACCTATAGTTGTCGTCATAGTCGCGCCGAGCTCCGCAACTGCTGCCTATAGAGAATCAAGGATGAGCATCCCCGAGAGATGTAACACATACCTGTATTGTAGGATCAGATTGACATCTTGCAGATGGTCGAGGGAGCGCCACTGTCCCGATAATCGACGGCCAAGTGATTATTTCGCCTGGTTTGATGGATATTGACTCATAATCCGGACGTATTTCCTGAAGAAAGAGACTGTGAGTCCGGATGGCATGAGCAATACAAACATATGCTCAACCTGACACGCAAGCCTAATGTAAAGTTCGATACGGGGTGCTATGGTAATGCTGGTAGCTATTGCCGCCATAAAAGTCCCGACCAGGAGCCTTCAAGAAGTGTTCAGTAACGATCATGAATCCACTGTATTACGGAATTGCTCACCATACCGGCGACGGCCGCTTATACCAAGGTAGTTTGGCTCGCTCGTCCAGAGCATTAGATGGTTCATGAGAGGGGCTCAGTAGATTTGGAAGTATTTCTAGAGCCCCCGCATCCACCGTACCATTAGCCGGGATTTCCTCACGAACTGTATTCACTCCTTGGTAGGATCCTCTGGATGTAGATCTTGTAGGCAACGAGTGACCATTGGAGCTCATCTTGTATCAATGAACGAGTAAGCGTCCCCTAGGTATTTTTGGGATTATTTGGTGGGACGTGGGAAGGCTAGAGGTTGTTACATGCGGCTTACTCATTATATGCTCTGCGGAACCTAGGATGCCTGCGGATTGGACCCGTTCATCATCGACAACACGTCATGGTATGAGCCTTTTAATTCCCGATTATAAATTGCCTCACAAATTCAATTCCCAGGCTCAAATCGCGACTATCCCTAAGGAAGTAGAGGATACGCTCAAACGATTCAGGGGGACATCCCCTCCATTGGCAAGTCACTTACAGCCCACCTAGCCATTTCCTTCTCGGGAGATACTAGTCAATGGCTGAAACCAGATCCTCAGATCTGCTATATCGACCAAAAGTCGGGAACTCCAACCGTCAGGATCGATTCGGGTGTCCTCGATGAAGATGAAGAGTTTTCCATAGAGACACTTGCATCTAGTATGGAACTACAATGTTTGTAGTCATCAAGTGCAGAACTGAGCTCGTGCCACAGGCTTGCCCTATAACGCACCTCGCTATATCCTACTCAATCACAAGCCCGAGGGCGAGGCTTTCTCCAAGGTCATCTTTATCAACTGGATTCCAAATGGTTGCCAAACTGTGGCCTCCATGTTGCATGTTGGTACATTGCCAGTCATTGAACGATTGGTACGTAGCCAACTTTTTGTGCAGCAAGACAAGTCATTGATAGGTTTTATATCTTAAGGCTCGCAACCCCAAGGTATTTCTGGTGACCGTGTATTACCGAAACGTCTCACTCACGATTCACCAGGTGCTCGAGGTGAACGATGCCGAGGACGGGCTGACGACTGAAATTATCGACGCGAAACTACGCCGATAACCGAGCACATAACGGAATGTACAATATATGATCTCGATGATACTATACATAACGGAAGGTCAAAGAAAAAGAGGCTTGACACGAACACAGCACTGATGACTCTCAGAGTCACCCTATCTGCACTAGGCAGAAGGCTGTTTTAGATTGTGAGTTTGAACCTCGGATTCAAATTGCCCAATCGAGCGACCGTCGCTTCATCCGCATCCAACAGGTAATCTCTCTTCCCTTCCTGCCTCAGTCGATTCTCCCGCATGTTCCAGAAAATAAGGAACGCCTAAAGTACCATCAGTTAATGAGAGCAAAATGATTGGACGGATATCCACGCACGGTGATAACACAAATTCCCACTTGACCGCCGAGTTGTACCGAAAGGCCTGTAAGATACCGCGGCCTATCCGCTTGTTAGCTGAGGTTGAAATTTCAAATTAGAAGGGGGACGCACTGATCGGTGGGGAGATAGACCCATGCGGATACAATGGGACCCAAAGATCCCAAAGAAACGACCATGGCCACACTGACACTTCTCGTCGTATACGGTGCCGAATTATTGCTCGCCCAAGTCATGAATAACGGTCCCAAGGGGAATGCTAGGGGTAGATTATGTTAGTCATGGTGCACAAACTTTCGAGTAGTTGGATGCTCACCGCCCATAGCAAGGAAGAATATCCCGGTGTATTGAACTCCATGTATCTCGGTTCCAATCAATAGACCACTCCCAAGGACGCAAATTGGTGCAGAGACCAAGATCCACATCCCACGTTTGGAGGAACGCTGGCTGAACCATGCCAGAAGAATTGACCAGGCAGATGCGAGGATGTATGGAGGGACGGTAAGCAGTTGTGAATCAATGTGCGAATAGCCCATTCCTGCTATCAAAGACGGCATAAAGAGGACCATGCCCTGAATCGTGATATTGGTGAGGAAGAAGCCAAGCTGATCAAAAGGTATAAGTGCGTCGTTACTCGATGAAACACGTAATATATTTACAGCACAGATCCAGTTAGTCATGTTGAACCAAGCTCGGAGTACCAGGTCCCATTCGGTGGTCTCTTCTTCAACCTGAAACAAGATGATCAGTGACAGCTGCTATATTTGGTCTAGTAATTGCACCAAGCCTGCATTCTCGGCCTGGATCCGTTGCATGGCAATGTCCCGTTCGCGGCCTTGCAAGAATTTGGAACCTCCTGGTGATCTAGGCAGGAGGCTGTAACCAAGAAACGCCGCCAACATCGTGATTATTCCTTCGAACAGGAAGATATTCCGCCAGCGCCCTGTCGGTCTATAGAATGATGGTGATGATCAAGACCTGAAAGTTGGTTCCTGTTAAACAACTTACAAACCAGCCAGCTGCGGAACAGACAGGAATCCGGTAGCCAATAAGCCTCCGAACGCGCCACTCATACTTGCGGCGGATACTAATATCAATGGTCCTCAGAATACCAACCCCTTGACACCGAGTGGAACTTACCAAAAATACCCATTCGGAGGGCTAACTCGTCCTTTTTATACCAGGTTGAGAGGTAATACGCGATACCTGGCATCATACCTCCCTCTGTTAACCCAAGGAGTATGCGTATGACCACAAAGTGACCAAAGTTTCTGATAAAGGCCGTGCAGAAGCATATCGCGCCGAAAGCCAGAACCAAGGAAGAGACTGGTAAAATATCAGATGCTTTCCTCGAATATCAAAATGCTACCTACGCCACAGCGTAGCTCCAAAGCGTTTGAGTAAGAGGTTGGAAGGAACTGCGGGTATTCAGTACGTGGCGAGACGTACTTTTCGCGCATGACATACCTTCGATGACAATGTATGCGACATAGAAAAGAGAGAGGCCAATGTTATCTAAGTCAATAGGTTACCGAGGATGACACTAAACCAGCATAATATATCTCCATACATTGATACCCGACCAAGTCTAGATCGTCAGTTAGACCCGCCACCCTAGTTTCGCCAAGCGTCAGCTATGATGGAGCTACCGAGAAAGTCGGGCATGTGACACTGACTTCGCATTTCCAATGTTGGCTCGACTGTTGATGTAAGGCACGGCGGTTCCGAATTAGCGTGGCAGAATAAATGCTCATTAGTAAAGTCAAACCGAGGGCCAAAACGGGCGGAGCTATCGATCGGTGAACCAGAAGGGAGTATGACCGCGTAACTCTCGGGCGCTCCGTAAGAGGGCGAAAAAAAGGGAGTAACATGGAAAGCTCCGAACACACATTGGCGTCGCTTCGGGTCTCCCAAATTGTGGTCACCGTGACAAAAGAAGGACGGTATTCGGACGGTAGACGTACTCTATAAAGTTGCATAGGTAAAGAAATGTCACCAGAGGCATAATACGAAGGTCTGGAACATGATGATGAGGAGACTGGCGCGAGACACGAGAAGTAATACGGGCGAAACCGACGAACCCAAGCGTCGCACTAGTGCACGTTCCTCTGCTTTAGTCCAGTGGATATCGGAGTTTCCTACGTTTACATCCAGTTCTTTGACATCCATAGCCAGACCGATAACCTTGGCATCTCCGTCTTTTTGACTGTCGGGAGTTCTAGGCGCAGTATCCTCGGATTTTATACGATTTTCGTGGCTCTCGTTCATCCTGCTATTTCCTCGACGCTCTTGAAAGGAGGTTATGGGGCAGAATGAGTGACAAAAGAGACCGGCTCCGACGAGTTTTGATTTCTAATGGAGTGTCCAGCGCTTGTAGAGTCACCGCTACGTCTCAAATATGGAAAGAGGTCTTGAAAACCGTGTCTTAAGCCTTATTGTTCCATTGAAAATGCCAAGTATACCCAGCGGTCTCTCACGCGATATCAAATATCGGCCTTCAGATGCAAATAGTTCACAAAAACGCATAGAAAATGATCATTACTTATTCATAGATATCATATCTGGTCTACGAGGTGAGGCTTTTTAGCCACTTCTGGACGGTAGGTGCAGGAGCAGCACCAATAAACTGGTCTACCTGTTTTCCGTCACGGAATGCGATGACAGTTGGTAGCGAAGCGACCTATAAGGATCAAAAGTCAGATGGTCTCGCTTATTTCGACGAGGTGGGATGGAGGGGCCACTTACTTTGTACTTTTGCGCAAGGATCCCTTCATCATCCGTGTTAATTGTCATTAGATCGACTTCCTTTCCATTGCTATACTGTGTATCTGAGGTAGCCTTTTCCAGTATAGGCGAGAGCATTCGACAGGGGCCACACCAGCTGTTTTAGTGCACAAATAACACAACACAGAGTTCCGAATAAGAAAAAATTGTTAGTAAATGTTCAAAACGATGGATTTACGAGCCCACTAACTCTGCGTAAAAATCTACAACTACCAATCTGCCGTCATGATTCTGAAGTCGGTCCTCAAATGCCTAGAAAGTAAAAATAATCAGGTCAATGAAGGGTTCTAGAATGCTGCACGAGTCTTACTCACCTTTGCGGATGCGGCAAGGTAGTGTTTGGTTCGACGCTGACTAAATTTGGGCGTTATAGAGCGTGCCAAAGCGTTCCGAGAGGTTGAAAGGAGAGGATATGCACTTCGTATTGTTAAATTCATCTTTTGTGCGAAAGCCATCGTGGTGGTTGAGACAAGGGTGGGTGTATTAGCAAATTTTGCTTAGCGAAATGGCTACTTGATTCGTTTTCGAATCTACTAGTATACAAAGAGCACTTCAGCTCCATTCAGGTATGCCGCTCAGTTACCTGTCAGGCCCTTCTTCTCCCTCAGCCTCTCCTCGATCTCCCCTTGCCGTCTCTTGAGAGCTTCTACCTTCTCCTCCTTCGTGGCATCATAAGAGACTGTTGTTTGATTGAACCTGAAGGTCAAGGTTCAGTAATGGCTCGGAATAAAGAAATTGCATTTGGTAGAAAACGCACGGATTCTCGTCGCTCTTTTGGAACTGCTTGAAGAGCAGGTCCTTGTACTGCTGAAGTCGCATTCCAGGACGGTCCTTCTTCAATTCCGGTAGCTCCCGCTCGCAATACGCCTCAAACGAAGCCTTGAATCGGCGCTATGAAGAGCAAAACGCGTGAGTTTTCAGTCAATATTATGGGGGAATTCATACCTCGGGATGCTTCTCCAAACCACTCGCCATGTTCCCCACGCTGGCTTTGTCTGTCTTTGCGGTAACGACCTCTAGCATGTCCAAAGCGTCATCCAAGTTGGATGCTGAGAAACTCTCGACAATTCCATCTATATTCCCACCAGAACCTAAGTTGCAACTTATCAGGAATGCAACTGACATACGGATGCCCAATGGCTCACCAGAGGCTGCTGCTGCAGGAGGTTCTTCTTCTTCGGTTGCTTTGCCTTTGCCTTTGCCACCGGAAGTTTCTTCTGCTGCAGCTGGTTTCTTCGGCTTAGCACCTTTAGGTACCTTTGGCTGATTGAACGAGTGTGTGTCAGACAAATCCAGACTACGAAAGTACGTGGTAACACTTACCTTGACAACACTCGCTTGAGCCTCCTCCTCAGCTAAGATCCGAGCAGCTTCCGCCTTTCTAGCCGCAGCAGCCTCTTGCTTCGCTCGTTGCTCAGCAGCTTTGTCGACCTTTGAGCCCTCTTGCCATTTCGATGCTTCCTGTTGTTCTCTCTGAGCAGTCGCAGCCTCCTTTTTCTTTACTTCATTCTCCGCCTTCTTCGCTCGTCCCGACTCTTTCTTCGCATTTCCTCCACCTTTTGGTGGCATAGTTGATCAGATGAACGGTGTCGGGAACAAGAGATGTCTCTCAGAATAGCTGGTTATTGCAGATTGTACCAGATGAGGTCAGGTCCAACTTTACACGGTGGCGTCTATAAAAGTATTTACGCCGGCTTCCGCCACTCACGTCCGCCCGCCTCGCGCATTTCACGACTTTTCGTAATTCTCGCAGAATATTCTTTAACGGAACTGTTATTAGGATCAACACGATCGCCCATCTCTCCGAAGTTTCCCTATCATGACTGAGAAAGTTGGCAAATGGTTGGAAGGCGCCGCCTGTAAGGCTCATTACAAGCGTAGAGTCACTGTGTGACTAACATAGCGCTCGATATTTCATCATATAACGACTCGTGTGATCAATCAATCGTGACATCCAGATGGACCTGTCCTGAAGCAAACGGATCTCTACCTTCTCGGTGCAACTATGACCGTCAACCCAGTACTGACAGAAGAACACCCTGATGTCAGAATTAGTGAGTGCTAAATATAGTGGTGTCCAATCCCTAATATCGGATATTGCTCCCAGACTTCAATGTGGCCACTGGGGACATCTCCGCAAACCATCCGAAGAATGAAGAGGAAGAAGTGGCATGGGAGCCGTTCCAGGATCAACCAGCAGTTCTCCCGAGATGCACGACAGTATACATACTTTGTAGGCAATCGCCATGGTGTGTCCCAGTTGAAAATAGAACTGGTGTGACGGTAAAGGTACGGTCAAATGCGCATCGAGTATTGCATCGTGAACATTAGACCATAGGATGTCTTCTCGGCCCTATATCAATTCCACGCCAACGAGTTTATTACCGAAGACGAGTGGAACGCATTGCCACCCAAGACGCAGGACAAGATTAAGAGATTAGCGAAGCAGGTCAGCGTTCTATAATATAACCCCCAGGATGCCTTCCCCTAAACGACAATCAGGATCCGACTATTGGTGGAAACGCGGCGACTTCCCCTCAATGGAGCTACTATCATACCCCTAATCAAGGTGCAGTACGATACGCACGTAAAGGTGAGACTATGAGTACTGTAATCAGCTTCACACCTCCCTGACATTCTCTTCTCCCAATAGCCTGGCTTCAGAACCGCGTCAACCTGGAAGAGCTAAAGGTTGATGACGACTACTGCGAACAAAGACTTGGGTTTAGAGGGCCTAACGTGCTCGTGATGACATTGCAGGAGGAGTGATACAAGGTTCATATGTTTTGGTAATACGAAGTCTTGCTACCTTTTTTCAATCGCAAATCAATGATATCTGCACTGTTACTACTCTGAACAAATACTCAATATAGCTCTATGAACCCACTCCGATTCTTGCCCTGTACGACCGAATGACACGGGACAGAAGACGAAAGAGGGCAGAGAGGATTCCAAAATAAGAATTACCCAAGGAGGGAAGGGGCATACATGTTTTCGATCGCAAGATGGAGCCTACCAGAAGCAGTTCAGTACAGAGCCAACGCCTTGAGGAGCAGGACGAACCAAGAAACCAACACACTATCCTGATTGACGAACTTTCGTGACCGGCTTCTGGTCATGAATCTGGCGCAAATGACGGTTCAAGTTGAACTTCTTTGGAAAGCTCTTCGAGCTAGAAGGTATATTAGGTACTATACTGAGACGACAAATGCATCAATGCGTACCATAGTGTGCATTCAAACGCGGGCTGTTTATCGTGGCTCGCGACATGGATATTAAAGTCTTGCTCGCGCTTGAAGTAGGAATTGCTGCAGCAGGTGTGAGGGTCTCATTACGGGTATGACATTGTTCACGCTCACCATTTGTCACATTTGTAACGGATCAACAAGTGATCGGCATAGATATGCGCCCTGGTCCTATCGGCTCTGGACCAGCCGTCACGATGACGCGCGCACTGGGGAAATGGACAGTTGTACCCTCCTTCAGTGACAACGAGTAGATTCCAAACCATATCATGGTTTGGCATCATCAAGTCGGTCATTGATTTAAGAATATTGCCGAGAACGTTGAGCCTGTGAGGGTCATGCCCAAGTTGACAGCGAAGGGTCATGGCGTCATGAGGCGAGAGGGTCGTACATGTCAGTGGGCCCAGTGTTTGCATGGCAGTCCCAGGGTTGGGGGTTTCTGGTGTCCCGTTTTTCTCGTCGTCCATCTCTCGGTCGGGCTCCATCTCAGGAGGCGACATGGAGCGAAAACGACTCGGTGGTGCATCTGCCATCCCCAGTACTGTCGCAGAATCGTATTCCCGTTGTGTCGCCAACATGTCTTGGGCACTGGAGGTGTAGCGAGCAAACGAGACTGGCGTGGCGGCCGAATTATCGTCGGGAGCATCCGAGGTTGAGCGAATAGAGGTATACTCGCGCTCCGATGCCGATAGTTTTGGAAGTGGAGATGCCAACCACGGAGGCGTTGGGATGCTTGGAGGCGTTTTTGGTCGCTCTTCTGGCACAGTCGTTGATGTCGCGGTGGCAGTGCGAGATCCTGGTTTACTACTCCTTTTACCATCGTCTGAGGACATGAGTTCGTCCACTTCATCTTCGTTTTTCCTAACGATTCGCTGACTTCGCTCCATGTTGTCTAACCGAACCAGTCAGAACCGGTCCCCGTGGACGCCGGTCGGTAAGATACGTGGACTCACCTTTTCTCAAATAAGGTGCTTTAGAGAATTGGTTAGAGACGTGATTGAACTTGCTGCTCGATCCGTGGCGGGTCGTGCTTTGTGTCAAAGCCATTGACGATTCAGCTCAAGAGGACTTGTATGTCGTTCAAGAGTTGTTTTCTCGGCAGTAAATGTGAATTTAGAATCACTCGGAATCTCAAACCTGGGCCGGAGGGGGAGCAAGGCAACAGATCGTCGAGGTAAGAAAGGAGCCTTCCAGTTGGTGGGGCGAGTGGTGAGGGAAGACATAGCCACCGTGCTTACCGACCTCTGTAACACATATATCTCATCGGGAATATCCCGCTCACGTAATTAAAGTAAAAACAAGAAACATATTCGTTATTTATGGACACAAAAACGTGGGTGGGCAACTACCCGAATTCTTGAACGCGACTAGTGCACTGCGACAATCCTGAGAGGGTGCATGACAGCGGGGAAAGGTGGGTTGGAGTGATGATGTGATAAGACAAGCACTGCAAAACAAGACGGAGAGGAAGGATACGTGAGATGCCCAGCTACGGTACAACAAAAAAAAGCCCTCGGCGATACAGCTCCCTCGCGCTGATAGGGCAAGGAGGAGAGAGACTCGCCTTTAAACAAGGAGAAACATACGTAAAAGGGGGGGACGTGTGTGGGGACAATGGCGGGGGGATGGTAAAAGTAAAGAGACAGGATCGGAAATACCCAGCTCTCTCGGCGACATATTGGCACTTTGCACGTTAGTTTCTTGAATTCGGATGCACCACGCACATCCATCTGATGGTTTCTACGTTGAAGGGTTGGCCACGGCGCGTTTAGCTGCATTGAGATTGAGATTGAAGCCGACCAAGGATCCAGTCTTCTCCAAGACCCTGCGTACACTCGAACGTCTCCTAATCTTGTTCCCCTTTGATCCTTCGGGACTAGCACTTCCTTCACTTTCGCTGATGGCGTTCTCGACAATACTCCTCTGGGTGGGGCTCAGCTTGAAGCCGTCGGCGATGCTGCTCGACGATGGCGACTTAGACATGCTGGACGACTTCGTCTTGGCCGAAGAAGACGAAGACGAAGACTGCGACCGTGTGAGTGACAAAGATGAGCGACGACCTTTCTTTTCTTTTTTCTCCTTTTTCTCCTTTTCCTTCCGTTCTTTTTCCGCCTTCTTTCGCTGCTCCTCTTGGAGCTTCAACTGTTGCTGTTGTTGGTGCCTCAAGTGCTGCGCATAGGCCCTGCTCTGGAGCTGAGGATTGTTGGTGGAGCTTCTGTTGAAGAATGGCCGGCCATTCGCAAAGTTGGTGTTGTTATTGGTCGGGCCGGCGCTGGAGTTGCTGCGACCAAGGAGTGGACGGAAGGGCGTAAAGCCAGACTTTGAAGCTGCTGCCGAGCTAGGCTTGAAGAACTCGATTGCCGACTCCGCCGGAAGATTTGGAGATGAAGGCGTAGATACGTTACGCATGTCGCCACCTGGAGAGCTGAAGAAGTCACGGCTGTTAGGGGCGTGGTGAGCAGGCGCAGTGATACTGAAATATGAGGAAGTATTCGAGTTTGAGCTCGTATTTCTGGGACGGTTTAGTTTCGTGAGAAGGGATGGTGGGATTGGAGGCTCTCCAGGTCCAGAAAGAAGCTGCATGCTAGCGATCGAGAGGGACGAGTGGCTTCCAGAAGGAGGCCGAGACCGCATGGGCTTGGCCTCTTGGGACACCTCCGAATTGGTAGAGCCAGTCGAGCTCATGGTCATGGCTTTGGGCCGGCGAGCAGAGGGCGGGGATTGCGCTGGCTTGGGAATGTTGGTATGAATGGACAGTGAAGGAGGTGGCATTGGGAATATGCTAAGACTATGGCGACCTTTATGGCGCGGAGGCGGGGAGGTGATTGATGGAGAGGTGGCACCCCCGAGTACTACCTGCGAATGAGATTGCAGGCTGCCCGCCGGAGATGCAGATGAAAATGAGCGAATACTCGCTCCTGATGACGCAACGGGTATCATCACGGGATTGCTATGCGCGTTGTTGGTATGCCCAGAGTGGGTCGAATTGAGAGAAGATGAGCTCTGATTAGTCAAAGTGCGTAACTCTGAAATATTATTGGGGAGATCCAGACTTGCTGCGATCGTGGATACCATGCTTGGAAGTGGGCTCGTAGCTGCTGCTTCCGACGCCTCTTCGGAGGATGCTGCCGCAGTCATAATGGATGGGGCTGATGCGAGAGACGAGGCGATTGGCAGAGCTGAAGGTAAAGGCGTGGGTGGTACCGCTGGATCGCGAGGCGCATTGCTAATAGGAAATGGATAGTCGAACTGCTGAGAGGTCGAATATGGAGTCCCAAGGAAAGATAATGGAGACGTGTCGTCACTCCCGCTAGGGTCACTAGCCGGGTCACTGGATGACGGGTCACTACTACTGGGAGGGTCGCTGGGTGGGTCCAAAAGGTCGGGCATGGCCATCGCCGCTTGAAAAGACGTGACCTGGGCGTCGGATGCCTGCCCTGCACGTCCCAAAATCATCGCAAAATTAATATCTCGCAACATTTAGGGAACAAGAGGGCATACGCTTTTGAACAATCTCCCTCGGTGCCGTAGCCATTTTCGTAGCTAAAGAACCATCGACGACAGCTGGTTCTGCCGTTCCCTCCATCTGGAGAATTATTTGAGCAATTTCTGAGCGTGAACCAAAAAAAAGTGCAGTCGACGTAGGAGACAAAGATGAAGTACGGTCCCAGCTCGCTCGGGCAGAGGCTCCATAATCATTTAGTTCTGATCGATTGTATACCCGGGATTACGATGACCTTTTGTACCCACGTGATGTCCCTACTGCAATCGCTCCAAATCTCCATTGGCCGTAAAGATGTTTATTGCTGAGACCGGACTCCATCGGCCCTGTGACTGGGATTCTATGTGTGGCGTCCAAGGTCGAAAAACTCCTCTCTCTGGGGCTTTGAGGCAACGGGCGTGTTGATACAGCCCCCTAACTTTCGCACTACATGCATATGGATCTATCGATCAACGACACCTGCACGTGTAAACCGCGACTCGTACGTCCCTCCTCCTGACCAGCTGGCGTTGCGTACCGCATATCCCCGTCCTGGCAGTCCGACTCGCTATCATAGCTCAGAATAAATCTCGGCGACTGTTCCCAATCGCTCTTATCTGATCGAGACCTAGGTCTAGTTCTCTCAAAGCTGGCAACGAGGGACCCAAAATATTTTTTGATTTAACCATTTTCCAAGCAGAATGCAAGGCTCCACATACCTCTTGCGTCACCAGACCGAGGGGGAAGATCTACTGCGACCACAGGATGGAGTTCAGTACCGATTGAGCAGGCGGTAATCTGACTCGCAGCGAGCTCAGGCCTCAACAGAGGCGAGCCGCTCCCTCAGTTCCCATTCAAACCGTCTCTGGGAAACCTGTGATTGGTTCTTTGCCTGTGTCACGCTGAGACTACATGCGAAGCGTCTGACGTATACTAGAGAACCGCGAATCCATAGGCGGAAACGACGAATGATGACGAAGTTCCGCATATTCAAAATTAAAACGCCGGCACGCTGAGGCGAGATTTTTGTTGGAAGTCAATCTTGTATCGTTCCTCATTTGGGACCCTAGGCGATTCGGCAGAGGCAGCTCGTAAACCCCTCTATTTTCACTCGAGCTGCCTTCGTAGCGCTCTAATGACGTGTTAAACGCGAAAATACGTGATCCTAGCGCCTGAGTAATGACCGGGGAGTGTAAACTTCGGCGTTCTTGAAATACAAGAAAAGGGCATTCCGTTCACAGCGGGTCCGTCTCCTGAGTCGCTAGGCGGAAGAGACGCGCCGAAGACCGGTTCCGAGCGATAAACGTACCAAGCGACGGATTATCCCAGATAGGCGCCTTTCTACCAATGAAGAGAACTTTTAGACGTCGTTAATAGCGCATCAATGCCATCAAGATAGTTAAGTAATTGGCACTAGAGACGCATCAGATGAGGCTTGTTATCATATCCACTGTCATTTTGTGAAATATAGTCTTGAAGTGAGAGTGGCAAGCCCCCGCACTTTTCCAGAAAGACGCCGTAATTATCTCCTAATAAAGACGGGATGCTAAAGAATCATGAGCACTGGGGCTTTGGTCGGAGGTCGAAGTGCTCCATAATGAGATGGTAGCTCGCACAAGACCATCATTCTTTTGGCCGCCGCTCAAGAACTAAGGATGCTCAAGGAGTACGCTTCGGAATTCCTTGTGGGGCTTAGGTCAACAAAGCGGAACGGGGGCTGGGGGTTGGCAATATTCCTTTGTCTCTTCTCTGAATCTGAATTATAGAGGCACGCGATCGAGGCAATAGCGCGGGGTTTTGCTGCTCTATAAGCTAAATTGCTCGTTCAGTGGCTTTGCTGCGGTCTTCGTGATAAGATGGGTCCGTGCGCCACTGATCGATGAGGTTGGATCCAAGAATGGATGGATTGTGGCGAATCAAAGTTGATGAAGAGAGTCGCTGAATTAACGCGATGAATAATATCTTGTAGGATCGTTAAGGAAGAAAATACTGATTTAATGCAAACTTTTGTGGTATAGTGATCTATTCGTTTCGTTGCTTTGTCGTGCAGTGCCGATTTACTCAAAATAATACTTTTACGGCCCTGCCTGGGCGCGGAAATCTCGCGAACGTATCATTGCTCTGAACAATTGCTACTCCTGGAAGTTGACTGGATCTGATCTCTTCAACCCCGCCACATTTGTCGACCAACCCCGCATTGCAATGCCACCCCTGACCTGCACACGACCTGTGGCAGACACCTCGCCGCATTCGCGTTCGACATTGCTCGAATCTTGTAAGTGAATTGCACGTCTATTGTCCCATTGCTATCTGCGACTCAGATAGCTCTCCCTCAATTAATCCATATGGAGAACGTCCACACCTTCCTCTACTGCCTGGCGAATTGGGATTTGCCGTGAATGTGAGATCGTTCATTGGACAGCCTTTCTTTCTGTAAATCGGCAGGGAGACTGCTGGATTTCCTCAGGGACGCGGTTTTCCATGAATAAACAAAAGGAAATAGACTGAACATAGAGACTGGACGCAACAGTTTTGCGAACTGCCTGAGGTGAGATGGCTTGTGCTGGGTGCGCAAATCCACGACCATAACGGGTAGGCTTGGGTCCAACAAATGACGTGAATGGCCGGAAAGAGATCGAATAGCCCCTTCATGATCGACAGCGCAGGCACCACGAGTTCTAAATGAATAGCGTCTGGTGATGGGCTTGCGATATCGGCGTCCTGTGCCAGGCAATAGAATTTGAAGAATCATGTTTTGCATCTATTCGCAATGTCACAGCCTCGGGTCCATTACGGTCATTTGTATTCGACAATGAAAGCTCTCCTAGCCAGTGAAGTGAGATGACTGAGACCTTGATCAATACAGTCGAGAAATTCGCACTATGGGTCCAGATCTCGATACATCGGTCCACCCCGGAGTGGAAGGGAATCGCAAGTACATGCAAATCTGCTCCAAGTTGAGCCAGAGAGCAAGTTGGCTCATTTTGAGCTTCATAAACGATATACTCCGTTTCTTCAGTAAGTCTTCTGTCAATAATGAGCTATCGATCTTATGCTTGCCATGTCGTGCGTGTTTTGGTAGGTTTGGGGGGTATCTTGTACAAACGCATCCACAATGCGAGTAATTTCATCGACAAAAATGCTTCTGTGAACCACTTTTTGGGATAATTTGATAACAGTATTATCATCATGCCGAGTAAGCCTCTTAGTCCTTGCCGTAGACCACAATCCTGGGATAACGACCGGATAATAGGGACCCTGAGTTGCACCCATGTATTCTCTAAAGAAATCAAAAGTCCCATTTGAATAAAGATCAGCTTCGGTAGAGTGTTGCCACAGAGCAGTTGACAAGGTTGAGCAAGACCAAGTGGTCATCTTTCTTCGCCATAACATTACTCAGGAATGCAAGTGCTTGCTTAGCACGACACCTCATGATCAGTGTCGTTTGATCTGTATATGAGTCCATTGTTCTAGATCATTGGATAAGGTGCACCGGCTCCCGCGCCAAAAAAAAAAAGGTGATATTTGATGAGTCAATGAGCCGTAATTACCATGAGGGTCTATTTAAGCAAAGCTACAATAAATTGTAAAGGAGAGAAGAGATGATAGCGCTTATCGCCGCATGGCTCGCTTGATTCTGTCAAGGCGAAACACGGTTAGGACTGGAGGATAACGACGACTTCTGGAGGAAACTCACCAATGATACCGTAAAAGGACGATGAGGTGTGCTCGGAACTAGCCAAATAGCGAATGCAGATAATCACAGAAGGTTTAAGGAGAGAAGTGGTAGTCGATAGCTGATCAGGGGTATTGTTTGCAGGAACGGCGAAGTACGTGGTAGACCACCCGAGCAGATAAGGACCATGTGGTTCCACGGTTATAATAGATTGCTGATAACGTTTTAACGAAGCATTGCCTAGAGTGAATCCAGGAAAGGAAAAATTATTGAACATTGAGCGCCAAAAGATAATGTAGCATTATGCGTTAAATCTCACCATCCCATTAACCCCATACAACCCCAAATCGCTATGCTGTAGCCGCTTCATTATCTTTTCCTCTTTCTTTTTCTTTTTATATTCCGCCTCGTTCTTCTTGGCGTCCTTTTCCTCCTCTACTTTCATCCGAGCCTCTTCCGCCTTTTGCGCAGCCTTTTCAGCCTTGAGACGCGCCTTTTCTGCAGCCTTTTCGGCCTTTGTCATCGGTGGGCCACTAGCGGCAGCGACAGTGGAGAGTCCAGCTACGCCTTCTTTGACAAATGCAGTAGCGAGTGCAACGGCCGGAGAGGATTGCTTTTTCCCATGAACGCCCTCGCCAAACGAACTGCCACTACCATCGCTCCGTCCCCCAACAGAAGCCGCTCTTAGAGAGTTTGAGCGCCCGTTGCCAGACGAGGATGGGTTCGAGTGTGCGCGATACGGTGGAGGGTTCCCGGAGTCTTTGCTCGGAGCATTGTCCTTCATTGCCCATGTGACCCCACCGAACATGAGTCCACCTGAAAGCCCGCCGCCTAAGAATGGATTATGGGCAGATAGAGATAGATCGACGGCTGGGCTCCTGGCTGAGCTCTTGGCTGATGGGCTCTTGGCTCCCTTTTCCCTCGAGGTATCGGCTTCGATGGCAGTCTTGAGTTTCAGGCCTGTGTCGAGCGAGCCACGTCGAGGCATATTTGTCGGAGTAGACGACTCCTCGGTGGCAGTCTTCTCGAAAGCAGTCTTCTCAAAAGTTTTTGCCTGAGGAGTGACTACCGTTTCCGATGCTGGTGGCGACTTTTCGTTGATAGGGTCTAGGCTAGTTGTTTGAGGTGGCGGATTCGTGACCATTGGACTGCTTCCGTCGACGGGAGTCTCCAATGCTCCACTTCCGACGGAATTTGTTCGTGAACCAGATGAAGATATTGTCATAGCTGGAGCGGATGCGGGTGAAATCGGAGACAGTCCCATTTGTGATTGCTGAGAGCTATGTACGGACGGAGCATTCTGTTGTCCATTTGCCAGATATCGCTCGCGAAGATTCTGGTCGCTGCCGAAGCGCGTTCGGTTGGCAGGGTTGAGGCCGCTTCCATTGTTCCCGTTGAAGTACGACACTGGAGGATCGTTTCCTGCGGTTCCAGGTCGTTTGGGCGTTCTTGTAGAAGGTGAAGGAACTTGCTGAGTGGGGGTCATAGAGCGTGGGGGTAACGGGAACGCGGAGCTATGCACCATCCGATTCTGTGGAGGAGGCATATTACGAGGCGAAGGTGCAGTATTTTGCGGTGAATAGAGCCCCAGCCGTTGCTGAGGGGTATACGATGCAGCACTTGCAGGTGTAATAGGACTAACGTCCGACCGCGCATAATACGATGCATCATCCGCTTCCGAGATAGATGCAGATACGGGAGCATCGGTAGGATAGTTTCGACCAGGGGGGATTTGAACATATGGCGATCGCATGCCAGGAGCAGGCGGTGGTAAACCGTTTGGCTGCCAGTTCCGGCCCTGATTCATCTGCTGCATACGCTGGACCTCCTCTTGCCGTGACATCTTCAATGGGGGCCCCCTTTGCTGATTGATTGATGGTGGCGTGGGGTTTGTGCCATGACCAATGGAGGAGGAAGCGGCCCAGTCCTCGTAATCGTGTGATGGCCGACCAATTGTCATATCATCCGGAATAATAGAGTCAATTTCGTTGAGCAATCTCATCATACGAGCGTCAGCGCCGTTGGGTGGGGCACTGATGGGGGAAGGCGCCATCTTTCCATCATCACTTTGAATAAGCGTACGGTCAGTCGCACTTGTCATGGCACTATCAGCAGTGGAAGGCCGTAAGGTCTGATCACGTCTTCGCGGTTGCATATGCTTTGGAGCATAGTGCATAGGTGGCTGGGGAGGGGGTTGTTGGGGTGGAAGTCGACTAATACCGACGTCGGAATCTGAGCCAGCACCGGAAACAGTCGAGTCTTTTCGTACAGGTACAAATGGACGATTACTAGCAGGGCCAGAGGGTTCGATGGCGGAGGGAAGTGTTTCGCCAGTGTTAAAAAAGCCGGCACCGGTGCCGTGTGTCGTGTAAGGAGTAGTTACACCAAACTTGAAAGATGGATCAGGGTGGGGGTGTCCTTCAGGATCGTACAAATGTCCATCAGTGCTTGGCGTTGTGATCGCCAATCTGAGACCCTGGGGCTGAATAGGATAGCCATCTATAGGAGTTACACTATTAGCCAGGTTTCAAGGTTCTAAGCTCTGAAACTTACTCATATCAAGGCCATGTTGCATGCCCATATGGCCGGGTGCAGAAGTATAACCATTGCCGCCATAACTACGAGGCAGTTGTCCGTTCCGCTGGCCCATATTGTTCGGTGCATCCGACATACCCCGTGGCCTGGCACCAGGGTCATCACCAGGACCACTGACGCCTCCACCACCAGATTGACCGCCCTGGTGTCTCGGCCGTGTACTCGACCTTTGTCTGCTAGAAGACTATTGAAAGCGTTAGAACGATGATATCTGGTAATGCTTCATGAGACAACATACCATGACAACCTTAAGTGCCCGAATCTGCAAACTCTGGCAATCGCAGAGCGTCGCAACTTCGTATACACCAACAGACGTAGCAGCATTCAAAGCCCGATGCATTGCATGCCGAACCTGCTTCTCGAGCAACTCCAACCGGTACGTAGTAGCCAACAACAACAACGCGCTCAAAACGGGCGGCGCATGCTGCAGTCGGGTGATCAACGCCTGCGTATACATCCACTGCAAAAAGGCCAGTGTGACAGGGTACGGTTCGGAGAGGTGGAACGCGCGTGGTGTAAGCCTAGGATCGGGACGGCCCAGCCCCTTGTCGACCTCGGCCAAAGCACCAGGTAGTTCTGGCATCGCAACGTCTCCACGGGCTTTACCCCCATTCGGCATACCCTCCATGACTTTTTCAGCCGCATTGACAAACTCGCGTCGACGATCGCGGAACCAGCTCCATCGATCTTCGAGGAGACGGCGTGAACAACTGATGCGTCTGCCATCCTCACAAACGAGTTCGAAATCCGCCATCGAGCCCTCTTCAAACGCGGCCAGGCCGAGTTCTTGCGCCGCGAGGCTGAGGGAGAGCTCTGGTGGCTGGTAAATGCCAAAGGCCTCGAGGTCGATGTATGCCACGTGATCCCACGAGAGTAGACGACGATTATAGTCTTCCACGAGGTTTCCCTCTCGATTACCAAATATCAAGAACCGATTCGCGTTGGCCCATAAGACGCCACGCGACCAGGAACCGGTGGAGAGTGTCGCGCCTGGATCGATACGCGACCACGTCATGTTGACCAAGTCGAGTGCCCATATCGAAAAGCTCTGGTAGGAATGTGCTAGGTATGTACCGGCAATCACGAGATGGTGGCCCAGTATTGCTCCCGTGGGAAAGCGGAGGCCCGGTGGGAGGGCATTGCCACCCATAGACGCCGATCTGTCCTCGACTTCAAAATCATGGTTGGGGAGTGGAGTGAGAACCTCTAGTTCACGCCGAACATCGGTAAACTGTAGAGCGCGAGGGCCGCGAGGGAAAACATATGGTACAGGGACGAATGGGTGCAGTCAGCAAAACGCCAAAAAGTGAAACAATAGAGGTGTGAGAAAACCATATGGCCCAAGGAGGGCTTGGCTTATGAGGTACGACTTACGTTGTAATTGGAATAGAGAAAGACATCATTTGGGAAATTGTCAGTTGCCTCACAAGAATATGGCAAATGAACGAGTTCCCGCGTTGGAGTAGGGCCATCGGGTGCGGTGTCGGAGTGGTTCGCCGCAGAGCGTAATAGGGCACTGGAACCCATGCCCCTCTCTGGAATGAATCTAGCGCCTACGGGACCCAAGAATTGGTAGCCCTGTGGAGGCGGACTTCCACCACCGCCCGTGACGCCAGCGATCCCAGCCGCCGCGATTAACCTCTGCTCTTCCGATGGGGAGCGTACTCTGCGGCCAGCACATACGGCCACACTCCTGTATGTTCCGCAATGTCTCGGGTACGGCTTCCACATGACCCATGTGGATGTTGGGAGATCATAGACGTGAATGTCGTCCAGCCAATCGTTTGAGAGGTTCTGGCCACCAATGATGAACAATCGGGATGAAGTGATGGCGGACAGATGGGCATAGCGAGCACGAGGTGGTGGTACCTGAGTACCGTCTACAGATTCCTCTGCGGAAGCAGTTTGTATCGGTACCGGAGGCAGCCAGGACAGTGTTTCGAGGGAAAAGACGCGGACATCTGAGAGGACGCAAAGTTCGTCTGATGACTGTTCGGTGTAGCCCATGCCACCGAAAATGACAAGATGATTGTCCCCTGTGTGAAGGGTGTCAATACGTTATTCGGCATTAAACGGGAACAATAATGTAGCGGAGGAATCCGCGAAGGCGTGGGGCGGGAGGGGGGGTTGGATCATGTCCCTGAGTAGTCAAAAAAAGGGTTGATGGCGGCTATCGGCATGAAATAGACGTGGGATCCCGGCAATGTCCACCAAAAAAGAAGGGGGGGGGGGGAAATATTAAACGTACAGGCGTCAGCGCTGTGAAAGTAGCGGGGGCCGGGGATTTCTTGGTCCGCCTTTGGCTCAATCTTGGTCCAAATGTACGTCTTGAGATCAAATTCGTACATGTCTGCGACCATTTTGCGCAATGAGACCAGTCGGCCACCCTGATGAATGGAAAACGTTTTAGTGGAAAGATTGATTGCAAGCGCTGCCAAGTGCCAGATGGAACTCGGCAAAGGGTTGAATACGTACAAAGAGATACATTTTGTCACCCACGACCGTGGTTGAAGCACCCTAATGATCGGAGAATCAACGTGCGTCACGTAAAGGGAGGATATGGTCATAATGAGCGGTGGACATACCACGAGTGATGGGGGCACATCGCCCTTTGTACGACGAGCAAACGTTGTCAAATCCGAAACAGAATGCATATTGTTTGATGTTACAGTAGAGAGCTAAGAGTCGGCAGCACTGGCGTGGGTAGCCTGGGCCAGTTAGCGGCGAGCTAACGAGTAGCAGAGGTGCTGAGGTTGCGGGCGAGTCCAAGGAACGACAAAGGATGTACAGGCACGAGAAGATAAGGAGAAGAGTCAAATGAAACCCAGCAGTAAGCGTTATTTGTACGGTCGCCTAACAGTTCCACGAGTTTCACGAGATATCGTGTGGTGGCGCTCTTGCTTGAGCTCGTTTAGCAAGCAATACCAATCTGCTACACTTTCTTCCCGGATTTATGCACAAATTATTTTTCCCCGATTTTTGGGAACGAGGTCGAGAGTTGGTAGGGGGAGGTTCAAAAGGTGCTCGACAGTGAGGCTGGGTCACAGGTCCAAGGCTTAACTCTTTGTGCCTGAAAATTCAATTCGATATTACCTTTCATTTTGCTTTGTTGCATTACGATCTGTTACAATAATTAATACCCGGACCTCCCGAGATCATGCCGTCCAGAGCCGTTTGCCAGTAAATCATTGGTGGACGCTCACGGGCCTTGGGGCTCCGTTGATGCGGGGAAGGCATGCCCAGATATCACCTGCTCCGACATAATGTCCGAGAAACCACAGTGGGCTGGCCAGTTTTGGTCATTGGGGGAAGTCCTCGAGGTGAAACTATAACTGCCGTCGAGGCGTGCATACAATGTCAAACATAATCTACATGTCCACGGTAAATTTAGTTTGTGTGCACTTCGGCATCAAAAGCGTCTGGAACACGACTAACGGCCTCCTCGACAACCGAGGACACTTCAAGCCATCTGACCCAGCTAGTGTCAAGAATTAATAAAATGCAAATAAATTGATTGGGTATGTATTATACGAAACAGATGATTTAGAGTAGTCGGTATAGATGTAGGATTCAATGCGAGGGGCAGCATATATGCAAATTAAAATAAGTTAGCGTTCAGAGTCCCGTCCACTCAATAACACGCCCTGTCCATCGGAAAGATAAAGCTGCTGCACGGTTCTTCCATGCTTCGCCATTGGAAGCAAGAGAGGACGGCAGGCCGACCAGCGAGATGGGTCCCAGTCTTGCAACCGTCTGCACCGTCTTGAACAAGTTGCTTCGCAAAAGATGATGCATCTGAATGGTACTGGCATTGGCTTCTAGTTCATCGAAGCATCCGTCGAGAGCCTCGAGAAGCTGAATTGAAAAACATGGTCAGCCTCATAACGGCCTCGAGATAACCAACACGGCCACAAACCTCTTCAGATCGTTCTCCATGAAGGAAGACACCGTTTAACAAGTCGTTCCATTGGCAGACTTGGATAGCTGTAGGCCAAGTGGGGTAAGCCCTCTCATCCCCCCGGAAAAAAAAGGCACTAACCATCTTCGATTCGCTCATAGATATCCCGCATGCCGCATTCCGCCACAACCCCAATCTCCCTCGGACAAATAAGTCCACCTCCTTCGCGCGTCTGTACCCACTCCAATGCAGCCGTTAACCGCTCAGTCGTCAGCGAAAGTGTCGAGAGATCGGGTCTCCGCACGCGCGCCACGCCAGTAGCCTGTCTATTCACACCAGATGATACTGGTGCAAGTGCGTAGACAGACGGCGAA